>JAOXYF010000027.1:24202462-24214875 GCA_028565775.1 Sternarchorhynchus goeldii | reverse complement strand
ACCCCCCCCCCCCCCCCCCCCCCGAGGAAAACTTTTTTTTTCTAACCTCCCCAAAAAAAATTAATGTTGTTAATTTAGTTATTTATTGTACTAATTGATTGAACAATAAATATTTTTGAAAATTGCTAATCTAGTTTTCTAGATTTCATGTGAGATTTGATAACGTTAGAGCAGCTGGAACATCTAATCCCTAGACTTGGAAACTTGGAAAAACAAACAGTTACTCTTCTAGAAAAAAATATATTATTTAAGCCACAGCTGAAATGCTTCACTGCTCAGTGTCTTTGGCCTGCATTAACTTTAGCATTTGCTATAATGGAGTATAATAGCACTCTGTACTGTGCCATTATAAACAGGACTATGTCTCAGATTACAAATTAGAAGTGCTTTCAATGCAATGGTAAAAGACTAAAGCTGACAAACAGTAGTTTATCAGTGAGGAAATCTCACAAAACAGGCCAGATGATTCTACATACTAACATCACAGTAACATCAGAGCAGTAAACACCAGGTAACATTAGGTTACAATGGTACACCAGCACAGCAGTTTCGTGCCAGTTCAAGAGTGTTTGAAATAAACGAACACAAAACATTCAGTTAAATACTGATAGATGAGACTACTGAACTACTCAACTACTGAACTATAGAATCGGAACAGCATCGAAGCGCAGTTCAGTGATTATCCACAACTACATTTTTACATCCATGGTTATGCCACACTGTACATGAAAAGCGCTTGTTTATGCTACATGGTTCATAAGTTAAGAACAGAGTTTTAACAAAATCTCTCTAACTATGTCTCTTTCTAGCAAAAATGTAAATGTTGCTGTACGACGGGGACATCTTCACACGAACACACTGCAGTTTCGCAAAATGACTCCCATGGCATTTAAATGATGTCATCAGGAACCGGTCTCTCACAATCTCAGCCATTTTTATCTGCTCAAATGAATCGAAGACTTCTGAAAATGGCTGTTTTCAGATAGGTTGCCACGGACACAGTGACTGATGATAAAAAGGAACAATGGTCTTTTAACAGAAAAAATATGGCAAATATTACCACTCCTCAAATTGAATTCCTTTTAAATCGATCTTACAGAACCAACTACATGAGACTGTGGGAGCTTCTGTCTCTCCTGAAATGAGACTGAGGAAACTTTCTCCCTCTCTCTCATTTGTTCACACACATAAACACGCAAACACATACACACACACAGCTGTATCTTTTGAGACAAAAAAAAACCCCAACAAACTCACTCTGTTCATTTATTACTGTTGTCACAAAACAGCATACAAACATATGTACCATGTTACATTTCATCTACGCTGCTTTCCATGTTTGCCAGTTCAATGAATCACGTCCTACGTACGAAGACACCTAGCTGGAGGCAAACCACTCACACTACACTAGCAAAGAAAGAACAGTGCAGTGGTTATTTCCATCAGCTGTGATTAAGTGTGACACTCTATTTGGCAGGTGCATCAAAACAAATACGTTAAAAAAAGAATGAACAAATGTGTTAATCCTTCATTAACCCTTTATTTACTCAGGTCGGTGTAAAAGGAATAATATCAAGATATCAGCGAAGGATTTAAGCACTCGTTAGGAAAGTGCCTTATATCTTTTTTAATGCTTCTGTTAATCACTTACCTTCCACAGAAAAGTAGATCGAGTGAATAGATTTAGGACATGCAGCCAACAGTCCAAAGAGCAGCTCATACAGCCAATAAGAACGGATTGAAAGAGCAATGCATACAGCCAATAAGAACGCATGAAAGAGCAGTGCATACAGTCAATAAGAACGCACCAAACAGCAGCGCCTACAGTCAATAGGAACGCACCAAACAGCAGTGCATACAGCCAATAAGAACGCACGAAAGAGCAATGCATACAGCCAATAAGAATGCTCGACAAAGAGCAGGAGAGATAACAGGCACGGACAGTCAATATGACTGTAAATACATCCCACTGCACTTACTTATATCGCCTATCCTATGGGCCATTATTGGTAAAGGCTTTTCTCCACAGATCAAACCACCAGGCATTTTCAAGTCTTGGGAAAAGAAGGGGGGGGGGGTGTGAGGGGGCTGGTTACAATTTACACTGTGGAGAACCACAAAGGGGGGTGGTGGAGAAAGTGACTGAGCAGGAAACAGAATGAAGGGAAGAGAAAGACAGTAAAAGAGATTGTGCAGGGTTGAACCAAAGCCATGGATGTAAGCAGGACCTGGGGAGAGAGAAAAGCCATTGATTTTCTACAGAAGTGCCAGTTCATCATTCTGAGAGACACTTGCAATCGATTCCTCCTTTCGTTTGTTTGTGATTTTGTTAGTTCAAAGCCGGCCGCGATGATAAATCCCTCTTCATGCTGCACATCTCTGAGATGAAGAATGACCAGATCAAAAGACACGCGCAGATGACCTCATTTTCAAAGGCCTTTATTTTTACCCAGTCAATGTTTAGCCTCTGGCAGACTTAAATGGAAAAGTCACACTCTTAACACCACACAAAATAAAGTACATAACGACCAGCTACGTGTAACTATGCACATCGATAAGATCAATTTAGAGGGGAGGAATATCAGCTTCCTGTCTTGCAAACTGAAGCATCCATCAACTTGCAAACTGCAGCATGTACCTGTTTTGAAACCCCTCCCCAACTCAAGAATGAAATGGAGACCAGTCACTTTTATCTCAATCCTCCCATTTAATCATATCCCAGCATCCTTTGAGGCAGATGGAATCTCAAAGGCTGCCTTTTGGAAGCACATCTTTTCTTCTTCTTTCTCTCCTGCGAGAGAGAGACAACCTTGTGACCTCGGGACCTCAGCCCACCTCTTCAGCTGCTGTTGATGTAAATGGGGGGTGGGGGGGGTGTTCCAGGCACATTGTACAGGAACTGAAGCAGCTTCAAAGGCAGGCGTCCTGTTTGTGGTGCGGAGACAAGGCTGCCAGCGACTGGCTCTTACCGCTAATCTCTCTCTGGTGATGTCAGAAGGCAACATGCCTGCCACTCTGATGTGCACGTTTAGAGAATCCAAACCGCATGGCATGGAAACAAACCGCAGAGCGAGGAGGCACACTTCAGAAGTTCTGACGTGAGTCATGAGTTTGGCAACCCGTTCTGGCGGCAGGAGGTTATGTGGCATATATAGTGAGCAAAGCACTGATGTTTGGGGCGAACGCGCGAACGCAGCACAACCTTTAGAACTGAATCAGAACACGCACTGAACCTAGCAGGACCTTTAATCTGACTGCATCTGCTTCCTCATCAGGCTTTCCTGGCTATGACGGCGTAGGCTGTACAGAAGCAGAGTCACACTCCACTTCCTCCTGCTCCCCGCAAGCAGCACCGCGTCTTCATCTGCCTCTCCGCATGTCTTTAAAACACTATTAATGCCTAATGGGCTTCCCCATTAGCTGCCCTCCCAAACAGGCACTGGCCATTACCAGTCCCATTTGCTGGCGTTTGTCACGGCTACACGTCTTCTGTCTGTTTCCTATTTGCCCCGCGTGGTGTCAAACGCTTGTGCACACTGCACTTCCCCTATCTCTCGAGCGTCTGTACGAATGAACCCCCCCCTTCCCCTTATAAACTGGGCTGTATCGTAATAAGATGTATGTTTTTTAATTGGTTTTGTTTGTTTTTCCGCTCAAGGCCCTCAAAGCCTTAGGTATGGCAGGGAGCCCAGGAAGGCATTTTACACCACCTCACTGTAGTACACTTAAACATCATAAAACGTGAATGAGAACAAGTAGCACACAGCCAAAGAGGAGAAGCGAGACAGGAGTGAAAGAGCTGCTGAGACAAAGAGGAGAAACAGAGAGACGTACCAGGAGTAACAGAGAGACATACCAGGAGTACTAGAGAGATGTACCAGGAATAACAGAGAGATGTACCAGGAGTAAGAGAGAGACGTACTTTTTTGAGCTTGCTTCAGAAATGTCCCCATACCATACAGAATCATTATCAGCTTGTCTCCAACGTAAACGCTGTAGGCCATCTGGCACATGCCTGGACTACAAAAACAGGCTCGCCCACCTAATCTTAGTTTTCTTTAATAATTACAGAAGACTGTCATCATAGACCAGTCACTCTCAGTCCTTGTGCAGATCTTATTTGATGGTTTTGAAAGACTGTGCATAATGCGCATACAGAAACAGAACTTTCACACAGAAACAGGTCCATATTTATAAATGCACACCAACAGAATACTGTTCTATAGAAATAATTATATTAACATGTCCGATGATTATTATTCTCGCCAGGTACATGATAATGCAGCTATAATGGCGGTGGAGGAGAAAGGCTGAGGAGAACAGAGCTGTGAATCAAAGTATTATTCTTTAGGGAACACACACAAAAGAATAAATCCAGCATTACCTACTAAGACATAAGTCTCCAACTATGGGCAAGACAGGCCTAAATAAGCTTTCATAGACACAGACACACACACAGACACACACACACAGTCACACACACAAACACAGATGCAGAATACACACAAACACACTAGACCAGGCTAAGCTAGGTGTGACCTCACAGTGACAATCACAGTATCTCAGACTGCTCACACTGGTGCTGGTCAATTGCTCTGAGCCATTTAATGAACTTACCCATAAGCCCCTGTCTCACTGAAAATTGCAGGCAATTAACATAGCAAGTGGATTACACAATGGCAATGACTTGTGGATTAATGTGTTATTTTGAACGCTGTGAATGGGGCTGTCCTTGTCACGCTGCCCCCTGTCTGCTAGCTCAAGTAAATGCTGGGTGACAAAACCAGTAATCATAAAAGGAGTTATTAAAACAGATGAATCTCTTCCTGGAAGAGCTATGATTTGGGATGATTTGGGAGTGATCAATTGACAAATATGCAAATGTCAACAACTGGCAGATGAATTTTCACCCTAGTTTCACACACATATACTCACACAAGTTTATACATATATACAGTACACATACCTGCCACTAGGTATGTGGACGACGCCCTAAATCATGACACCAGTGTTGGGTGAGCAACCGAGGATGTTTTGGATGGGATTTCTGCCCCCTCACCCACCACCCCACCCCCTGGCTCTTCTAGGATATGTTGGCATCTCTTGATCTCTCTCTCTCTCCCCAACCATCCCCCAACCCTCTCTCATCTGTGCTCATCGTATGCCAATCTCATCATTAAGACACTGTGCTCTGTTAAAGTAAATGACTGCACTGCCTTTCAGACTGTACATTCAGACTGTACATTCAGACTGTACATTCAGACTGTACATTCAGACTGTACATTCACATTGTACATTCAGACTGTACATTCACATTGTACATTCACATTGTACATTCAGATTGTACATTCAGACTGTACATTCACACTGTACATTCACATTGTACATTCAGACTGTACATTCACACTGTACATTCAGATTGTACATTCAGACTGTATATTCACAGTTTAGTAATCTGTTGTGAAGTTCAATCATATAAACATTTGAATGCAATCCAGAGACAACAAAGCCTAGTTTTTACATACATGCATGATATTTAAATTCTATCTGCACCCTAAACCTAAGAGGACAAGAACCCATGAATCATCCAGTCTTGATTCAGCTCCGTTTTGCTCCTGTGCTGTGGTTTAATCAGCATCCTCCCACTCTAAATGTGCCTGACAGCTACCAGTTCAGGTCCCCTGGACCATCAGCCCAACTGGTCTCCAGTCCATCGGCTTGACAGACCCCCAGCCCACCAGTCCACCAGGTACCCAGCCCATCAGGGTTTTAGACTCCCAGCCCACTAGCCTCAAGCCTCCCATGATGCCAGCCCATCAATCCACCAGGCCCCCATCCCATTAGCCCGACAGGTCCCCAGCCCATCAGCCTGACAGACACCCAGCTCTACTACTGATACAATCTTTAATCCAGCACTGGCCACCACACCCCCACATTGCCCACACACAGGCATGCACAGGGGAAGCAGTAGGAGAGAGAGCCTCTAGCTCCAGCCCTCCATCACCGCACTGTGCTGAGCTACACCCTGATCACGACTCCAGCTCCACCGCGGAGCACGGGAGTGCTGATGGAAGATGACACCACATATGTTTGCAGATGAAGCGGATCTGGGTGCAGCTCCAACGTCATTCTTGGGCCGAGGGCACAACTGGGGACAAGCCATGAAATCCATTTTGCAGTTGCTTCGAACTCAAACTCAGAGGGAAAATCTTAAAACATTAAACCTAAGCAATACAACAATACAATGTTTTTTGTCGAAAGCTTGTTCTAGATATTGTAGGTTTGTTCACACAATAGCATCAAACATAGAAGCACTCCTAACCCAATTGTCCCAGAGTTTATGCAGATTACGGATGTAACATCAAAACAAAAAACATATACTGTATGAATAATAATAATAATAATAATAATAATAATAATAATAATAATAATAATAATGTCGAAGTGTTCAGCGCAGATGAATCTCTGTGATGGAAAAGTCTTTGCTGAGGTTGTACAATACAGTAAATATGGTGAACACATGTTAAAGTTGCTTGACTGTGCACAGTCCAGTGCTGATTCAGGTCCTTACTGAGGACGACATTTCTGCACTTCTGAGTGTGAGTGCACAAGACAGGAGTAGGTGATTTGAGAGATGTGTCAAATCTCAAACCCATAAAAACGCTCCCTGAAAATCAATATGGTCTCAGTGGTGCATAGAACACAAAACAGCTTCACAGTCACCACAGATGTATTCATTCATCTCTCTAAGTAACTTTTCCAATAAACTAATGCACTTGGAGTTTGTTCGTGGCCCAATTGAACCCAGAATATATTCCAATTCCAACTCAGAACACCTCCTGGAAGCGAAATACAGTTTAGGTAAAACTGTCTCTGACTCACCTGAATCCGAGCGTGAAGCACGGTCTAGCAGGACTAAATATAAGACATCCGCTCGCAGGACGTAGCAATTTGTCAGCTCATCTGTTTTGTGCGGCTCCTGATACGGGAGGTGCACCTGTGCGTGGGGCCAGTGCACACGGCTCCTCCATCACACCAGGCCTCGCTGAGCGCAGCACACTGTGGAGGTTTCGCACACACCCAGCCATGGACCAGTTCACACAAGTGCTCCCAGTTTGGCAAAAGCTCTTTTGATCCGTATCGCACACACATGCCCATATATGCACACGCGTGCACACACACACACACACACACACACACACACACACACACACACACACACACACAGAGCTCCAGTTCAGCTCCATTTATTTCTCTTACTTGAGGTCTTTAGTGGTCAATGATGACATCTGGCCTCTCTGTATAGGGAATTATCATTTAATTTTCTGCAGGGGACATTTTTTTCTGACATTCACTGATTTGTCTTAATAGGCATGGGGGGGGCGGCAGCGCAGTGTGTAGTGCAGGTGGACAATTCATACTGGCTCAAATAGTCACTGAATGAAAAAGCACCAGGGTGAATTAGCTGGTGGAGCTCCACAGTATGGAGCTGATGGAGCTCCCCACGATGGAGCTTCACACAAAGTCATACATCGCTGTGGAGCCTACCAATGGGCATCCTCTAAACATGGCAGTGCTAATCTAGCTAATTACCTTCATTAGTCCTGAACATGGGCTACAATCCGAGCTGGGGAACCAAATGTGGCTGACAAGTCTCATTTGGATCCAGGAGGAAAGGGACACGATGCACGAACTAATCTAAACCTGTACAACGTAGTTAGGATCTTAGACAACTGAGGCTGGGGTATGTGAGGTGGAGAAGTTCTTCGGGAGACAGCGGGATTTAGCAGAGGAGCACATGGGAATGCATGCGTCTGTGCGTGCAGCGGGTGAGCGTGTGCACCTCCACGCCGCCACGGCAACAACAGCCGCAAAGCTCAAAGCAAACAACTCCATCAGCATCTTTACTGCTGCTGCCACAAACAAAGAGGTCAGAGCTAACTGTTCACCACATCAACATTCAACTCCTCCGGGGGTGATAAAACACTGGCTATGTTCTTAAAAAGAAGACAGCTAAATTAATTCGCGATACTCCTTGTGAAGACCAGGTGCTCTTGAACCAACGTGGGTGAACAGCAGACAAAGCTTCCCTGTTTTGTTGAATCGTTTGCTCAAAATTCACCGGTGTCAGCGAGAGTCTGTTTGCACTAATGCACCATCTGTTTCTTAAGAAGGACCTCATTAAAACAGAAGAGATAAATAAAAGTGTCTTTTGTCCTGATCAGTGGAGCAGAGTGCGTGTGGTCACACTGGGAGCCAGGAGCTTTCCATCACTACCCCCACACCATCACATTCCTCTTCATCACCAAGAAAACCAGACCTGGGCCAATCAGCTCCGTGCAACAACTCACACTTAACCTGCTTAATATGAAAGCATGGGAAAAAAAACTTCAGGCACAGAACTACATTTCTACATGCACTGGTCCCTCAATGTATTTGTACATATGTACTATACATGTATGTAATATGTATGTAATACAATGACATGTATATGTACTGCACACATTAATTGTAATCGTTTGTTAGAATGGAGCCTGGCTAAGCTCTGATCAAATATGAAAAGATCGAATCCTTTTCTTAACTGCTGGAGACTTCACTAACAAAGGCCAGCTGATCAACTGATGCCCTTTTCTCATATACATATATGTATGTCTGTGTGTGTGACAGGGAGGGAGATAGAGAGTGAGAGAGAGAAAGAGAGAGAGACAGAGAGAGAGACAGATTTCGCAAAACCTCTCTGTTGAAAGAACGGAAAATCACTCCAAGTGCATTTCTATCCGAAGCCTGCCCTCTGACCCACTGTTGCAGTGCAATCCCCTGCCTCGTAGATTCATCTCAAAGTCAAAACATGATCTTTCTACCTTTGACCTACCGTAACCTCAGGCAGAAGAACCATCATATGAGTCATATTCCCGGGGAGGGTGATTAGAGAGCCAATCAGCGGAAGTCTGCCTTTTTAGAGTAATTTAATCCAGCCTCAGCGATCTCTCATAAATTAATCATTTTTTTCTCTTTTTTGCATAAAACTGACTCTTTCAAAGTCTTTCCAGTCTGGCTTGAAAGGTTTTTAGCTAGGTTTGACTAAAGCACACTGAGAGTGACCACCCTACGGTTCACCTACAGCAGACACATGGTTATGCACTGAGAAAACCCCCTGAAAACACAGATATAACAAAAGCGTTCTCAATATATCACTGATAATAACAATTACCCTTGAAACGTAACGAAACTATTTATAAAGCTGTTACTGATGCATTATATATATCTTTTTATCTTTTAAGTAAACCACTTCCATCATCAGCTATTTACCAACCTGGTGTGGCTGACATTGACAGGGTTATGGTAGTGTTTACAGAGAGGCTCTTCAGATCAACAGCAATCTTGTATCCTCCTGCTACGCCTAAACTCCACCCAAGATCACTATAACCGTAGCAGAGGTCCTTTTACACACTGACATAAAATAAAGTCATGAGCAGTTTTCTTTCTGACAGGATAATTCAACTTTTGAACAACTCATTTGCGGTATGAGTTTCACAGATTTTTACAATACATCTGACACTGTGCAACTGAACATCACGGCCTATATAAATTCGGTTTAAACACTTCCTGAATTTGTCACCAATAATACAGAATGTTACACTCAGAACTGCAAATTGACCAGGAGAGAGGGAACATGTAAAAAGTGTGCTGACAACTGCCATGCTAAAGGAGACATTTATCCTCCTCTTACGACTCCTTCCCTAATCCCAGTGTACTCTGCTGGAAGATCGTGGTAAGCTGGATACTTAGTGCATTTCACGTTCAACTCCTGCCATCCTTGGACAGCTTGTGCGGTTCTTAAGGGAAGAGCGCGTGCGGTCCTGCAGCAGTGTGGCTAGCGCTGTGGGATGTGAGAGTGCACCAGGGCGCATCACAGTAAAGACACCCTCCGCCTGCCATCTCTGACAACTCTGCATACACCCCGCTCCCCCACACCTGCTCTCCTCCACACCTCTGTGTGCTCTGTGGTTCACAGCGGGCAGTTACAGCCGCAAGCATTGCCTGAACAAAGTGTTCAGAAATGGACACTAACCACCTACAGTTAGGTTTATATTTAACCCCTCAGATTCTAACCTTAGCATTACGATATTAACCTTAAGGCACATCATTCAGTACCCATTATGCATGATTTAGTAACTACAGTGAAAGTAATATGAAAGGAATGACAAGTATGTAGCAACCCAAGTGAGGAAAGAGACAAGACAAAGGGGCTTGAGTCCTTATTAGAGCTGAATAGCTGCACTAATTACTGTAACTTGCCTATATTTGATGGTGTTTACCCAGTTTCTTCATAACAGTGATAACTTTTCATCAAACGTCAACGACAGCTGCCCGGTAGTGATGGAGGCTACACTTACTTTTCTCGAATGTCTATTTAAACTGTCAGTCGTCTTCTCCAACTGGCAGCCGTTATAGGAGCTCTTAAACGCACCCGGAAGAGAACACCAGGAGCTCCGTGCGGCCTCACAAAACAGTGCACGTCCAATTGGTCGGTGCCTAGCAACGAGAAGAGAAGGTCTCTGCCACCTTTCCCTCTCAGCAAAAGAATTACAGCCAAATTCTCACAAACTGACTTTGAAGACCACACACAAGTTACTGAAGCCTACGCTACAGCGTTCCATGTTTTATTACAACATGACTGTCAGTGTTTATTCAGTTCAGGAGAGAAGGATAGAAGAGTCCTAGTTACATTTACATAAGATTTCATTTCAAGTCGGTAGGCAATATCCCTGCCAAGAACCTAAGCCAATGTCTTATGTCTTATGGTCAATCTGACCATAAGAATGGAAGCCTTCAAACCTGGATTGGAATGGAAGTCCTTCAAAACCAACTGACAGGGATCTCCTTCCTCACACGTGCCACACGATGGCCCAATTTACACTTGTTTTCACTTCTGTCTGTACATTTGCTACGACTTGAATTCTGATTCTGATTCCATAGACTCACTAAAATGTTGACTTCAGTGTACACAGTTCTCCTCAGCTGGGTGACTTTCCTCTTCTATCTGGCATATTCTAGAGACCAAGAGAGTTTCCATCTCCCTCTTGTGACCCTCGTCATTGTGACCTCAGAGCTTACGGTGTCCCATCTGACCCTCTGTTCTCTACGCCAGCAATTAGCCTCCCTAATTACAGCATGTCTGTCACTGCAATGACGAGTCACAGAATCTCTCTCTCACTCAGAAGCATGGTGAAAGAAGAGGAGACAGAGGAGACAGAGTGACAGACAGAGATAGACAGAGACCGCCAAAGAGACACCGACAGACAGAGACGGACACAGAGAGAGAAAGAGAGAGAGAGAGAGAGAGAGAGACGGAGGGAAAAGCGAGTTAGCGATAGAGAGAAAAATAGCTCTGCTTTGGTGACCCCTCAAAGCGACCTGCTCCCAGAGGAAAGCAATTTACCGCTTGACTGCATCCAGAACAGTATATCTGAATCACAAAATAACCTTAGATAAATTACAGACAGCTACTTTCTGAGCGCCTTATCTGAAGGCCACGGATTGGCAGGAGCTCCTCGGTAAAGACACTAAACTACATAGCAGGGGGCCCATAGAGTACTGTCACTTAGCAACAGTGCCCAAACGGGACACAGAAGGAAACAGCAGGCGGAAGGAAGTCGAAACACATTCCGATAGAGTGCTGGATGATGACGTGGCATGGTGAGCTTCCCGTCCAACAAAATCCACCGGTCACTGTTAGGTTTTAGCCTCTGTTCAGAGAGGCACAGAGTACACAGAGTACCTTCAGGGTTCGACCAGAGATTAGTTCAGCCCTCAGTATGCCTCGGTACGAGATCTCAGAGAACAAATTCACAACACACAGGTGTCAAGAAGATGCTCTGAAGTTTATTGACAATATAGAAAGTTTAAATAGAAGAAAGAAATGATGTGGAAGAAGAGAGTGATGGTGTGGGGTAAAATGATTGGTCTATGGTAGAAACAAGAACTAGATGATTGGTCTTAAGGATGTGGTGAAACATTCTAAGAAGTGGCCTCCACTGAGAAGGTGTTTAGATGACGTTTGGATCTGGGTCAGTCCGACCGTCAGATAGGAAGGGGGTTGTGGATATACTTAAGGCTGAAGAAGAGTCTAGAAGATTTATATGCCAGTAGGACTGGAGTCAGCCCAACCTCTCAACTAGAGAGAGACTTTTAATTCAGAATGTAACATGGATCATGAGTCATTAAATTCCCTTACAGGCTCATGGTGCTGACGCCGGCCACAAAGTGCAGGAATGTGTTCAGCCACAGACGTGTAGGTCTGTGTTCAGCCACAGACATGGAGGTCTGTGTTCAGCCACAAAGTGCAGGAATGTGTTCAGCCACAGACGTGTAGGTCTGTGTTCAGCCACAGACATGGAGGTCTGTGTTCA
>JAOXYF010000027.1:24178933-24193570 GCA_028565775.1 Sternarchorhynchus goeldii | reverse complement strand
GATCTAAATATTATTGAGCCACTTTGGGGTGTTTTGGAGGAGCGAGTCAGGAAACGTTTTCCTCCACCAGCATCACGAAGTGACCTGGCCGCTATCCTGCAAGAAGAATGGCTTAAAATCCCTCTGACCACTGTGCAGGACTTGTGTATATGTCATTCCCAAGATGAATTGATGCTGTACTGGCTGAAAAACGAGGCCCTACACCAGACTAATAAATTATTGTGGTCTAAAACCAGGTGTTTGTTTCATTGTCCAACTCCTGTATAAGCGCTTCTCCATCCAATGGTGGATTGGGGCTTTATTATGGATTCATATTCTCAGCTAGATTGGTGCAAATTGGAAGCAAATTCATGCCAGACTTCATCCCTCCTAGCATGGTTTATGGAATCGGTTGGGCATTTCTCATTTCAGGAATATTATGTAGGGGGACTTTCCAGTTTCTACCATCTGATTGTTCAACTTTCCCTGCCCCATAATTATTTATTTCACTGTTTTTAAGGACATTGATATTTGTTAAATCTCTCAGCCTTTCTTCATTTACCAACCCCCAGATTTATTGGATGATTACAAACATACTCTAGCAGACAGAGAAAGTGAAACCTCCAAAACTAGATCTTCGTGAAGATAGCATTGTGTGTCCGAATGCGTAGTGGGAAAGAAGTTCGTTTTTTAAAATGAATCATCTGTCATCTTGTGAAAGTCTCAATCTCAAACAATTTATGTTTCTGCACTGAATTAATCTGTATAAATAATGTTTATATACCTCCCTCATGTACAATGTGACAGGTGCTCAATAACACCAGTCAATCTCAATGACATGCTCTTGTCCAGATCTTAAAAAATTTTAAGCCATCCCCCTTCAGGAAATCCTTAAATATTGACACAAACCTCCCTTGATTGCTTTACTTGGTGTTGTTCCAACAAGTAATTTGAATTTGCCTACACAGTATAAGATATCAGATATCCTGTGCCAAACCATCAGAGTTTCACACAGGGCCCAGCCAGTCAACAGTAGGCACCTCCCTTGGTCTGTGTTTCGCTGAAGTAAACGACAACAGCTCTAGAAGGCTAAACAGTGAGGTCTGGTGTCCAAGACCCACACCCCTCCAAGCTCACTTTTAAACCAACCGCATACGAAACTTTAGCTTTAAACCCACACCGGCCTCTCTGGTGACTAGAGCCATATCCAGCCCCACTGACCATCAATGCATCCTCAATGCATCCCCACTCCCACCAGTTCCAATCAAACTTTATGCACTACACCACCATCACACGGACAACCTCTCTATATTTACTCACTGTGCTGCCCCATGCACGGCCAATCACTTCCTAACCAAAGTCAGACGATTCTCCACTTCTCTAAATTTTCCTGGTAAAGCACTGTCTCCATTTTCCCTGCAAAGTTGCTGCTGCATACTGCGCATCCTCTTCCTGTTCGCAAATAAAACCAGAAACAATTTTGCTTCTCTCTAGTGATGTGGACTTATCAAATGCTTTCCACGAACCACACGACCCAAGCCCTGCTCTTTCGCTTTGCACCTGTGCGACCACATCCCTCGGCTTGCGGCTAACCGCAAGGCCTCTCACAGATTCCACTCTCCTTGTTTTTGTGACTGCCATGGTCTCTTTTATCACTTCATCCTTAGACCCTAATAAAATCATACTGTGACGTGCCTTAGCACGTTTAAATTCCTCAAGTAAATTTCTCAGTGGTAGCTCTGGCACCCCCAGATCTCCCATATCAATCCACACTACTTAGACAACATGGCACCCCTAACCACTTCCTTACTGCCTTGTTCATAATCCTCTCCAGCCTTTTCTACTTCAGTTACTGCAGCCTCATAAACCGTCAGTGGCCATCTAATACGAAGCAACAAATCAAACTGGAATCACCACAGTTTTACCTTGTAAAAACAACTTCAGTGCTATTAATATCCTTCACTGTTTCTTTCTTCAGCCCCTCAACTTGCTCTTTATTGTTTAATGTTGCCCTTTACCATCTACCTAAACTTTTACAAAATGTTTTATCTTAGACTTCTTTGACAGCTTGGAGGCGTTTACTTGGACTGGCTTTCCTCAACCCAGAAAAAAATTAATTAATGCTGAGTAGTTCTGAGTAGTTCTACTCACTAATTTTACAAAACCTGGTAACCCCTTATTTCTTCTTTTGACTGGTTACAACTTTTATCCATAAATAAACAAGCGAGATATAAAAATCCCTTCTCATTTTTCTCATTATTCAATCAGGCAACCAAAGTCCACACTGTGTGTCCATCATACTTGTTACAATGCCTTTGTTATTAACTATTTAATTTTGGTATCTAGTGTTTTGGTAACAGATTTTTCTAACTACCTTAGACTACTCCTCCTTCCCTTTTTTTGTTTTCCTGTAACAGGAAGAGATGTAACAGGAGGTGAGGGTGGCAGAGGCACGTCTTTCTTGCTGCAACATGAAGGAGGGGGCGTGTCTTGTGAGCTGCGGGACCGGTCTCCTGTGACAGTTCCATATGTGCATGTATTCCCATGGCAACCCAGGACGTATTATTAATGCACTTACAAGCTTAATAAAAAAAAAAAAATGTAATGTATGAAAATTAATAAAAAAGATCTATTCAGCTTTAAAATAATGTTTGGACAAGTTATATATATGTGTGTATATATGTGTGTATATATATATATATACACACACACACACACACATATATATATATATATAAGATTAAAGCATTTATTATTTCCCCCCCTTCCACTGCCATACAGTATCTCTCTTAGTGTCTTAGCAAAGTGATATTTATTGCCTTGGTCATTACTTTTACACACACACACACACACACACACACACACATGAAAGGACTTCTCTGCACACTTTCCATGCCCTTTCCACACTTTCCAAGTCTTATTAATTCTTGAGGAAGCACCTTAGGTCCCCCTTAAGAGTTCAGAACTCGGGCAACGTTCTGTTAGCTCCGCTGCCTTGTAAGGATAAGCTCCTAAAGGCCCATGGGGACACCTGGGGTGAGAGGGCAGCCACAGTCCATGGATTTGTTTGGTGTTTAGATATGTAGGAAACCAATCTGTTTGGTGTTTAGATATGTAGGAAAGATGTTTCATTTCATTTGACTCAGGCTCGTAGAATAGGATTTTTAGTTTAGTTTATTTCTTTTCTCTTGCACTGTCCGTAGACATTTCTCCCAAGTCCTTCAGTTGTTTATGTTAAAATACTGACTAGAGACCTAACTTTTTTGATGAAGGCAATTTTGATTAAGGATACTTTACTGCAAACAGCTGCTCTCTTCAGCATCCCTGTGAGGAGGTTGTTGGTAAAGAAAGGCACTAGGTACATATTGGCAAATGAATTAGCAGGCTTGGAGTTGTGTCTTCTGTAGACCTACACAAGATATCCACAACGTTCGGTAAGACATGTTCTCTTCAGCGAAAGTGAAGGTGAGGAGGTGTCTAGACACTAGTCCAGTCCAACCTGAGGCTAAAGCACTGCTGCGTCACTTTGATCCATTTTCACTGAGCTCTGCCAGGTCTATAGATGAGGCTCAGTTAAAACTGCACTGAACACGAACCCAAATGGAAGTGCAGGAGGAAACACTTGATCGACAAGCAAACTTTCAGTTGAAAGTAGCTATCTGGAACTGAAACTGGGAAGACGGGGTTCATCTGTAAAAGTTGGATTTGAAGGTGAAGGAGTGTGCAGCAGCTCCAGCAGTGCACACGAAGCCCACGCAAACCATTCCTCCTCTGGCAGAGACGCCCGTCAAGGCTCCCTGTGTTTCGCCCAGCTCTGCGAGTGAGAGCCATCCAACCTCACTCGCCACTATTTTAATGATAAAAATACCCCATTAGTGTCTCCATTTACAGAAACCGAAGTGGACATCTATTTTGGGATATTTGGACGTCGTGTCGTTAATCTGGCTTAGAGAAATGTGGACCTTATTGCTTTACCATCCACTATAATTAGCAGTTCACTAAACAACATATTTGGATAGGCACATGCTAGGTTCCAAGTTGAGAATGTGTAAACATTGCAATGCTGAGATTTCACTTTCAAGCTGTTTAAGCGCTCTCTGATTGGCATGACATCCCAAAAAGAGAATTTAAATGATAGCGTCAGGATGAAAATGTACAAAACCTGGATAATGTGAAATGCAAAAACCTGTGCATCCCACCAAGGCTCAAGCTGATTCTGTTTGAACAGAACGAAATGTTGTGAGCATCAAAGACTCCTGGGAAAGTCACTTTCAGACTCAATCTGTGACACGAAATGAATGTGAATATGCTGGACCCTATAGACACGCTTAATGAGATATTGATCAAGATACTGACATTGCAATGTTGACATGTATGATATCTGGATTTAAAACACTTTCAGAAAGATATCTAATATGATTTATATCCAAATAAATTATTTTTTATTTGACTGAAAATGGATTAAATGGTACTATAATTTCAGTTTGGCAGAGAACCTTTACATTTTGCAAAGGCGTCTTGTGCATGCCTAGTCAGAGACATGAGTCATCTCTGGCAGGTGGAATCTAAGCCCAGGAGAGAAACCTCTCTGTAGGTGCCAGTGAGACCAGGACCTGGACTATCTGAAACAAACACACAGGCATCTCACTAGAGATTTTCAGGAAAACTGAATACTCAAAACCATGCATTCTGCATGCAAAACGGATGTGAAAATTCAATCATGTTCAGTTGTCTTGGCTCTTTCTGCAAAGGATCTTTTTTTTTTGTATTACTGAACTTAACGAAGGGATTACAGCTGTTCTTGGCCCCACTGCAAAATCCATTCGAATTCTATATGCAATTAGTGACCAAGCTATTAGAATTCTCTGTGGAAGATTCTGCAACTACCTTCAAAGGTGAGCTGATAATTCTCCAAATTAGGACAAAGCCCAGTGAGATGTCAGGTGACAACCTCAGTACAGACACACTGCAAGAGGCAAAAAAGGATAAAGACTGACAGCAAAATTTATCAAAACACTAATTTATTCTGCTCAGGCTACAGAGGGCTAGTGATATCTGCCATATTACTGAAGCAATAACAGACCCAGTTAATATATTCACTTGCAGGCACTGCCTGGGGACAGTGTTTTCATGTCACTAGCCAAGAGCTGTTGGTGCCACTGTGATCCTGTCTGTGCACGAGCGGTTTGTCTAGTGTGACGAGAGAGAGACAGAGGCACAGAGATGGGTCTCACCGTGCTTCTAACGGGGAATATTCCCTGGCCCAAAATCTATCAATACAGATCTCTGCAGCCTGACGAAGTGTTAAACCATGCAGCACTTGTGTGGACTCCGCAGACACAACCTTTTTTTCTACCCTCCCCACCCCAGTCCACCCCCCTCCTCCCACCCCACCCCACTCCCCAGAGGCCCGCCTCTCCTCCGTGATTGAACAGTCGTTTGTACAAGAGGGGAACAGATCATTAAGCTGTCATTTCCCCAGGGTCCATGAGAGACTCACACCTACTCTACATCCCCTCTAAAGTATCCACAGTCTTTTGTTTTGTGCTGTTTTCCTCTGCACTGGTCTATGTGTGAAGTACCATCACACCAGGTTTTCTCAGTGAATGAAGTGAGGGAAACTGATGATTAACAAATGTTACTTTACACACCGTACTGCAGCCCACAGGTTAGTTCTCCTGGTTTTAAATATCAAGGGCATGGTAATTAGCTGCAGACTAGAACAAGGTGTGGTATAGCAAGAGACACACAAATATGTGCAGTCTTTCAGGACTGAATTTGAGAAACAGGTGGCTAGAGAAATTACTGCTAAAAGTGGGAGACATGGTGAAAAATATAAAATATATAAAACGACAATAACAGTTTTTTGAGGTCTTTGAACAAAATCGTAAATGTAAAATAAAATGCACCAGTTAACAGAATAAAGTATTAAAGAAGGAACAGGAACATCTAACCATCTGTAAAAAACCTAACAAATAAGTTAACGGCAAACTGGCTGATGATCAAATCAGCTGCTTGGTATCATGAAGTTAATGCAGTTGTACTTACACTAGCTGCTGCTCATGTAAATGACCTAAACCTCTTTTAATGATTCTTGCACTGGCCCTGCATGTAGACAACAAGAGGAACTATTACTGAAATATATCATCAGTAAGCCAGAATATTATCAATCTTTTTTTTTTTTGCTTTCAGACAACCTGCAATATTTGGAAAGCCTCTCAAATTTGTTTGTTTTGTATTTAACTGAACACTAAATCTCAAACCCACCAGTACACGAGATCTAGTTCTGGTGTGTTGTCTCCACACACCCAAAAACCCAGCAGCCTACAGACAGAGTCACATCCACCCACACCATCTCCTCACATCTATACATCCACCCACACCATCTCCCCACATCCATACATCCACCCACACCATCTCCTCACATCCATAAATCCACCCACACCATCTCCTCACATCCATACATCCAACCACACCATCTCCTCACATCCACCCATACCATCTCCTCACATCCATAAATCCACCCACACCATCTCCTCACATCCATAAATCCACCCACACCATCTCCTCACATCCATACATCCAACCACCCCATCTCCTCACATCTATACATCCACCCATACCATCTCCCCACATCCATACATCCACCTACACCATCTCCTCACATCCATAAATCCACCCACACCATCTCCCCACATCCATACATCCACCTACACCATCTCCTCACATCCACACATCCAGCCATACCATCTCCTCACTTCAAGCCCAGCAGCCTTTCATGCATTCATTGTCTTTCAGCTACTTCAACCACCCTCTCCCCTACATTCACCTGCCCTTCTATCTATTCTATCTATTGTTCCACACTACCGCAGCATATAATGGCTTCCTCTTTCTCTGCTGGTTTCATATTACGCAACCAAACAGACTACGAAGCTCTTTAAAACACTCTGAAAAGCAGAGACTTGTGCCTAATTAAAAACCACATACATGGTACATCAGTAATTCCTAGTCACATAGCTGACATTACCCATCCTTAGAAATGCACGTTTTCAAAGAACAAAAATCGCAGGTTTCTCTTTGTCCCTGTGCTGAACCATTACCGCACACTTTAAAATGCCTTTCAATTTGTAATCAACCCATGTCTTCAACCACTAATGCTGACTTCAGCCTCCCCTGTACAAGTGTGGGAAAGTGACCTCAGGAGCTTTTTGTGCTAGACCTCTTATTTAGGGGGGGTGGGGGTGGCTGTTCTTTTGCACTTAAACAGGATCTGTAGGGTTTTCTCTTCCCAGGACTGCAACAGCTGCTACTAAGAAATCTGCACTGTCTGTCATTTACAAAACTTCTCACATGGCAGCTAAGAGCTTGTTTTGGCTCCTGAAAATATGACATCATAATGTTTTTTTTTTGTCATTTTTTTTGTGATGTATAGTGGGGTGGTTTTTAAATTCAAACCTTTGATACAAATGTGATGATATCTAACACAGGAAACGATAACTGAGAGAAGCAGGGAAGGCGTTTAAGACTAAAGATCACGGAGAAAGCGGACAAAATCCAATCACCTATTCCCAATACATTGATCCAATGAAAAGAAGCCACGGCGGGTTGTCAGGGCACTCCGTGGTGCACTAGACACTAGTGGTGCACTAGACACCATGGTGTACTAGACAGTAGTGGTGCACTAGACACCGTGGTGCACTAGACACTAGTGGTGCACTAGACACTGTGGTGCACTATACACAGTGGTGCACTAGACACTAGTGGTGCACTAGACACCGTGGTGCACCAGACACAGTGGTGCACCAGACATTAGTGGTGCACCAGACACTAGTGGTGCACTAGACACTAGTGTGCACTAGACGCAGTGGTGCACTAGACACTGTGGTGCTCTAGACACTAGTGGTGCACTAGACACCGTGGTGCACTAGACAGTAATAGTTCATGCAGAAAACGTTTTTCTTTGCTTGTGAATACGCCTGCAAAGCTTAGTCTGGGTGTGAAAGCAGCACTGAAGAACTTTGGTGATGCTGGGAGTGATAATGAGATATATTTAAAGCACATAAGTCATCCATGAATATTTAACAACAGCTACCACTCAGCCACCAAACATACAAACTGTTATTCACTTATTACTCTCTCAAGAACGGTGATATCATCTTCATCACACTGCCACATGAAATACAGTGTAAATATATTAATGCAATCAGCATACATATAGCATCCATGGAACAATTACAAACTAATATATATGTGAATACACAAACAAAGATACATCAAATATGTGCACACGCTTTCAGTCATATTAGCAATGTAGATGAAGATGTGGGCTGCTGGGAAAACACATTTTTTATGATCTCATGCACTTATCAAATCATATATTCATAGTCATATTCAAATACTCCTTTCCTCCATCAGGCATGAAGACACTAAAATTACACAATAATGTGAAATGCACATATACCCTGCATTAATACGTATATCTTGGACTCATTACAAAAACATACTAGGAAATAATCTGCATTCATTATATTAAACACATATTATATGTCTGTCTGACTTCCAATCAATAAGCAAGCAATGCTAAATATTATTTTAAATAATCATTACAGGAGATATGACTCAAAAAGGCAAAAACCCAATAAATCAAGCATATATTTATATAATACATATATAATATATATTTATATAATACAGATGACACCAATCCAATATCTTGCATAATCTGAATTATATCAGCAAAAAATTCTGGATCGTATATTAGGAGAATATTTAAGGAAACAGATCCAATACAGGGACAATCCAGCAATGCAATGCAGTCGCTCACTGCAGGTGATAACAGTTGGGTTAGCTTGTGCGGATCACGTGATAACAGGCAGGTCAATTTCAGCAGGTCACGTGACAACAGGCAGGTCATGTTGAGCAGGTCATGTGACAACAGCCAGATTAGTCTGAGCAGTTCATACACAGCTGTAGAGTTCAAACCTTTCTTCACATTAACAATTACAACTGTTATTGTTCAAATGCATGGTTTTAGCATCGTTAGCACTTTTCACCACAACCAACGGTCCACCCTTTTAAAATTAATTAATCCACTCTTTTAAAAAACCAATGACGTCTCTAGTTTGGCTCTGAAGTAAAGGAAGTTCAGAGACGGGGAAAGCAGAAAGAGCAGCAGCAGAAATCAGACAGAAACCAATCCAGAGTGGAAAAAGTAAAACAGAATAAGTAAAGCTTTCTTCTTCTCTACATTTATGAAGTTAATTACTCTGTGGCTTCAGTTAATTCAAACCTCAAGAAAAAACTGAAAACCTGCTGTTTCAGTAAGCCTGCTGAGTTTTAAGGTGGGCTGGAAACTTTAGTCTGCTGAGTTTTAAGGTGGACTGGAAAATTTGAATAAGAAGCTGAAGAATAAGATAACTTCAGGTCACTATCAATATATTTTCATTCAGCTAGAAGGAATAACCACTTTGTATTCATAATTAGCTTAAATGTTTTAAACAGAGGTTGAGTGAAAAGATTCTCGTAACAGCTCCGCAGTTTTTACCAAAAAAGTATCAGATCGATATCGACATTCAAAGGGAAAATGTCAGTATTGGATCAATACTGAAAAATTGGTATCATGAATTTACATTAGTGGTCTACCGATTGATCATCCAGCCAATTAATCGGGCCGATCAACAACGTTTTGAGATAATCGGCCGATGTCTATGTTCACGAAGCCGATAATGAAAAAAGCGTAAATAGCACTGGCTGACTGCTGTGGAACAGTGTTAGAGCGCCCACTTATGTCCATTTCGCCACTCTACGGGCAGACGAGTGGGTGCTGTGAAATAATGTGTGCCAATCCTGAAATGTAATTTGACAGTTAAAAAACACCCAATTTAAAATTAAAGTTAGTTGTATTCACTACAGGGGGATTTAAGGTGTTGGCTTATGTTAACAGAAGTCAAAAATGTGCAGTTAACGTTATCAACTTGTATCGCTTTTGGAAACGATACAGTTTCTAGCTACCATACAGTAACTGCACTTGTAACGGTGTGTGTCACTCTCCCTAACAATGAACTTTATGAGGACAGAATCTCCACTCTCGTCACTTCTGAGATGACACAAACAAGCTGGTGCAAACAGATTTTTTTTGTTTTTTATTTGATTCATCACGCAGAACTGGCTAGTTCGCTTGTTGTGTAAACAAACAAACAAAAAATGTGCTTTGAGAAATTTCTAATAGTTCCTAGAACTTCAGAAGCATGTTGCTTGCACAGGTGTTGGACCTCTGTCCAAAACATCCTGTTTGGAAATCTCTACATTTTTGACGATAGCACACCTGGAATCTTCTTTGGGTATATAATGAATTGCTGCAGTGCGTCACATGAGACAGCTTCCCTGAGACAGAACAGCTCATGGTGTTTCCAAACGAGTCAACACTTCCGAGTCTTCGTGTGAAAGCACACAAACCAAGCTGCGTTCTGTCCAACACAGAGAGCACAGCAAAAGCCCAGGATCATGTGAGTCTCTTAACTCACTCTTCACGGATTATTAAAGATGTACATAATCATTTACTATGACGAGTTTGAATGCCACTGGATGCTACGATGGGTGCAGACACAATGTGCTTTAGACACACATTTTACAAATCTATTCTCTTATTTTTTCTTCATTAATTTTAATTATTTAATGGAGTGAGTGTTCAGTATTCAGCCTTGGTAAACATCAAAAGGCAAAGCCTAATTTAGAGAATTCAATAAGTACGATTCATATCCTAAACAAAGAGGTTTGATATAACAGAGTGAGACAGAGACGAGCCCAGCTCCATGGGGAAATAAAAGCATTTTGCCTGCATTTGCTTTGTAATTTACAAGTTATGACTCCAATTAATTAATTTCCTATTTTTATCAGTATATTATGCATCCTTTGCGGTACACGGAAATGTCTCCGGGAGATTTTCAGTCCACACACCTAACAATGGTTGCTATGGCTGCAGTAATTTAGGATATTTTTCTTTTAGCCACAAAAAAAGTTACTTAAATGTTGGTCATTACTAAGGTGTGAGTAGAATTTTATACTCGTCTGGTCATATAACACGCTATCGCTGATTTAGCACTTCAAAAAAACGTAAATCCTTTTCTAACATACAGCCCCTGTGTAACTGCAGTGAATTTGCTTTCAGCAGTGCAACAGTATGAAGGTGAAGAATCATTGTGTCTTTTATAGAGAGCATTACCTTAGCCTCCCCTCTCCTCCACTTCCTGTGGTCATGCCTGCCTGCATGAAGCTGTAATGTATGAGATTTGTCAGTGTCAATTTTACAGCTAATCTCTCTGGTCCACCTCAGTCCTCCCATCTTCTGCCTGCTAATTCTGTGCAACCATATATACGAGAAAGAGAGAGAGAGGGAGACAGAGATGGGGGGGGGAAGGAGGGAAGGGAGAGTGAGAGAGAGGGAAAAGGGAAAGAGAAAGAGAACAGGAGGGAGAAAGAGAAAGAGAGAGAGACAGTGTGAGAGTGGTGAGAGTGACAGTGTGTGTGAGTAATGGAGTAGTCTGACAGAGAGAGGTGACCATATATACCAGAGAGGGAGAGAGACATACAGAGGAGACTGACATAGAGAGAGAGACATACAGAGAGACAGTGACAGAGAAATACAGAACAGACTGACAGAAAGATTGCTGTGATTTCCAGGAAGTCTCCTATTGTAGTATTTTAAACTCCAGACAACATTTCCTGTATTAATTCTGGTGTTCAGTTAAATTCACACTATCTTAGAAAGGCACACTGGTGTTAGTCTAGCAGTGGACTTACTGAGCAAACGTGCATGGTGTTCCACCGGCCTCATCTAAAATCTCTATTACTACAGTCCTATAACCTGACACTGTATAAAACATCAGCAAACCAAGCATGAATCCTGAAACTCCAAACAGATTAAAATGCAAAATACTTCTTTTTGCCATAAATGACAAGAAAACCAGGACCAATATGTGGCCAGTATAACACTCCACTGCTAACATCTTTGTTCTCCAAGTTCAACCAGTCAGCAGGTTCTCAGGATCCTGGGAAATAAATCACACTCAGTCAGGCACAGTCCTCATAAAAAAACACAGATAGTCATCATCTGCAAGTTTGCCTTGAGTGCAAAACATTACCTGTGGAGAATTTTAACATTTCCACCTTTGTGTTATTTATAAGCACACAAGCACACATGCACACAAAGACATGGACACACACACACACACACAAACGCATTGGTGCATCTCTTCAGTAACAAAAACCGTGGAACAAGGCTTGAGGTAGCGAGATGGAAACACTTCAGGACTGTACTGCATTACACACAAAATCAAGACAACACTGATTACACCAACCGATTACTCCAAGAAGCACAGTTTCAGGTAAACAGTCACCAGATCTAAACAGAGTGGTGAGAAGGTTTAAAGGAGCCCTGGAAGTTGTTTGTGAAAGCCTCACTGCTCCTCAGCACCCTACTTCACTAAGCACACAGACACATGAGATCACCACCAGCCTGGCACAGGCGTACGCAACCCCCGACAAACCACACTCACAATCTTCTATTCTGTATTCACCATTAAACGTGCAACACCCAAAAGCCTAGCTTATGTGCACTTAGTGGCTATTGAACCGAATCTAATCCACATGTAAACAGCCCGAGTCGATGGGGACGAGTAACATTTCCATGTTCAGTATTCAGTAGCCCCACATGCTCTCTTCATACAGCATTTAAATGAACATTTCACTTTGAAAGGTCACTGCTCTTCTTACTCATCCCACTGTTTCTATGTTTTTCAGAGTCAGACAGGAAGCAGTATTCATGAGGCGTCTTAGGAGCGAGCGCCTCGCTGGAGGGGCACCACTGTAGCGCAGATGTTTGCGGTGTGGAAAACACACATTTTGTCAGTACTCGCTGGTGCATAACACAGAGGGGACAAAAGGTTAGTGAGTATATGAAAAAGATGCAATGTGTGCTTAAAACAGACACTTCATGACAGCTCAGTGATGTGTGAAATGATGGCTTAGATTTTAAAAAGAAACACAGTGTATAGGTTAGGCAGAGACTTTGATTAAGATGAATCTACATATCTTTGAACCATAACGAGACATACAACTAAATATGCGCATTATAATTCAGGGTTAAAGTATATATTTGTGAGGTGACATATGATGACTCACTGACCAAGAAACTCTGTTACATTGTTAACAGGCCTACATTTGGCAGGAAAACCGAAAAAGAGGGTTTAAGATAACTACTTAAAAGATTTAAATACTGAAAAGTGAAAATTAGGGTTTAAGATAACAATTTTAAAAAATCACCTGATGAAATGCATGAACAATTAACAATTTAGTTTTAGTTCTATAATGAGGTGAGTAAATAATAGGTTTGAATTTCATTGACGGGGCCTGATTTAATTAGAGACCCCCCTGATTTGTGCATTGTGCTGTGGCAGGTCATGTCCACATCTGCAGGTCATGTCCGTTACGGCACGTCAGGTCCGCTACGCTCAGCGCAGGCCCATCCGTGCCTAGGGTTCTGCTGCCACGTTCCGCAGGAATGCTTCTCGTACCTCAGAGCCATCTTCTATTCTACAGGTCTGACAGGAACGGTAAATATTATCAATTTGAGGGAACACATCTCATTAAGTCGCTTCATAAGAAACAGGGAAATTGATGTGCATGCTTGTCAAGCTGCACTGCTCCTTTACAGAGGTGAATGAGAGTCTCGTTCCTGCCGGAGCTCCATTTCCCGCCAGCGGAGACGCGCCCAGGCAGGACGGCCCCCGGGGAGCAGCGCTGGTCCAGGCTTAACCTTTAGCCCGCTGCCCAATTAAGAGAAGAGATGTGTGCCAGAGTTGCTCTTTCCCTGAGCCCTCGTTTGTAGCTCCATTTCTGCACCACATCAGACAGAAGCATATCACAGTCCACCACTTCCACTCATTCCTTTAATTATGTTTTAATGTCAGCGGTGACCTGTGGGATACCAAAGCGGGACAGAGATTTGGGACATGTCCAGGTGATTCTGCAGGGAGGACACAAAGGCTGGTCTGCTCTGACCCACTTTGTTCTGATTTATGGATCTGGCTCATCCTGTAGACCAGGCCTTGTTCTGAGGGTCATCAATCTCCAGCCCACCAATAACAGTCGTTATTCAGTCTTCCAGACCAGGACCACCATGGTCAGTGCACTCCAACGGCTGGCTCCAGCCCCTACCCAACACTGTCTCCCTTTCACCCCACTCTCTACAGCTTCTGTATTCACTGTAGGCCAAATGTCAGACATCCCACTCAACCACTATGATTCATACACACATCAAAACAATTCAAATTTGTATATAAAAGGATGTGTAATGAGTCACATGCTACATATCTCTAGGAATGTCTCTTGTGTTTTGCTACATGCAGCCTGCACCAGAGAGATAATAAGATGGAACAGAAGAGTAAGAACAGATAAGTGGGCATCAGAGTTATTTACTGAAAAATGAAGAATTTCACTGGGAGTGAAACGAAGAGTTCTGTTACTAGGAGCCCCAGCAATATCATTACACACACACACACACACACACACACCAGATTCCTCCACTGCTCAGAGACAGCACGGAAGAAAACCCAGGGTTATCCCACAATGTATCACAGGCCAGACGCAGATAAATATATA
>JAOXYF010000027.1:24164172-24178317 GCA_028565775.1 Sternarchorhynchus goeldii | reverse complement strand
CTGCATATATGATTAGGTACTGGTCTATACTATTTTGTTCTGTTTTTACCTCAACAACAAAGTTAATTAATCCCTCACCCTTAGAAGTGTTATTTTATTATAAATATTATTATAAATATTGCGTTGGTGTAACTGGTCCTGGATCAGCCATATGACATGCTTCATGGTGTCTCCCGGAAGCTTCCACCACCTGCCAGTCAACGTGCAGCACTGATTATGACTTTGTTGAAGGGATGTGTTTATAATGTAAAATAAACATGTCAGGTAGTAGAAGTCTTTCATTTTGTTGGCACCACTAGCATTGTTTACTATGGGCTACAGAGCCTGGTGATTAAAGTCATTGGACAACACTAAAGATGTGGCTGGGGTATCACAAAATTACAAGCTAAGCCAAATTTGCTGAGCCGCAGCAGTCATGAGCTCTTCGTTTTAATTTCCGCAATAACAATCCAAGATGAAAGCAGTGAAAAACCGATGCCCTTGCTTACATCAACACTAGACATCAGGACCAAGCAGTCAGGCAGCTTCCGATTTCGAACAAATGCCAAATACTCTAATAATTCCTAAATGATCAAATAAATGCTAATATTTCTGTCATAATATGTATCCACATATATTATGGTATACTGTAGGTCTGAATTAGCTCTCTCTTGTTGAGGAAGAATATTAAGGGTTGAATTTCTGCACACTGTCTTTAACTAACCTGAAATGCCAACAGAATGGGCAAGCTTTAGTCAAGTATTTAGCATTTCAAAATTGTGTTGTAGTGTAATATTTTTAATGAATTTACTTACTGAATAAATGTTTTATTTTTACACACGTCCCTCCAGACAGTACCTGCCAATCAAGCAACAGTCCATCCTCTACCATTCACCCAGAGCCAAAGCAATTTCCTAAGGGAAAAGCTTGCCGTGAGGATAGGTGTGTGTGTGTGTGTGTGTGTGTGTGTGTGTGTGTGAGAGAGAGAGAGAGAGAAAGAGAGAAAGAGCAGGAGTGAGAGCGAGAGAGATATAGAGAGAGCAGGGGAGATAAAAAGAGGACGAGAGATGGAGAGAGACAGACTCGAAGAGAGAGAGAGATGGAGAGAAAGAGAGAGGTGCACAGGCTCTCCAGCTGGGTTCTGTCCTGCTTTGCCTGTATATGCGTGTGCTCCAAGCTCCACACCTGTCTAAATGATCGCCATGACTCACACAGGAAAGATAATTACCTCTCAAAAAGTGCAGTAAACATACATCATAATGGCCATCCTCTCCTGAAGCAAGCTGCCCTCCATCCCTCTCACGTTCCTATTTCTTCTTCTGAGTCTCTCCCTCTCTCACTTTCTCACTCTCCTCTCTTTTTCTCACCATTTTTCTCTCCGTCTTGTGCTGCCTCTTTCTCCCTCTCTCTGTTGTCCCCGTTCAGATGATGATGATTCTAGGAGTGTTAAGAGTTAGGGAGGATCCCAACAATTCCAGCTGGATGTGTGAACTATTTCTGGATTCTGATAGATCCTGCAAAAGTATCAGTTCACACCTCAAAATCCAAAATAAATAAATAAAACAATGCACACATGATGTAGCAAGTTAAGGAAGTGTTTATGATTTTGTGTGTGCAGCATCGGCAGAGATGCGAAGGTACTAAAGCAAAGGCCAGCTCAGCTCCAGGGGGTGACGCCCCAGCCCAGCAAACAAGCCATAAATCTACAGTCAACAGAGCAGAGGAGGAGGAAAATGAGGAAGAGGAGGATGAGAAAGCCCCCCCACACACACATACACCCACACCCACCCACACCCACACACACAGCATGAAAAAAGAAGAGGTAGACTGAGCAATGGAAAAATGCAGTATTGAAGTATTGATTCTCTGCGTTTAACATACTTTTTACAGAAAACAATTAATTTAGTTGATTTTATTAGTGCAAAAGCAGCATTCTTTGATGGGACCTCGAAAGAATAATGATTTCACCTAGCCTCTCAAAGTGTCTCGAACAACTCCTGTAAACTTTGTTCCTTATGGGTTTTCCGATTTTCCTTAGAGTTGAACAATTTGTAAAGAAGTCAGCCTGACATGAGCCCTGGGGACACAAATAATTATCCCTAATGACTGGTCTTCAGACAGGTATCAGAAATTCATAATATCAGTCACCAAATGAAAATATGCTTCCATAAGGGCAGAGGTGGTGAGAAGTCAATTAGGCAGACTCACTGAGTGACATCAACCCACACAAGGATGATTTCTAGTCTGCTCCAATACTTATGACAACTCCAAATTGACATGTCAGCCCCTCAAAGCATAAAGAGAGAGAAAGAGAGAGAGAGATTCAGTCAGAGAGAGAGAGAGAGAGAGAGAGAGAGAGAGAGAGGAAGAAGAAGAAGAAGAAGAAGAAGAAGAAGAAGAAGAAGAAGAGAGCATGAGATATAGAGGTTGAGATATAAATATACTAAAATATGTAACAGGATTCTGTTCCAAACTCAAGACAATAAGATACCGAATGAACTAAAAAATTAACCAGTGCAGCCCATTTCAGGAACCTAGAGTGGCCAATTATTTTCCTCACTGGCTTTCCGAGTGGCGGGAAGGCAAGCAAATCCTCGCCCTTGTTAGTCTTGAAGGAGACGCTGGAGCGAACGGCATCACATGTAGAGCTCACTCTGCAGCTCATCTGACATGACAATGGTGAGAGTGAGGATGAGGATGAAGATGATCATGTGTTGTACTTTCCCAGCATTCAAGAGAGCTGTAGAGTCTAACAGCTGGCGCAGGACGGGTTGCTCTTTAATAAGTAAGAGCTTCCGACACACACACACACACCCAACAAACATCCAGTGTTGCCTTTGTTCTTAGTTTCACGCCGACTAATGCATATTTCATGGAGAACTTTTTTGTGCACCTCCTTTAGAGCTGGGGAGTGGAGGGAAGGGGAGGGGGTATCTGGGGGCGAAGGGGGGCTGCCCAGAGCTGTCAGTGTGTTCAGCGTCGGTAGGAGATGTGAAGTGTGTTCAGCGTCTGTAGGAGATGTGGAGTGTGTTCAGTGTCTGTACGAGATGTGGAGTGTGTTCAGCGTCTGTAGGAGATGTGGAGTGTGTTCAGCGTCTGTAGGAGATGTGGAGTGTGTTCAGTGTCTGTACGAGATGTGGAGTGTGTTCAGTGTCGGTGGGGACTGTAGAGTGTGTTCAGTGTCGGTGGGGACTTTGGAGTGTGTTCAGTGTCGGTGGGGACTGTGGAGTGCGTTCAGTGTCGGTGGGGACTGTGGAGTGTGTTCAGTGTCGGTGGGGACTGTGGAGTGTGTTCAGTGTCGGTGGGGACTGTGGAGTGTGTTCAGTGTTGGTGGGAGCTGCGACCGTCATCTCCCTCACCCCCATCCCCCTCCCACCAGCCCACCATCTCTAACTCCTCTTTACTGCATCAATAACATGGCAGCAGTGTATTTATCTGAAAACTGCACTGCTCAGTTTTTTTTTTTCATTCTTTTAACCTATTTAACACGTTTAATATTTAATCTACGCATACTGGAACCGATCTGGAAGTTTCTGGAGGTTGGTGTCGGTTTCCCTAAGAACAGGGATGCATATCTGCTCCACGGATTCCAGAAGACAGGAAACAAGGATGCAGGGAGCTGAAACAGGGAGAGCCTCTCTGAGCATGCTCCCTGGAATCTTTGCATGTATCTGCCAACACCCCAAACCCCCTGAAGGCTGGAGTCTGTAATGCATGGAATTAATGTTCATAGTAATGGGCTATCTTTTGCAGTCAGTATACATCAAATCACTAGTTAATGCAAAAACAGAAGCTCCTGGCCCCATGTGGGCTACAGAGCCTGCCAGCAAACAATAAAGGATGTTTTCAAAACCAGGAATGCCAAATATAAGCTTTCGCCATCTACATTTACATAAAACATCCCATGAAGAGACATATCACAACACTGACTGCTGCAACATCTCAACAACTAAATTAACTAGAGGCTTACATGGAAGGAATTGAGAGCACTTCTCTTACCTGAAGTACATAAGGAAGTTGTGCAGGCTGTGTAAAGCTCAGTATTATTAAACACTGATATCTTATTTATAACTGTCATTCACTGCACCAAACATGTTCCATTTTGGCTATTCATTTCCTGTGAAGGATCAGGCCGAACCCAATATCCTGAGGTTTAATAGAGCAGCGGAATACATTAGTGCAGATCCAGATATTTGCTCCTGTCGAGCTTTAGTGTCTTTCTGTGTTCAAGAGTTGCACTTAGCATCACTGTTGAAAATGCATGAGGCACATGAAACGACTGGCTGAGAATATCCTAATTAATCGCCACACCCTCCTAATTATATGCCACTTCAGCCAACCTTTCTGAGCACAATGCTCATGACTATGCATGCATGCAAATTGCATCTGTCTTTTGGACACGCCCCCGTGACTTTGTAATATGGAATAGCGGTAGGATAAGAGGTTGCTCTTTGCGACATTTAAATAGGGCCCGCAGAGTTCATTACATCATGTTGAAAGCATGTTGCATGAACTGAAAAGCATTTTATTAGTGAGGCAGTCTCAAAGAGCAATGACATATTGCTAGTCAACAACATAAGACACTTTTCTACCATAATACTGAATACTGAATAAACTGAGTTCAGTTGTTGAATTCAGTTATTGATTCAGTTCAGACACAGACCAGACCCATGGACACTTTAGAGGATGCATTTTTAATAGCCATTTTAAACGGTCTCTCTTTGTTTTTAATGTTCTTAGATGACTGGTGTTATTATTGTTATTTATTGCTGTTCGTGTTTTAATGTTTTATCCTTCTTAGGTGTAAGAGAAATGTTCTCTTTTACCTGAGTATTTATTTTTATTTTATTTCACTCTTTTTATTTCTACTCACTACATCTCTTAAGAACATTTTAAAACCAAGATTGTTTCTTCAAATTTAAATGTATTACTTAAAAAAAAATAAGAAAAATGAATCAGGCAATTCCTATTCAGGCACCTCACCAAGTGCCAAGTTGTTAACCAATCAAAATCCATTTGGACATGAAACCAGAGCTGGGGTGTTAATTAAGTAGGGTTTGACATGTTTTGGTTCTTCTTTGGTTCATGTTTTGGTTCTTTCATAACTGAATATGGAAACAGCAAACTCAGTGTTTTTTTATTATTTGTGTATTTTTTAGTTCTCTAACATCCACATGCTTTAATTCAATTTTTGCTCTGGCTGCCACTCAAGTCTTTGCTCTGTGATTTACACACACAAAAAAATTATAATTGAAAATCTGTCATTTGTATTTTGCAGATGATGCATGCAGCACTACTATAAAGGATTATTTACTTGCAGTGTTGTTTACTGCCTATAAACAGTGCTCAGAGGACACCCTCATGAATTTAGTTACAAACATTTAAATAAGTACTTGGTACTTCTACATTTTTATGATAAATACATCTAAGAGCACATACCTCAATACTTGAGTAAACACATACTACATTTTTTTAACTATTAGAGTATTTTTTACTAGAATATTTGTACGTTTACTTGAGTAAGGGACTTCTGAAACCTCTGACATATGTGCATGTAGATACAAGCTCCAGTCCTGCTGATGGGTGATGCTCCATTTTTGGGGAGATGATAATTGCTATGCACCTTTGTGCTGAGTGACCCCAAAGTAGAGAGAGCAGTGTTTTCTCACGGGCAGGTGTTTACAGAGACCCAGCGGCACAAAAGCCTGCAGGAGCAAGAGGGGAACACATTGAGCAAAGCTAGCGCAAACATGGAACCTTTCGAAGCTGGAGGGCCAGACAGCACAACACACAGCTCCACAGTCACTGCTGAGAATATCTAGGCACTTTAAAGGTGCTCAAAATTAGCTAACAAACAAAGATGATCAAGCCAAAGCAGAGGTAATACCGAAACTATGGAGCAACATGAGAGAAACAAGTGTGATACCTTCAGGCTTCTAAAGCCAGGTTAACAAATATGTAACAAGATAAAGTATACATATTTCTAACGCATATGCAATTATATCTACACACTGTTTACTATGTTATTACATAGCTGTTGATGTTCCTTTTTTGTGGGGCTGAAAATCTGGTATAAGCCTGTAACAGTATTTGAACACACTGAAACATCCACACTGCAGTGTGTAACTGAATTCATTAGGGGTATTAAGGACGACACTGTAAGACTGGCCATCCAAACACATGCTGTCTTGTGAGGTAAAATCTTAGAAGCTACGCAGCTGCTGATGCAGACCAGTCACACAAGAAAATAACAAACAAAAACAAGAGGGAAGGAAATACAGATGTTTACATTTGAAGATTTTTAGGAAAAAAGATTATGGATCTTTTGTGCAATAATGCCCTTAAAAGGTTCCATTTTGCAAAACTACAAATCTTGTTGTCATTAAATTACAGTGTAAAAAGGTATGTCAGCCATTTTGTTTAGTGCAATCAGTGATTGATTGTCAGTACACTGAACGAGGAGCTATAAAAATCTGATTTCATTTTTCATTCCTAATAATTGAATAAATTTGAACTCAGATTTAGTACTGTGAGATAAATCAGTAATAACAACCAATACCTCCAAATTAAATGAGTCACAATCTCAACAGCACCATTTCCAAATGAGTGAAAAAGAAAAAAGAAAACCTAAAAAATAAATGTTACTACATTCAGCTGATTGCTTTAAAACCACAACGGTCATGTGGTGCTTGTGTAAAGGCAGTGAAGATTTTAGTCAGAAGAGCAAGTCTTACCATAAACACCAGTACTGCCAGCCAAGCCCATGTCCAAACAGAAGTGCTTCTTCACTATTAAAACCAGTGCAATTATCACATTATCTTAATTAATTGCCCCTCATAGAGTCATTCACTTCTGGAAACATGATAAATATGAACATTAGAGTGATCATGCAAAGGTAAATGTGTCCTGTCGTAATGAAAGTCACTTACATCTAAGCCTTTAAAAGCTCAAGAGCTGTTCTGGTACGGCTAATCATTGCAGCTACTTCCACTATATCACTTCAGAAATGAATAACATCTCATCCCAGTGAGACAAAGCAGAGATTATGTACACCAAACATGAATTCATACAGTCTTGTGACTGATGTTATAATATAGTGAATAAAAGCCTAGAAATGGTTTATTGAACTCTTACATTAAGGCTTGGTCTTCTTTTTCTCAAAAGCGTCAGTGTGTCTGAAAAAAAATATTATTTAGGAAGTATGACAGATGTGGCAACGCACTCCTACCTTTCTCTCTGTCATGACTGCAGAGTGACTCTTCCTTCTCCCACCATTTTAGCTCACATTCATCAAAACCACACTGCCAAAAATCGCACCTCTTTAACCTGCTTTCCCATGCAGAGAAAATTCAATTCACCTACGTTGAAAACCCTCTGGAAGAGGTAATTTCGCCTTTCACAGAGAGGAAGACAGACACAATTAGAGCTTTCAGCAGCATCACACCGCCAGCGCTACAGCATAGCTCCCACACACCCAGGCAACCCCTCGCCCTTGTTAAATCACACCCTTGAATAGAGTGAAGGAAAACTGCTTAAGTTTAGACTTTACAAAAGTAGCAACCAACATCAATGATATGCAAAGGTTAATAGCTGTACACCACGTCCTCCAGCTAACCCTCTTTTACAAAGCAGTTTGGGACAACCATAGGTACAGCAGTGGCTGCGTCAAGACTCACGTTGATGTATGGTGGGGGTGGGGGGGGGGGTGTGGCTCAAATCACCCACCTGCTCCACTTACTTATGGTTACCTTAATCCTCTGGGGCAGCCAGCCTGACAACTCCATGTCAGAGCGCTTCTATAGTAGATTAAAATAGGACAGCTAATTAGCATTTAGCTGGGCCCAAGCGGGCTTTTGAGTGCAAGGATGCTTTCCGTGCGTGTAACTGTATAGCAAATAATGCCGCCCCACGCTTTCCTTTTTAACACGCCGCTCAGTCAGTCAAGAAACGACACTCGTGAAGTGTTAAGTGGGAGACTTCAGAAAATCCACTCCAGAAGCACCAGTGCAGAGAACTGGCATGGATTCTGTTTATTTGTTTATTTTCGTTTATTAAAAAAAAATGAAAATAAAACAAAAATGCCTATGTTTTTAAACGTGGCAGCCTTGCACATCGCAGAGGGTGCCATGGTTTGCTGCCGCCATGTTCAGTTCACTTCATCAAACTTGAATAAGCTTGTTCCCATTCCCACTCCTGCAATACGTAGTACCACAATTGCCCACCGAAGTTTATTTCATATTCACTAATTTGATACTGAAATTCCAGCCGTCTGGAACAGGGCAAGGACAAATGCAAGGGTACAGCACATCCAGCACATCCCTCTCCGCTTCCGACGGAAGGCACTCTCAGTGGATTTCATGGTCTTCAGGGTGCCCAAGACAGAAGGAAGGAGAGACAGAAAAGAGTCACGCCCCATAACAAACCTGGAATACATGCTGGAACGCCTCCCTCTGGCAGCTCTTTCACCAGAGGTGCCTGGAACATTATCATCTCATAGAAGAGCTTTTCCCTTCATCTCAAATACTACTTTCATTAGACATGGTCTCTGTGAGCAGTGGTTCCGCACTCAATAGTCAGATAGTTGAAGCATCACAGATGGAGGCAGGTTCCACATCAAGATAGCTGAGAGTATTGATGTCTGGAGTTCTGCTTCTCAACAATTAAACATTAAACTGGAGATGAATGTACTTTCATTTATTTTAGTTTATGTGGACAGATTTATACAATCATACAATATATGAATGTACATAAATAAATAAAAAATATTAGTTGTTCCTTTAGATTTGCATGACAACGATAAATCTCAAAACTTTATCATTTTTATTGCTTTCAACTGTTACTACTAAAACATATTTGAACAAATTTTCTAAGCTTATTGAATGTCAACACCACTTCAAACCAAATTCATTATATGCTTTTATTTCAGACAGCCCTAATCAGTTAATCAGCTGTGACATACATTTCTGCCATGTTTCAACCAGTACTGCATCTCAGGCTTTCAGGTTGTTCTGGGTTGTGATGTGCTGTCTTGCCCACTGCACAAGAATGCAACAGAAGGGAAGTATGGAAAGGAAACCCAGAGGAACGGATGCCCAGCGACCACTGCCCGGTTATCAAAAGCCTTACAGCAAACCACCAGAACTGAATGGACCCAGCAACACATCACTGCTGGTGCTGAGGTTTAACACCGCAGACTTATGTTTGTGTCACACAGAAACTCCAACATGCAGCTGCAGAAATACTAAAGGGTTTAAACCTTCTGCACAGAACCCTCTGCAAGTTTTTTCTCAAATGTTTGCAAAACATCAAATCCAAACCAAAACTGTGCAAAACCTCCATGTCTATATTTTTGTTTAGGATGCATGTAAGCAAAGGTAATCAGAAGACAATTTACTACAGCAATTATTGTTGTTAGACCTACACCTGTGCCTGAAATGTCAGTAGTTTGAAAACACACAAATGCTGCATAGCCTTGCTGGGTACTTAGACATGGAGACATGGCTCTTTCAGAAGCTGTGGGGGAAATGGTAAACCTACAAGTTACTGTTCAGATTCTTTCAGGATGAGAGATTACGTATGTCTTAAACACCCTTTCTGATCTGCTCAGTGCCTTTGCAGGCTTTAAAGAACCCTACGATGAGCTACCAGGAAACAAAATGGATGAAAACCGTGTGTGCAATATATACCCAATAATGTCCACAGTAACAATCGTGAAAATATTTGTGAATGTATTAGACACTGTTTGATACAATTTAAAGTCCTAAAACATTTCTCTTTCCAACAGTAAAATTGTGTGAACTGTTTCTTCACATGCAACCTAGTCATGGTTAATGTCAAGAGAACAAAGGCCAATTTTACACCTTTGCATTGTTATGAACTTTGTCCTTATTTCCAAAATATCTGAATTCTGTAAAAAGGCAGAAGGGCTATCACTAAAACAGCAGTTTAGAAAGCTGTCAGTTGCATTACATTCGAAGAGTATTAGGTATGTTATGAAAGCTACTTTCTGGGAATTTGAAAAAAATGTAAACCTATTGTTTCCTATCTCAAAGCATGCTGTGTCCAATCTTAACAGTGCTCTCAGGAGCTTCACCATTAACTTGAGCAGTCACAGGAAGGTTGGGGTTTTTGGTGGAAAAGTGGAAATTGATTGAGCATATATTTCACTTTTCTTTCTCTTACTGTCTGTCATGACATGCACATTGAAGTACGATGTGACGGCTGTTATTGTATGTTTTATTATGATGTGTCATACATGATGCTTCTCAACAGAATTATTTAAACAGAAATCTGCATGCACCTGTTCTCCCATATAATGAAATTAGCACTATGAAATTAGTTTTCACACACTGGACTTTAAATAGCGCTTGGATTTAAGTGGTAGCCACTGGGAGTTCTGGTGATAGAGGTTCACTAGAACACAGAAGCAGCCTATGAGCGAGTTAACGTTGCAGTGCTGACCACAGTGGGAAGCCAGTGCTGTTCCAGAGGGAAGCACCACACTCACAGGACGAATATTACGTGAAACTGCCTTGAAAAACTTGTAGAAGTCTATATGCAGAGTGTTTTTTGCCCTTCCGTTCTGAACAACTCCTGAATAGTACCTCATAACGTATACTTTTTTGGCCTGTAAGATATCTCGTCGCCAACATATAGTTAACATCGACGGATAACACGATTTTTTTTATTAACATTTTGATGACATGAATTATCCAATAAGATATAGGCTAACCGTAGCTTCATATACAACACCATTACACAATCCCTAAGAAAGAGCTGCAGACAGTAATTTGTTTGCGTGTGAAAAAGTAGTTTATAACCAAGTTTACCGACACACAAGGACTTTTGATATTACGGAGGTCTGGCAACCTCTGTAATCTGCCGTCCGCGTAAAAGAAATACAAACCTCACTACAGTTACGTTATACAAATAGAAAAGCTTCGGATTCAGACACGTGCCATGGAAAAAAAAAATGTAAATCTTTAGGTACAAGATGAGGCGTATCTGTCAGTCTTTGCAGTTGTCTGTGCGGAGTTGAGTCACTGATGCGCCCGAGAATAGCATACCGGGGATGAAAACGAGCAAACCATACGAGAGAACAGATGGGAGAAATTTTGAAAGACAAGTCGCGATAACTCGTTATTACATTTATTCGCTGGCAGATCTGTGGAAAATGCGGTGGACTGTATTGATAGGTGGATGTCGCAGGTGAGACTCGGTCTAACAATGAACCGTCGAACAAAACCGGGCTGTTCACTATTTTATGTGGAAAATTAACTACTAGGCTACAAAGTGCTCTTACCGTCAAATCCACGCGCCGAGGTCCCAGGAGGAATCAAGACAAGCGTCTTCAACTTCCCTGTTCGCACATACTGTGGGCTCTGGGAGCCAGATTGTGCCAGCGAACGACTGTTTTAGCAGCAACAACACGGTCAATAAATCTCGTAGAGAAATGTTCGTCAGGTCTTCACGCCTTCGTTTACAGTGACGTTCTATTGTGTGAAAACGATCTTGAGCGATTCGAATCCTACATCTATACACATAGAATAAATTGATCGAGATCGTATTATTATGGTCGAATGGTTTAGTGGATCTCAGCACCCGTGCCCGTTCCTCCTCTCAGACTACTGCTGACTGTGGGAGAATACCGAGGAGACTCCGCGTGAGACAACGGGAGCGCGAAGGTAAAGCAGTCACAATGTCAGACTGCTTTTAAGAAAGGCTCCCCTACACAGACTAAATGAAATTAAGGTCGTTATGACGCGCTCTATATTTGAATGTGCTTACAGTAGACCGTGTCTGCACAAGGGGCATAATAAGTTGTTCTATGTTTGCTCATTACAAAAACATATTTGCTTTAGTAAACAATAATATGATGAAGTAAATTACATTGCATAGTTTACAAGTAAATCTTAATCTACACCTTTATGTTATTTGAATTAGGATGTGCGAGCCTAATTCAGCACACTTTTCACGAATCGTGATCTGAGGCGGTTCAGAAAAGATCCTATAATAGTACACTTTGGCCATGACAAATAATGTTTCTGTGTACACTTCAAGAGGCCGCTTGTGTTTTAGCGATATTGCATGCTACCCAAAAACATAAACGTCAGAACGTAAACCCAGTAGTGAAAACTATCTAGAGTTCAGTAGCCTACGCATTAATCATTTAAAGTGAAAAGAATCTAGGCATTAAGCGCATGTCCAGTATTAACACACAACAGTCTAGTTGTTTAGTTACTGAAAAGAACATACAATGCGTGTTTGTGAACTGCTTTTTGTTGAGGAAATCCAGTTCTCAATCCACGATTTATTTTCGTGCAGAAGTATATGTTCGAGGATTTCCAATAAGTGGAGAACGACCTCCTCCTTTACTCCACTGAGTTCCCTTTGGTTGCTGTAATAATATTGGCCTCTTTTATAGAGAAGAAGTTTGCTTTTCCTGCGTAGATTGTAATCGCCCATCGAGCAGCCCGTTAATGATACGCCAAGATTAAGTCATTGTTATTTGATCTGCGAACCTCTAAAATATGAGACTGTTTTGTCACCCATGCAAAATACTCACAGTATGTTTCCAACTCACAAAGCTAAATCTTTCGTTATCTTTTCTTAAGTAATTTATATAATAAAATATCAGTGCTCGCTAGTCTGTTCAGTTTGGTTTTCTTGGGTTCTCCCATGGCAATACTAACTGCAATAAAAAAGTTTTAAAAATGCTAAAGATATTAAAGATGTTAAAGATCACCATATCACTGTCTGGTCAGTAGTAGGAAGCTAATGTTATCAGTAAAGTTGTCTGTTTGGACACATCCTGACACATCATATAACCACAGATTTGCTGATGCGTACAGACACAAATACACAGCTAAACACAGCAATGCAGCTAAACACAGCTGAACACAGCAATGAGGCTAAACAGCTATAAACTTAACAGCATGTTACCGAGAGCATTACCAGTCAGGTCTGTTCAACAGCCTTGCATTTCTTGCTTTCCAGTTGAAAACATGTCTTGATTCTAGTCGTGCGTGTGTGGTCACTTTAGTTTGAGCTAAGCCATCTGTTCATGCATTAAGCAAATGAATGATGCCTTCCTAAACAGGCAATTAGTCACAAATTTCCATTTACTGAAGGATGTCTCTCTTCTCCAAATGAATTTTTGCTTCAGTGTCTTTCATATATATATGTACGTTTTCTTCAAGACCCTTTTGGTCCTTTGTATAACTATGTAATTTCATATTTGTATGTTTGATATTAGTCCTGCAGGTTTGGCTTTCTTCTTTGATAAAACATTGTTATTTGAGGTCAAATGTGCCATCTACTCCCTTTATTGGGCCTTAATCCCCAGGTATCTCTCCCTGTGTGAGCTTTATAGTAATCACCCTGAACACCACCAAGAGAACCTCGGTGAAGGATCTGCAAATAAAGTTATGAATGCAAAATGAGCTCAATAAAGATTTTAGTTAATGGCGTGCTTCATCTTATTTAGAAACACAAAGGTAAATTCTGCAGCTTTGATCGAGATGCATCTGCCCCCGATTAAAGTCTTACACTGTTTTTATTTCTCTCCCAGCTCTCTTTCCTAATTGCTTGCTTCCAGAATATGTAAGACTAATATCTTCTGCCTGTTCTTTTACATTTGTTTCTGTTCCAACTGAACAGAAGCCAACTGTCCAAAATATTAGTGGTACCTACCTCATAGGTCCTGTAGATTACCATGCTTCATATTACCTGTACAGAGTTGATTCAGACCCTTTATGGAGGGACCAAAGTCATACTCTCAAACTAGTTGAAGGATGTCTTATCGTGATTTTATTTATTATTGTATATAATTATTATAATACCAAAATATTTACATATTTGAATCGAGTGGGAACAGGTTAAGGTAATGGTGCTGTCATGGACAGACTAATACGTGTCAACACCTCAGAGAGTGTTATTGTAGGCTAATTACTAAGTGACAACACCTCAGAGAGTGTTATCGTAGGCTAATTATTAAGTGACAACACCTCAGAGAGTGTTATCGTAGGCTAATTACTAAGTGACAACACCTCAGAGAGTGTTATCGTAAGCTAATTACTAAGTGAAAACACCTCGGAGAGTGTTATAGTAGGCTAATTACTAAGTGACAACACCTCAGAGAGTGTTATCGTAGGCTAATTACTAAGT
>JAOXYF010000027.1:24126028-24148620 GCA_028565775.1 Sternarchorhynchus goeldii | reverse complement strand
GCAGGGTGCGGTGGAGGAGGTGGGGGTGCAGGGTGCGGTGGAGGAGGTGGGGGTGCAGGGTGCGGTGGAGGAGGTGGGCGTGCAGGGTGCGGTGGAGGAGGTGGGCGTGCAGGGTGCGGTGGAGGAGGTGGGGGTGCAGGGTGCGGTGGAGGAGGTGGGGGTGCAGGGTGCAGCTTCTGCTCACAAATGGATTCAAATTCTCCCCTCGCTCGTGTCAGGTTTTGTCTTCCGGCGTGGTATAAAAATGAAATCTTTTGTGGAAAACTAATACATATTTTAACCCCCCTCCAATGTCCTGGCTATGCAGCATATAGTGTAGGTTTCAGGAGGAGTGGCACATTTCTCGTAATACCCATGCTGTCAGTACAGTGGGGGGAGGCCACAAACAGAATAGAAAACTAAACATTCACTCCTTAGCCCAGGAGGAGAAGGGTGCTCCCACTGAACTTAGCCTGATTCTGAGCCCAAGAAGTTGCGATTATGTGTAGTTGCGATCATCTGATAAATCCTGGACATGATGCATCAGGTGCATATGCGGTGCTTGTTATGTAAAATAATGCAGTGAACACTGAAGTGCTGAAACGACACACGTGAGCTTCGGGCTGCATCACATACAAGAAAGCAGAATGTGTGAACGTGTAATCAGTCATACCTGATTATGGCACAACACTAAACACTACATTATGTTCCTGGGCATTAATTGCATTGGTATGACAGAGGAGCTGTCATTAAGTTCCTATAGGGTGGAGGTCTACAAGGCTAATGTGTGAATATTTCCTATGAAGTGATGTTATTTTCTATGCCTGTCACTGTGTCCAGGCCCTCTGGGTTTGATCATTAACCAACACCAGAGGGGGAAACATCTCTCTCTTTATCTCTCTCTCTCTCTTTCTTCTTGTTTCTTTCTCTCTCTTTTACTCCCTCTCCTTTTTCCCTCCACAGACACTAATTAGTGGTTCTGACTCACAGGGCTTGATAGACAAATGTCAGAAGAGTCTTGTATTAATTGCTGAAATGAAAGCCAGAGGCGACAGCAGACTAATGTGCCAATCTCTACAGGCGCCTTTTACCAAAATCTACAAGTCAAATTGCTAACAAACCAACAGTGTCAGTAGAAATATTTTTTCCACATTAAAATATTATTGATTTTGGATTTTTGGATGAAACCACAATCAACCTAAACATACACACAAAACAACATTAACCGCAACTTCAAGACAACAAGAGGATGCCAGGAAATAATGTAAAAACTGTTTGAAATGGAAGGCATTCAGCATTGTAGAACAACACACTTGGACGATGACAGTACCTTAGATTCATCATTTGGGATTTTCTTGTCTTGTTTAAACAAATGCTTTGCTACATCGTACAGCTGGAGCCACATCATTAGACTGAACTGTCTTTTAGTTTTAAAAATTTGCTCCAAGTTATACCACCCGATGACACTACTGCAGAAAGCACAACAATGAGAAGACTGGAACATCAAAGATTCTTTCCACCATTCGTGAACCCTCAGTGACTACACACACATTGTGCCACACATACACACTCATCCAAATGAGCAGGCCTGTGCTTGCATAGAGGGAAGAAAGACAAAGACACTCATTTTTATGACTGAGAGTGGGATGTTACCATCACTCCAATACCTCAAGAAGGTATACCAATTAGATCAACTAATTAAAACAATTAAGGCACAGAGGTTTTGCTATCTAAATTTTCCATGTCGAGCCTGGAGTCAGCTTATTAAAACACCCTCTAATGAGCTGTAGACACTGTATCTCTACTCTTATCTGGCCCTCTCTACTCTGGACAGAGAGAGAGAGAGGAGAAAGAGGGAGGGAGAGAGAGGGAGAGAGAGAGAGCTAGTGAGTCTGCGCAGTTGAACCTCACACATTACATCACATTTTCAAAATATTACTACACTATCATACTTCCTGTGCCTCCTGTAGTCAGTCAGCTCTCCTGGTCATCGACGGCACAAAAATAAAAATTGAACTTTAATGTGCAAAGCTGAAGTTCAAAGTGCCTTTCATCAGAATGGCTTGGTGAAGAGGGCTCTCGTTACCACAATCCCAGTGACATTAAGATGCAAATTATTCGAGAACTGCCTACTACCACAGTGCAGGGTGTCTTGGGTATGTATTTTTAACCAGACTTGCGTTTACGCATGAACAATCATATTATCCTCCTAAACATCCCAGTGACCTTTGCTGTTTCTCCCCTGCTTCCACTGTGTGGAAGCTCATTCTCACACCTTCTCGGTGCCCACGTCTGGGGTGGGGCACCAGCATGTCAGCCTGTCCCATGCAATGATAAACTGCTACTGATTCCATGATTCCAATTTGTAATTTTCCGGGTGCGGAGGTAGTACTCGGGCGATTGATCAAATTGAGGAGCAACTTGTGCGACCCTTTCCCACTTTCTCTCTCTCTCTCGCCCAAAGACCCTCTTTAAATATTCAGCTGGATTTATGAATGGTCACTGTCTCCCTCAGCTATATATATCTCCTATATTGACAGAAACACATTCTGGAAGAGGAATGAATTTTTGGTTTCTGTGAGTGCGACTTGGGGAAAGTTTGATAGAGTGTAATCTGCCACAGAGTGGGGCCTGAAACATTCAGATTAATGTATTTTGTGGAACAAAAGTAGACAAGGATTTATTCATATTTTCCCTCCCTTTTTATGAAAAATTTAAATCGAGGTCAATTTTCAGTATTACCTGCCTTCTCTGTAAAATGTTTCGGGACATTTGTCGGGCAATGAATCAAAAATTAAAGAAATAGCACACTATGGTAGAAAAAAAAAAACCAACAACAAAAAAAAAAAACGAAAACCAGGAGAGATGTGTTGGACAAACGCCTTTGTTTGATAATGAACATGCACTGGAGCACAGTAACCATTTGTTTAGGTACACATCACCTTGTCTGAGATCACAGAGAGATTTTACTCTCATTGCCCGTAAGGGGTGGGGGCCACCACTATCTGCCTGGCCCCTCCCCACACTACCGTCAAAGACGTGCTGATCTCGGGGGACGCTAGGATCACCGTTCGATCCGATTATTTGGGAAGGACAAAGTGCTTGTGTTGATGAAGAGCCCCCTGGAAAATATGGGAGTGTCGAAATCAATGCGGATCTACGGGGCCCTTGGGCATTGATCCCGCCTCCGTTTGCATTGACAATCCATGCCTTGTTTATCTATGCCGAATAGGGCAAAATGAGCCTCCGGTGAATGTTTTTGTTTTGTTTTTACTCCTTTGCGCCATTTTCAATCCAGTCCTTTTCTTCCCTCCGTGTGCTTCAACCCCATCTCAGCATTGACAGGCCGCCATGATTTATAATCACGTATTCAGAAGTATGAGTGAGGAAACAGGCAAAGTTTTCAGCTCAGCCTGACAGTTCGGTACACAGGTGGAGGGGTGCACTCGCGTCTTTTAATTTCCTGGTTCACCCATGGCTTTTTAAAGGCAGAGAAACATTGTCTCCCCATATAGTTTGAGCTGGAATCAATCCGCCGAGAGCCAGGAGAGACGCTCAAATGAGGACTGCTCATTATGGCGGGACGTTGTTTGTCCAGGATTTCTTTTTCCTCCTACCTTGTTAGAGATGTCCAGCCTGCGTAATTGGATCCGTCTCTGGCTGCGGGGCTCACACCGACAGACGCTCGCATACCGCGAGCTCGCGTAAATGACAAATGTTCCACCCTTCGCAGAGAGATGGCCGTTTAAGGGAATGACGTCTCGTTATTAGGCCGGAAGACGAGTTTGAAGGCTCTGGCAATCTCTCTGGCAACGAGTAAGGAATCATTTCACTTATGGCTGTCCGTGTTGATTTGGATACGGAGAGCATCTTTTGATTCCGTTTAGCGAATGTGCTTGTAACGAATAAACATTCGCTTTGAGGCTAATTGTCGCTGAAGCTTGTGAAAAGTGTATTATTATTAACCGATCAGGACCATAAATCCAAGCCACTTCACAAATCCACCTCTGCCTTTTTTTTCAGACGAGATGAGCGCATGTGAGATCATTCGATTGTGCTCCGGTTTATCATTCACAGTAATCAAAACCAGAATACAAGAATACGGTCTGTTCACAGGTAAGTGCAAAACCATCTGTTTGCAGACAGCAAGGCTGAACATAAACATTCCGAACACAGGTGACTTCTCTTACCGCTGTTTTTATTTACTGAAAGACAAGGTGTTTTTGATTAAACGAGGGATTTGTTTAGGTCCTGCATAGCGGTGTAATTGCGTTCATGAAAGGTGAGTCATGTTTTCACCTGGGAATGTGCTCTGAGCTAGGTCAGTGTAGTGGATCTTTGTTCACACACACACAGAACCACCTGTTTTGTCATGGAACCAGTACTGAATAAAAAACCGGTTCACATTACATCATCAGATTCCCTGCAAGATACCATATTGCAAGTCCTGCATTAATTTCTGTCCTGTTTTAGGACTTGTGACTGTACATCAGCCTCACCACTGGCTGTAATACTAACAGAATACAGAAAAATATCTCCACAAATGATTAAACCGAGTCCCAGAACAAAAACTCTTTAACCCAAAGAAACCTTATTCACACTTAATTAAATATAAACCAAACCAGTACTGGTGTATTGCGTTTTTATGGGCCAGAAAACTTGGTTTGTTATTGGAGCTGTTTTGATAACAGAAAAGTTCAAGATTCATATGATAAGAGTATACATATATGATACCATATTGTAGATAAAACATTTTCATGTAAACATTTTTTTAAAAAGGAGTGTGTGTGAATACCACCTTTCAATCTTTGTGCATTAACTGCTTTATATGATGGAGTGTTGGAAGGGTGATGGTGTGATCTCACTTATCCAAAAATATATGAATTTGAATAAATTTTATGCCTGTACAAAATTTCTTATATATTGTTTTCAAGGGTTACATACTGTATGGGATTTGTACTTATATAAACATTGTTATTATTCTGCCACTTAACATGGCTATTTATAAATAATAATGTGTTGTTGAAATATCTTATTATGGTTGGCCTGTATTGGTGTATGTAGAATGTCTGGAGCAGAGGTGAGAAAAAAAGCCTAAAATGATATTTAAGGTGGGTCCCTCCATGGGGACCCTGTGGCAGAGATCCTGCAGACTTCACAGCACAGTTATCTCAGTCTACACAAAGGAAGTAGAATCATTTTGCACATGTGCACACCAGACACAAGAGGGTAAATGAAGAGCTTTCGATTTGGGGTGGAGCATTACTTCAATTCACCGATGCATGAAATGTTAAAATGCAGAAGAAAATCAAGTAAGAGTCAAGTGAGTGAGAGAGGGAGATAAAGAGGGAGAGAGAGAGGGAGAAAGAGAGAGAGAGAGAGGGAGAGAGATAAAGATGGAGAGAGAGAGGGAGGGAGGTTGAGGGGATTTATTAGGAATGGCTTGTGCACATTTGCTGCCATTATTCGCTGATTAGGTGTCGGGTGGAAGAAACGACCTGGTGAAGTTGAGAGGTGTGAGCCATTTTACATCTGCACACAAACTGGAGCAGGAATAATTAACACGGCATCATCGGATCGTTCTGAACATGACGATGGGAAAAAAGAGAAAAAGAAAGTATGCTTCTGAAAACAAACTATGAAAAAGTTGGTCGGAAAAGTCATTAAAAATCTTGACAATATGAATGTTCGAAGGACAGCGGCATAAATTAAGACTGGGAAAACTTCTTAATACACTAAATACATGTGCAGCAAAGATTCATATCCACCATATTCAGTACACCCAAACAGTTCTGAAAAGCCATTTCAGTAAAGACGATGTCTGAAAAATCAATATCCAGATTCCAATGAGGTTCCAGGATCGGGAGCATAAAAGACGCTGAATGTTTAGCGTGGTCCTGAGTGTGCGGCCTTGCTTTAGTTGAGGAGTTGCTGGAGAGGTGGAAAGTTGCCGACTCGTTCTGTGTTCTGTGTTCTGCAAGGCACGCATCTCTCCTGCTTCCCTCCTGGAAACTCACTTCCTGTTTGCGCACTGATTTAAACCTACCGGGTCAAACCTCACCGCTTCCTTCCCGACTGACGGGAAGTCAAGAGGCCATGCATGCGTCTGCTCTTCCCCAGATCTGTTGTCACTGCTGTGTAGTCTGAGCGCTAATTATTTTAGCAGCAGCATAAATTAGTTTTGCAATGCAGCAGAGATTTTATTCGAGGTAAAATGGTACACTTTTATTTGCTTCAAAATCTATACAGACCCATTCATGTGTCTAAATACTCAAGGCTCTTAAATGACCAAGGACTGGGTTTATTTATGACATCCTACAGCTTTAAATCCTGTGTTTACTTCTAGCACCACAAGCACTTTGTCTTCTTGAAAATTGCATTGATTCCAACTCAAAGGGCTGGAGAGATGTGCTCACAGCACCAAACCAGAAGCTGCTGTGTCTGTGTGTAAGAGTGCGGGAAAATGGTGGCCGGCCCTCCCCTTCTGTTCTAAAACTGCCCAAGAGAGTGGAGGTAACTCTACCATGTGGTCCCTGCTGTTGTTATTATCTGCTTTATTGAACATAGCACTCCGTTTCCAGGGCCATTTACATAAACGGAGGAGTCTATATATTAAAGAAGCACCAAATGACTCATGACTTGGGGGGAATAGAGGACACCCCATCCCTCTCTGTCCCCCTCCCCCTGCCGGACCCCCACGCTCCACTCAGACTCTCCAGCTCTGCATTGCAAAGTCCCTTACATTAAATTGTGATAGATGAAGAACGGAGGCCATTCATACAAATCAATGACTTTAGTGTATGTGTCATTAGCCTGAGAGATGCAGGCAACGGTCAGTGCCATAAATCAAGCGATGATGGGCCTGTCGGTGAGGCAGAGCTGCTCCCCACGCGGCCGTATGCATTAGCACACGGGAGAGAGGACCAGTGGTGCGCCGATGCACTGCTCACTTATTAGCGGCGAGCTCGCGCAGGCCCGCGGACAGACGGACCCTGTCCTTTGTTTGTTTACAACGGCGGTGAGCGGCGCTGCTAATCCCCAAAAGATCCGGTCAGCCGCTGGATTAATGGCACACCATTCCGGCCACTTTGATGCCGATACCAATGGCAGAGACCCAGCGACCTAAAACTCCGAAGAGACAGCGGTCAATAGCAGAACCTTTCACCCAGTGTGGCACAACAGGGAAAAATCATTCCCTCCGTGTGTGTGAGTGTGCGCGTGTGTGTATGTGTGAGAGAGAGTGCGAGAGAGCACATGTGGGATTTAATATGGTCTCAAATGTGTGAAGTTGCACATATCCATGGGTTCATTTATGTAAGAAGTTAAAAGAGAGAGACATAACCCTAGATCTGTTATGACTAGACATAACCCTAGATCTGTTATGACTAGATCTGTTATGACTAGTTCTGTAATGCAAAGAGCAGTCATGAGATCTTTTGGTATCTGCCTTAGATTTGATCTAAACCAGACACTGTACTAACTGATTTGTATGTGATCATCTCAAGAAACATTTTAATTCTAAGAAGCAACACATTTTTAAGTTATATGATGGCAAGCTACGACTACTGCATTAAAACACATGTGCCTTAATTCATCACAGAGATGCTTTTCCTGCCATTGTTTAAAAAGGCTTCTCGCTCTGAGACTTCAAACAAGATCATTTGCATAAATATCCAGAGTGTAATAATCCATTTTTTTTGTTTCTGTATTTGGCTTTTTGTGTTCGGCTGTTTAGGCCAAATAAAATAACTTCGAATGCAACAGAATGAGTAGCCACAGATCTCTCCTGAGACTACAGCTGTGTTTGATCTAAAGGAATTAAAAATAATTATCTCCTCATAAACAAACTTGCATTCATTTTCATCTTTGATGTTGGGTCTCATTTGTTTCCCACAGTAGCATGGTGAACACAGTACAATGGTCATTCCAAGTACATCAGTTCATTCTGATATGTTGTGATAGTGTACATAACTACAAAGAGGTTTTCTGTGTTGTGTGTTTATAACATTTACTTCTTTCACTTTGCTTGTGTGTGTGCGCACATGTGTGAGTAGGTGAATGACCTACTGTACCAGACAAATGGGAGAAGAGAGAGGGAGTGTATGCAAGAGAATGAAGGAGTGGAAGACAGAGAGTAAAAAAGAGTGAATGGGAAAGAGGGAATGTAACAGAGTGAGAGAGACAGAGAGAGAGAGTGGAAGAAAGAGACTGAGGCAGAGGGAGTGGGAAAGAGAGACAGAGAGAGAGAGAGAGCAGAATGCCTAAACATGCATAAACATCTACTGTTCCCCAATGAACTCTTTAGCTACAGTATGCCATAGTACACCAGTAGTACCCACCACCCACCCAGACCAGTAGTACGCACCACCCACCCAGACCAGTAGTACCCAGACCAGTAGTACGCACCACCCACCCAGACCAGTAGTACGCACCACCCACCCAGACCTATAGTACCCACCATCTACCCAGACCAGTAGTACGCACCACCCACCCAGACCTATAGTACCCACCACCCACCCAGACCAGTGGTACCCACCACCCACCCAGACCTGTGGTATCCATCCACCATCACCCAGACCTTTAGTACCCACTCACTCATCCACTCACACACACACACACACACACACACACACACACACGTACAAGCGTGTCCCACCCCACAGACAACACAGCTTACTGCATTCAAACACATGTACTGCTCAAGTGCATTCAAACATGTTCTGCTTTTGCTTTGCATAATGCTCCAGAGCACCCCCCCCCCCCTTCCCAAAATCCAGGTCTAATACCAACCCGAGTGGGCAGCACAGCCTACTTTCTGCTTCCTATGTGTGGAGTGTTCCATGCCAGTCGCCCTTCGTGATATATGGCCACTGACAACATTAGACGCAGGTATTATTAGCGGATTAGGTGTACCAGGCTGGAGACGTGATCCTTGGGACCCACGGAGGTGCAGGACACGGAGGAAGCGAAGGGCTGAGGCTCACTGAACTCCCCCAATTACTCTGGAAGCGCCCGCCAAGGGGTCGACTGGGAACGGGGATAATGTTGTTGAAATGATCTCTGTGCCAGACTTAAACACGCCGACAACCCACGCCTAGGTCTCGTCTCCGAAGCGCAGTCTCTAGAGGCCTTGGATAGTGGGAACGAGAGATGGAGTGAGAGCAGTTGGGGAGGGTGTGGCTTGGTGAACTTTAGATGGGCAGAGGGGGGTGGGGCCTTCTCCTGGAAGGAGGAGGTGGATATGTGCTGGTCCACCGCTATGAGCTCCCATGACTACCTGCCTACTGCTGCCTGCCTCCTCTTGTTTTTAAGTCCCTCCCTTTAGTCTTGAAGGAGCCTAATTAGCTGCACCCAAGACGCTCTCTCTCCCTGCCCTTAAATCAGTAATTGGTTTCAGTGCTGAGGCTGTCAGGAAATTAACACATCACACCCTGACAGCTGTTAATTTTTTTCTCTCTTATTTGTCATGTGAATCACCACTGATTTGCCAGTGAGCATAACAAATGAGTGGTTGGTAATCAGAGGCCACTCACGTGTGTGTGCGTGTGTGTGTGAGAGAGAGTGTGAGGAAGAGAGAGACACAGAGCGCGAGAGAGAGGTATGACGCAGTGAGAGACAGAGACAGGCAAAGTAGTTACAGTGAGACATTTCCAGTAAGTGTGAGTGGGTGGATGTGTGCTCTTGAACTAGTGTTCTACATCTATATTTTACTGTTTTACATCTATACTTTTGATTTTTTCGGTTGCATAAGCATGTTTGCGTTGCACCCGTCCACCGCGAGGCCACGTTCTCTCCGACCGAGATCTCCACGCTCAGTGTAGCTTCAGAGGCCACCGCTGCATCCCCTCTCACTTGGTCTGGCTCGCGTCCGCGTTTGCATGGTCAAACCAATCATTCCTTGAGCGAGGGGGGGGGGGGAGATGGCGCCCGCTGACAGATTAGCCCAATCGCAATCGCAGGATTAGAGAATGATCACGAAGGGCCTGATAAGACAGCCATTTAACACGAGCGTTAAGATCACGGTGAGGGTTAGGTGAAGGACATGCTGGTGCTCTGCCCCACCAAAGTGATTCCTTCTTCATAGACCGAGGGCCTCGTTTAATCAGGCAAGAAAAAAATGATGACAAAACTTTATTAAATAATTCCATAGGCGGTCGTGACTATTGCAGACACACATTCTAATAGAACCAGGCAATGTGACACATAAACGATCATTTGCTCTCTGACACAAATGTCTCTTAGAGCCAAAACTTTGAAGGGAACTTGAAAGCCCAGATAAATACAAGGAGTGTGTGTTAATCAGGGCTCTGGGAGCCCAGCACATGGAGGTGGTATTTTTTCCTCCCAGTCAGAGCGGAGCTGATGTGTTTCCTGGCCTTCCATAAATCCCTCAAACTCTACAGGCAGATAATGGCCCAATTAACCTTTTCAGAATGCGGCTGTCAGCACAATTTGCGAGGGCCTTTTTATGAAATGAACTTCTCCTTGCTGCCAAGTGCCTGTGGTTCGGTTCAGTGCGATCGTCGCTCACACGCCCTGACCAGCTTCTGTCCAGCAGCAGGGATATGATGGTGGATAAAAGCCTGGCTTTGATGAGACTCTCCGAGATGCTCGACGTCCGACCTCCCTTCCGCGCTTGTGTAACCGACGGACGTGGCGTGAGCATGCGGAACCTCGAGGGTCAGTCTGTACACTGGGCTGAGACGTCCATGACGGAGGTGAAATGGTCAAGGGCTTGGTACTGGTGGAGGTGGTGGTGGAGGTGGTGCCATGCCTCGCACTGTAAATTGGTCCTTTTCTCAGCTGTGTTTGGGGCGAGCCAGTATCACCTGGTCTGTGGGAGAGAGAGAAAGGTGGAGAGAAGCTCATTATGTCTTTTCCTCTTCCAGCTGAGCCCTCACCTCTGAGTGTAACAGTGCGACCACCCACTCCCCATACCTTAAAGGTGGCGAACTTAAAGAGTCTTCATTACGCATTTTGAAACGTAATTGCCCACTAATAAACACTCATAATACATAAGGGAAAATATTTTTATTCTTGTTGGTCTTATCATTTTATTACTAAATATATACATTTAAATAAATAAATAACTAAATAAAGACACTTATACAGTCATGCAATGATATATAATAATAATATAAGCCATTTTAAAGTTTTATTTGAGTGTATAGAACCTTATCCATAAACCTGTCACTAATTAGAACTCAATGTAAACTCAAAGCTTAAAGTTAATAAAGACACACAAAGACAAATGTCAAAGAAACTAGGAAGAAAGCCAGGAAGAGTCAGGAGTCAGAAGATGCGGTGGAGACATTGTCACCACGCATTAATCAAACGCTCCACCATTTAAAATGACAGTGAGATACAAGGACAAACAAATAAAAAAGTTTAAAAAAAAACTGTGAAACTTCTGTCATTCAGGAAATATATCTGTGTCCATAACGCGTTTCCTCAGGTCCTTGTTCTGTCTCTGTGTGTCTGTAGGTGCGCATGCGAACTCCATCTCCTTTCTGTCAGGAAGTAGAAGCAGTCAATTTGGGTCTTGCGTCGGTGTGTGTGTGTGTGTGTGTGTGTGTGTGTGTGTGTGTGTGTGTGTGTGTGAGAGTGTGTGTGTGTGTGTGTGTGTATGTGTGTGAGTGTGAGAGTGTGTGTGTGTGTGTGTGTGTGTGTGTGTGCGTGTGTGTGTGTGAGTGTGAGAGTGTGTGTTCATCTGTGTTTGTCTAGTTTTCTATTCATTGTTTCTGTGTCATTGTATCCAGATGTCTAGATGTGTTCTCCTCCCCCACCACACTTCCCTCGTTCAGTGTCCTGGATTGGCTGGGTGTCTCCAGAAATGCAACAACAATCTGCCTGGAACACAAGATGGAAAGACTACCTCTATAGTTTTGTGATTGTGTGTGTTGGCGGTACTGTATAAATTTGCTTACTGATTTCATGTCTTTGACCTTTGGTTGTTTTCCCTGTTTCCGGTTAAATAATAATTCCTTTTCTGGTTCTGCTTGCTGCTGTACATATTTCTTATATATAGTGTATAGTGGTTTGTTGTAGAGTTGCACCTCATAGACGAGGATGTAGAAGAGATGACGCACTTTCCTTTTGGATTATTTTTCTCCTGGATTTCTTGAGGCAGTCAGGGTAGATTACTGTAATTTTCGTTTATTCTGTGTAGGTATGGTAGCCTTAAATTTGTTTATTGTCACTTTTTGAGTTTTGAGTCCTGTCGGTCTCTGAAGTTGAATCAAAACTATTGTCACCCAAATAAATTTCATTATCATTTACACATATTCCTACCATTATCCTCTGTTCTTTTTCCCTTCTTGATACTTTCATAGACTAGAGTGGGGTTGTAACAACATCCACTTCCTCCAGACGGGGAGCAGGCAAACGAGTTCAGTGCTGGTTGCGCAGGTTCAAAGTTGGCAGGCTGCCTCTGGCTCAGTGTTGAGAGGAGTCCGATGGTCAGCACCACAGTGCCTTATGCGCAGTTCTGGGTCAGCTGCCTGATGTTCGACATCACATCGGCGTGAGCGGGTCCGATCAGCGCCGTGGAAGGGCACAGGCTCAACGAAACACGACAACATCACAGCAGCATGGCCCAAAAAAGCAACCAGGGAGTTGTAATTATTGTGTGTGTGTGTGTGTCTGTATGTGTGTGTGTGTGTGTGTGTCTGCATGTCTATCGTGTGTCCTTGGATTGCATGCATGTGTGAATGTGTGTGTGTATGTGTGTGTGTGTGTGTGGCTAAAAGCTTCTTGTGTGAGTTAATGTGTGTCACAGACATTTACTTCTGCCCTTCACAGTTCATTTCTTCTCCCATCTGTTTCTCATACACAGTCTCAGAGCGGAGGACTGATTATATTCCATAACAAAGTGAGGACCCTGTTCATGGTTATCCAGTGCCCCCCCACCGAGAGTCATTATCTGAACCCGCATGTTCATCCTAAAGGTCAGTTTCTCCAGAGTGACACACCACTTCGGCGCGTCACTGGATTGCTGGGATTAATCTCTCCACTCCGTTTGTCATCTCAGATGCCGTCTTTGCGCACAGCAGAAAGGCTGAGCACGTTCGAGCATCTCTCTCTCTCCTCTGCCTCCCTCCCGTGGGGTGAAAGACGCTGTTTTGGTAGTAAAACGAAATCTGATGATCCAAACAAGTTTTTATATACTGGGTGTGCTGCAGGGGGCTTTGATGATGTTGTTGTTGTTGTTGTTGTTGTTTTGCTATTGTGTAGTTAGGAACAAAATCATTCATTTTATTATGCTTGTGTTATAGGTATTATTATGGTGTACATTATTAAATGATTGGGTGGACTGAATGCAGGGATCCAATTCCAAAGGGTGTGCAAACTTTTTTTTATTGCAATTGTGCTCCAACTTATATAGGCATTCAGTTTAGAGGCTGGATGTAATTGGCTAAATATTATTCTAATACACAGGTAATACTAGCTGAATTACACACATAACTTTTATATTTATACTTTTTTATATTTAACTTTTATACATTTATATAACTGCATTATCACTTCAAGGAACTGTTGACATACGTTATAATGTTTTCACACCTAGGTAAGGGAGAATGGGTCTTGATGAAATAATAGATTTGATTAAATATAATGGCGAAAAGATAAATAATGGTGGGAACTTAAAATGCAAATTATTTTCATTTCAAGGAAAAAGAATCTGCTCTCCGGCGAGATTTGTATCTCAAGGCAAAACAGGCAATATTACTGCAAGCACATCTCTCTCCCTCTCCCTCTCTCTCATATTCTTGCTGTCTCTCTCCCTCTCCCTCTCTCTCTCTCTCTGTCTCTCTCTCTCTCCCTCTTTACCTCTATCTAAGAGACGAATCTGTGCTTTATGGTTGTTTCTGTTTGCTTGATTACTTCATGAATTTTAATTTTGATGTTCCGCTTCTTCAGAGAAGCAGGCTGTAATTTTCTACCGGAATGGGCCATTCTCCACATTCCTTAGGGTTTGGACTAGGTATTTGCATTCATAATTGTTTTCTTACTCATTTCAGCTCCTCGTGTTCTTTTCTAATGCTTCACTTATTGTGCACATGGGTTGGAATGTAACACCTGTTTTCACTTTTCACACAAAAAGAAGAATCTCATATTAAGCATAAATGTAAGAGGGGAAGCTTTAACTTAATGTATATAGTCCTATTCACAGTCCTACCTGCTGTGCATTTGAATATTATAATTACTATATGTATCTATTATAATTATTATAATTACTTTTTGGATATATTATAATTATTATATTTCTATAAAAATTATTACACTTCTCTATATTTTCACATTTATGCCCCAGCTGAAGTGTCATCATGAGTCATGACTTGCATGTTTAATGTGACAAGCTTAAAAAATGGTTGGACACCAAGATTCAGTGTGGGATGGGAGGCTTTAGTGAGGCTGCAGACCATCTCTGATGAAGATATATAGGAATCTGTCGGTTTGTACACTGATTTCTTTGCTTTCTGGGCTAAGGAAATAAAATAATATCATGAAATAAAATACTAGTTCATCATGTCAAAGCAAACTACTCATCCCTGTAAGTTCTCAGTAATACAAACCACCTAATTGCATTAAAAGAGCGAGACCTGAAATATTTCCATCATTAAGTTATTGGTTCTCCAGGGCAGCGCAGGTCTGTAGTGAAACCCACAGCCTGTTCAGAAGACTCAGCGCAGTGAGTCTGTGTGTTATTATACAGTGTCAGCAGGTATGATGAAGTATGGGAATTTTGCCAACAAATAATACACCCACAAAACTAGATGCAGATGCTAATAATCTGTATCTTTAGAGTACCTTCATATGTCACACATCTTTTATAGCCTGGAGCATTTTTTCATATGCACAAAGATGTGCATTGGTCCACTGTAACCTATATAAATCATAACCTAAGGCTTTCAGCTATTTGCATACAGGTAATGGAATATTCAAATGTGACAGAATACCCATAGACGGAGCAGGTGAGTCAGTAATGATGCCACTGAGCCCTGAGCGGAACTGTGGTGATAAATGGGCAATGAGTAAAAGTAGCAGGGCTCCTTACACTGGCCATGAAAGTGGGTCAAAACTCATGGGTTAATATAGCACCAAGCCTCAGAACACAGAACTTTTCTACTGGTGAGTTTCAAAAGTGAGCAAATTTAAGTGGCAAAGAGATCAAAGGCAGAAGTGGAATGTGTTTTCTGTGGTTTAAGGAAGCCAGAGGTCATCACCTTGCTCCTGTTTCTCATAGTGTGGAGTTATGACTCAGGGTTCATGAAGACTCTATACAGTTGGGCACTTTGAGAACTTCAAGCCAGTTTTTGTAGACATAGTAAAGGATCTTCTCTGTTTCCCATGAGGGAGTGTCGGTGAGATATGATTTGGTTCCAAGGAGTTTATAGATATTGCCAGAAGAATGATGTGGCATCATGGGCATGGTCGAGTGTTATCGGCAGGGAAGAGAGGCAGCATGGATGAACCAGCAGGTAATAAAAACTGGCCGCGTATGAATCTCATTGAAGATAACCTAATTAAACCCTGTTTTTCTTCACTACCTGAGGCGGAGAGAATCCAGGTAGATCACCTGCTGAAATGCAGACCAAGAAAGGAGGGCACTTTGTTTCTGGAAGTGTTTCCACTTTTGCTGCTGTTTCTCCGGGTGTCACTTTTGTCTCCTTTCACCCTTCCTTATGATTTCCACAGTGGTGGTGAAACCTGGATGTTGGACACATGAACGTTGTGTTGGAGTCATTCCCACTAAACTAGGTGATTCCCTTGCCTACTTGTAACTCATAGCACCAGGTGCATCTTGAGCTCCAGTGAGAACAACTTCCCCACCTCAAGTCCATTGTGAAGGACCATGTCACAGGGCACAGGCCATCTCTCTACATCCCAGAAATCAGAAGTTGCTTAGTTGCAAATAGAGTTTGTGGGTGTGTTTTTGCCTCTGCCTGGTCACATAAACCTTATAGAACACCACACTGGAACTAGCTTGGTTGTCTGCAGTCATCTATACCTTTTAGTTGAATACAAGAAAAAGCTGCTTCAGAAAGAACTTAGGGGTATACTTGACAAGGAGGTTATCAAGGAGTCATAGAGGGACTGAAGCAGTCCTATGGTGCTGGTTCCTATGCCCAATGGAGCCATTTGGTTCCGTGTTAACTTCAGGAAAGTCAGTAGGGCGTCTAAATTTAATGCATATTCAGTGCTCCATCGGGCTCTGCTTGCTGGTAGTCAACACTACATTTAACAAAGTGATTCTTGACTCCATTTGACTTTCTTCACTCTTAATATTTCAGACACTTATGGAGTCCTCAGATTAAACTGCACTTAGGCCGCTTCCTACTTCGATGGTATCGTCATGGCGGCAAAGGCACCTGTCACACTGGAGATGATCCAAGAGACCCAAGACCAAAAAGAAGGTGAGGTAACTCAGACAGTTCCTGGCTATTAACGCTGATTTGGGCCTAACCATTCACTGGTTACTAGCACAATGACAAATTTGACTAAAAAGGGGGTGCCAGAACCAGTCCAGAAGATGTATCAGTACCAATAGGCATTTAAACAGGTGTCTTAGTCAGGTGGTGTGGATATGAAGCAGGGGGGGTGTGGTCGAACACTGCAGGGTGGAGAGACATGTGGAGAGACAGAGGGATGAACTAACAGGTAAGTAAAGATTGTCGCACTTGTGTCTCATTGAAGACAGCTTTCAGTCTTCTGAGGCTGAGTCCATATATAACCCTGCTGGAAAGCAGACCAAAAAAAGAAGCAGTGAAAAGTTTTTGCTGGACTATTGTTCCTGTTTTGTTTTTTTGTTTGTTTGTTTGTGTGTGTGCTTTTTTTTTAGTAAAAATTAAACTTTAATTTGTAACTATTTCTTTTCTTTTAATTTCGCCCATCCTCAGCCTAGTGATTTCCACAAGTTAATTATCACTTCTGTTGCTAAAATGGTTTTCAGATAATTTCGTGTTTGTGAATCTAATGGTGTGAAGTCCTCAGAAAAGGGCTCATCAACCTAATAAGATTTCTGGTTTGACCCATGGCTCTTCTAAGAGTTTGCAAAGTGGAAATAAATCGCTCCATGTAATAACCACACTAAACAAATTGTTCCGGTTTTAAAAGCATACCTTGTGGTCTCAGTGGGATGAAAACTAAAGATTGTTTCTATTAAGTATTAAAGAGTTTTCAAACCCTAATCCCGAGGTGCAGTTTTAGGATGGCAGCTATGTAACAGGGGTTATAGGGGATACAAAAAGACATTCAAATCTGCAATAATGATAATGACACTGATGATGATAATTTAGTACTGCAACATCTGGTAATAGTGTTTTTATGCCCTAGGGTCTTTCACATAATTACTATAGCATTGTTTGAATGAAAAAAAAGCCTGAGCAACTCCTCAGGAAGTCTTTTTCAGTGTTTAAATGAAACCAAAGTCTCATCAAGCTCTTTCAGCAACCCTTCTGTTTAAAAGTGTGGCATTTTAATGTCCTGTCTTATACGAAGCTTAACTACAAGTTTTCAGTTCAGGTCATTTGAATATTTGAAGCAAAAGCCCTTAACCGCATCAATGAACCGATGCTTTGTTGCATACACACTTCAGAAAATCAGGCTCACTGCACCTTTTTGTATCAGCCTGTTTGGCAGATGCCAAGAAAGAATGGTTCTGCCACCTAAGAGTAGTTTCTGCTGCAATACAAAAAGGCTATAGAATGAATAGGCCAAACCCAAGCAGCTTTCATGCTCTGTTGGCCGTGGTGATTAGACAGGAATTCATTTTCACTGGGCAGTGTGTCTCGGCAGAACATCTTACCAGTTTTCTTCTTTAAAACTGTCGAGGATCTCCAGACAGCAATTTATCACTTTAGCTCCCGCAGCCTTACCGCTTCAGATATTCCTGGAGCAGCAGCCACTGGAGACAGTGGCATTAAAGCAGAGCTCCTCCAGCGTGCCACGTTGGTTGCCTGTGTGCCAGCATGCAGATGAGGCCAGATGGCATGACGCCCCTGTTGGGGCATTGTCAGGTGAGCACCAGAATTTTCAATGAGGGTGAGGGGGCGGGGTAGCTGTGCTGGAAAGAGGAAGGAGACAGGTAATGCCTCGGCATGGCTTAGAAGACCTGACAGCTAATGGGGGAAGGGTGCAGGAAAAAGCCGACTGGTGAGGAGGATGTGAGGCCCCTGGATGCAACGTCGTGTCTCTCTCTGTTTGATCTCGCTGCAGAACTAACTGGGGATGACTGGAGAAGTCTTCGCATCAGCACCCTCGGCGCAGACTCGTGAAGTCGGCAATCGATGCTCAACGTGGGATGCAGGCGGAAAAGGCCTGAGATTTACGAGCCACAGATTTAGATTTAGCAACGTTCCTGACAGAGAAAACATTTGCAAGCAACATTTTTTTTTTTTTTAGCAAAAACAGATGCTGAGTCAGCACTCCTCTATTGTATATGAGAGCTCAATCCATCCTACTGCACAGGGTTTTTCTGCATGGCCAGTGGCTGTGCTTTGTACGTTCTCTTTTCAAATACCTTGAACACCTTGATTTGATGGGGTACTCAACAAACACATGCAAGAATCATTATGGAGTACTCAACAAACACATGCAAGAATCATTATGGAGTACTCAACAAACACATGCAAGAATCATTATGGGGTACTCAACAAACACATGCAAGAATCATTACCCATTAAGGAGGAAAAACATCATCTTCATCTCATGAATTAATTACCTTCATTAATGTTCATCATTACTGTCATGCAAATCCAGATAACACACATTTTTCTCATAAACGCCATGAGTCACATGTTTATTTTTTATATTTATCTGTGTGATATGACCAGTTGCAGCAAAGCAAGATGTTCAGAGTTTCTATCACTTGTCACTGCTTTGAAGCATATGAAAAAAATTATGCATAATATGCTCAGATTATGAGTAGTTATAGTAAGCGCCCAGAACATTGAATTATGCTTTAAATTCATGATGCAGGTAAAAGCATTGTGATTGACTGTATGATAACATTTTATTATCACCCTCCACACACACACGTGCACACACATACCTTCTAGCTGTCTGTTTAATGTTTATTCTTTGTGCCATGAAAGGAAAAAGAAGGAATAAACATTCTACATATTTCTCGGAAAGTTTAAAGAGGACAGTGTATTTCATGTCCATCTACAAGAAACATCATTTGCTCTTGGATTTTTTTCACTATTGATCTTAGTATTTTATTTTTATCTGTTGATTAAGAATAATTACCTCGCATATGGTGTTTATTCCTGTCGGCTGTTTGCATAAGCCATTGGCTAGTGAATGTGCTTCAGAACATTTTAATGTATAGCTGGCTCTGAACATGTGTGCCAGGGCAACAGAGGGCCATTCCCTGCTGATTTAGTCTGAGAATTTTCATTATTCAGGATTATTTTAACCAAAGGTGACTGCCCTTACATCTACTGGCCCTGCAATTAATCGAAAAGATTTCAAAGGGCACAGAGGCAGATCCCCTGATATAGCTATCCACTTTATCTTAGCCAGCAGAGAAACTCTGCCTCACAGACAATGATTTAGTGGCTGTGTTTGAAGAAAAGGTCACAGCTCCCTGTACCAGTGCTGTGGACCCCCCAGCAAATACCTCACAGCTCCCTGCACCAGTGCTGTGGGCCCCCCAGCAAATACCTCACTGCTCCAGCTCTTGGCTTGTCTTTGTGAACTACCTCTGAGCTGCTGTGATGATTTGAGATCAGGTTTCCCCAGTGGATGCTGATCTTTGCTAAAAATGAAGCTGCTCCAGAAACAGTAATTCTGCACTGGAATGCTTTATAAATACAAACCTCACCCTAGTAGACTGTCATGACTCATACGAGCTCCATAGATTTTATTTTGCCCATAGAGGTTGCCCATAGGTTTTTTTTAGAGTTATCCCACATTCAGACTATTGATTTTACAGTACCACTGATAAAAAATACATATACTATAGAACTGCAGAATCTATGCTAGTTTGAAGTGTTTCGGTACAGGTTGACAGCTTGATTTTTATTTTTTCACCACAGCTCAGTCTGATTAAATCACAGACTTTGTCAATGATCATTTTCAGCCACAATGTTATTGTCATATCTGATGTCAAGAAAAAACACTTTCAGCATCCGCTCTGCAACTCCAAAATCACCTACTCTGCAATTTGAAGAGATCACTCCAGAGCTTTCCAGTGTCAGAAGTTCACGTTTGTTTGTTTTTTATTACTTCACTGTGAGAACATTGTATTAATTTTCTTTAAGATTATTGTACAGTTCTCAGCATTTTCTGCAATCCCCTCCCTTGTTGTTTGGGTAACTGGGACAGTGGAAGCCTAGTGGGTAGGACTTTCGGCTCTCGATCAGAAGGTTGCAGGTTTAGGTCCCAGCTCTCCTATGCAGCCACTGTTGGGCCCTTGAGCAAGACTGTTTTTCTGTACAATGACTAACTCCATGTTCTTATCACAGCTTCCAAAAAAGAAACTCTGAAATACTGCATTTTGTTGCCTTGTACTGAGCAATGACAAACATTGAATGCATTACTTTGATTTATTAAAATTTGAATAAATTGATTAAATTGAACTGCATCCCAACTGGGGTCCAAACTGATTAGCTCTTCCCAAATATGCAGACACTTCAATTACATTTTCCTCAGGTAAAATCATGAATGAATACTGTAATGTATTCACCAATTACACAAAATCATTATTTAAATTGATAGTTTGGTGGCTAGTATTCTTGCAGTAATAGCTTCAGGTACATGTTTGTAAGAAAGGGAGGTGTGCATCATGTATTAATCAATCTATAGATTATAGAAACAATGCGCTAGATACAAGGAAATGACTTAAAGATCTGCTGCACATCACTACACACAAGACTCACATGAGCAGTGAAACAGACCTGGGCAAGTTATAATAGGACTAGAATTCTTTCTTTATTTTTACATCCTTCCGAACGTAGAGAAGAGACGAAGAAATGCCACTGAGAATCCACAGCTGTATGAATGTCACGGGTCTAGTTTCAGAACCTCTGCCCTCTTAACAAATGAGGAATGGAACTTGCGTGAGGGATAATGTAACATCATCATCGGCATTCATCGTGCAAGACCAGTAAGGCTCCATCAAGATGAAGGTTGCATCTGTGACTCCAGAAGCCAAAGGAAGATGCATGAAGTACCCTAATCAAACCCTTCTCCTCTATTCAGGAGTGCACTGGAGAACCACACACCCGATTCTGAAAGAGAATCAATTAGGTGTTTCCCTGTCTCATTGAGACTGCATGGGTATGTTAGGCCTCTCATGAAGAAAGAGAAGTGGCACTGAGAATACAGCTGGGCAGGGCAACAAAAATCACAGTGAGAAAAGACATAAATGGTAAATCAAGCGCTATTATGTTACCAGTCAATGGGTGACAAGGATACATGCAGATAAAATTATCCATTGACCAATGTTCAAAGTTACAAAGAAAAAAAATTTGTTCTTTTAAAATTCTGTTTGAAGTTAATTCCAATGTACATTAACAATAGAGGAAGTTAATTAGCTCTGCTGGAAAATAGCTGATCTAATTCAGCTTTCACCACTGGAGATCACACATTACTCTGTTGATGTTTGTTGCTGCTTTTACACAGTAGAACAATAAAAATACTTTTTGTCAGTGTTGGTGGTTGTGGTTAAAACTGATCTGTAACAGTGGACACAAAATGTGACATATGCTGACCCTTTTGAAATATAATCCATACAATACTATACGGTAATATGTAAGATCTACTCTGCACCAAGGATGCAATCAGTGTAGAAGTACAGAGTGTCCAATCAGCATGGAGGTGTCAAGTATTTAATCAGCATAGAGGTACACATTGTCCAATCAAAGGTACAGGCCATGGTCACATTGTGCCAGGTGGCTTTTTTGGACTCAGAATAAAGCAATGCTTCCAGTCATTTAGTGATCAGCAAATCCAATACTGGGGTTTCTAGAAGAAATGCAACCAGCCAATAAGGGAGCACCTATTATAGCACACAATCTCATTTAATTTACTTAAAATGAATCAGCATGTTTGCCAGTGAAACACAGTCTTTGCAGATAAAGAAGACAAAAAACCCACATTCATGATCACTTATTTACCTCTAACATTTCTAAACACATTTTATTACTGTCAGCATCAGCATTGGGGAGATAAACATTACCCATGGCCAGTTTGAATACTAGCAACACATATTCACAATATTTTAGACCTTATGATGGTGATTATAGCTAGTCACAGTGGCAATGTCCATGTTGTCTTTGTTATATGTGGTGGACATCACATATTAATATGCTGGCTTCAGCACGGGAGACAGAACAGGCTTTTCCCTTCTGACTTCAGTACTAGGAAACAGAACAGGCTTTTCCCCTTTAACTTCAGTAGTGAGAAACAGAACAGGCTTTTCCCCTTTAACTTCAGTAGTGAGAAACAGAACAGGCTTTTCCCCTTTAACATCAGTAGTGAGAAACAGATCAGGCTTTTCCCCTTTAACTTCAGTAGTGAGAAACAGAACAGGCTTTTCCCCTTTAACTTCAGTAGTGAGAAACAGAACAGGCTTTTCCCCTTTAACTTCAGTAGTGAGAAACAGA
>JAOXYF010000027.1:24099845-24115641 GCA_028565775.1 Sternarchorhynchus goeldii | reverse complement strand
GATATAAACTACTTTAGATATAGATATAAACCTAGATTTAGATATAAACTACTTTAGATATAGGTATAAACCTAGATTTAGATATAAACTACTTTAGATATAGATATAAACCTAGATTTAGATATAAACTACTTTAGATATAGGTATAAACCTAGATTTAGATATAAACTACTTTAGATATAGATATAAACCTAGATTTAGATATAAACTACTTTAGATATAGATATAAACCTAGATTTAGATATAAACTACTTTTATGTTTCTCATCCACATGCCCTTGCTGTTGCAAATTAATACTTTGCAGGGCCCAGTTTATATTAAAAGATGACAGATGGCCAGAGTTATGGTTGATTTAAAGTTTCACAACTAGAGTTATGGTTGATTTAAAGTTTGACAACTTCATTCATATTAAATTAAATGACATCTTTCTCACTCATTATGCATTTTTTATTTATTTTGGGATCATTCTTTTAAATTTACCATGTTAGTATTATTTACCATAGAATTTAGATTTTAAATATAACAATAACTGCACTAAACAATTTCATGTAGTTATAATCTCTTTAGCTAATACCACCATCAACTTTGTTTTGTGTTATTGATTAAGTACAGCTGAAGTGTGAGGCAAAGCTGCATTGCCCTGCAGGGAAGGTTTTTGCAGTGAGGGCCCTCTGCAGTGAAGGTTTCTGCAGTGAGTGCCCTCTGCAGTGAAGGTTTCTGCAGTGAGAGCCCTCTGCAGGGAAGGTTTCTGCAGTGAGGGCCCTCTGCAGTGAAGGTTTCTGTACTGAGAGCCCTCTGCAGTGAAGGTTTCTGCAGTGAGTGCCTCTGCAGTGAAGGTTTCTGCAATGAGGGCCTTCTGCAGTGAAGGTTTTTGTAGTGAGAGCTCTCTGTGGTGAAAGTTTCTGCAGTGAGAGCTCTCTGCAGTGAAGGTTTCTGCAGTGAAGGCCCCCTGCCGTGAGAAATATGTGCTGTGAGGGTGTCCTGCAGTGGAGGCCTCTTTCAGTGAGGACCATCAGCAGTGAGAGTCCCTTGCAGTGAAGGTCCCTACAGTGAGGGCCCTCTAAAGTAAGGGTTTCCTGCAGTGAGGGCCTGGAGAGGCAAATAACCCTCTTGCTGTTTAGAGTAATGACATGAAAGAGCATGGCTTTAGAGGTCAAGACAATTTTCTACAGACAACTTAATATTCATCAATTTGACCCTAAAACCAAGCTATGATTAATTGTCCCTCTGGCGTGATTGGAATTTAAATTTAAAAAATGAACCATGGACTCACTGAATCAAGTTGGCCAAAATGAGCAATTTGTGCTTAATGCATAAAATAGGCAGTGTGCTTAGCTGCTTGTGTTAAAGAGTTAAGCATGCAGCAGTGATGGCTGTCTCCCTGAGACCAGCAGTGTTTATCACAAGCTATTCTCAGCGGTTGTACAAACATGTCAAAGAACTTGGTGATTCTAATTTTTGCCAGTACATGACACATAAAACATTTTCACTCTGCTGTATATTCTAACTTTACTGTTTCTTTCTTCAGTGAGCTTACAGGCCCGGAACCTGGAACTTTGGTGGCCAGTGTAGAGAGAGTACAGGGAACTTCACCACAGTTCTGCTTCGGGCTCAGTGACATCACTACTGACTCACCTGTTCCATCTACGGTGTCCTGTAGCATCTGAATACTTTCTGGTTGAATTCTGCCCAGCAGTGTGATTTGTGTAGGTGATAGAAGTTTGCTTTACAATGACAGCAGAAGCTTCTGCTAGTGAATGTCAAACACCTTCACACCTCCTACAACATGCATCCCTAAAAGTGCTCTAGTCAGAACATTATAATCGTGCATCATCAAGATTAACAAGATAATACAAAATGTATTTTCTCCAGACCTGTGCAAAATAACTGCCTATTGCAGTGGTATTGTTCCACTTTGCCAGCGACCTAAAGTGATTTATTTCCTCTACGGTGATAAGTAAAGGACCCCCCTTTCCAAATTGATTAGTGGATCAAAAGGCTAATTCAGTGCTGGAGGAGCTGCAGTTAGACAGCTATTTCCCACAAGCCTCAGGGACCTCATCCATAAAGCTCACATGCCAGTCATGTCACTTGCTAACTCCCAGCGTTCAAACACACAGGCTAGTCAGTGCTAAAGAATCCAGGCACATTGCCTGAAGCCAGCCCTCCGAGTGTTTGTTTTAAAGATAATTAAACTGCCTTTGATGGATAACCTTGCTGAAAAGAGAAATGGCACTAGTTAGATTGTTGTTGTTTTTCTGGTTTGTTTGTTTGTTTGTGTTGGTTTGTTGTAAATCAGCTGGAGCCCAGTCAGTATTTCATTTCAAATACTGCAACTGATATAAACAAACAAACTAAGGTCTTTTTCTGTCATGCTCCCCAACTCTGGAACTCTCCTGCAGACAGTATGGAAGCCCTTGACAACTTAAAGATTTTCAAAAATAAAGTTTGGTCACGCCTGTACTGTAAGGCCTTTAATTAAGCTGCTCTATATCAACTGTTTTTAAAATAGTTTTCTCTTTTATGATTCACTTTGATCCCATTCAATCCATTTTTATTTTTGTTTAAATTGTGTTTTGCTTTAAATGATTCATTATTTTAATGTTTTTTTTTTCTTTTCTTTTATAATTTTTAGTAAATATTTTGCAGAGGTGACAGATCTGAGGCATTGTACGCTGTATTATTTATATATCTATGAAAGGTTCTGTAAAGAACTATGAAAACAAATAAACATTATTATTATTATTATTATTATTATTATTGTTATTATTATTATTATTATTATTAAACTTTAATCACACTACTCGGTCATCACAACTGGAAAAATGGTACAGAAAGGACGACATTGCAAGACAAGTGTTTGTTTTAGATTTTTCTGTAGACATACTGTATATTTTTATAGACCAAACACTGGTCTGTACATACCTTTGATCTGTCACAGAGATACGGGTGATAAGTCACTTGGGCTGTGCCCCACCACAAAGGGTGAGTAGTTACTGTAAGTGAGTGTCTTACTGCCAGCTGTGAGACCCTGTGGCTGTTTTTGATGGTGGGAGGATGCCAGCAGGTGGTTACTAGCTTGTTCTTGTTGAAGTTAAGACTAAAGGAATTCTGGTCCAGGGGGAGAGCTGCAGAGAGACTGGGAGAGTTTTGGGGAGAGTGGAGCTGGGGAAGAGGGTTTTGGAGCTGGTGCAAGACAGGTTTGGAGAAATCTCTCCCTGGGCCTTGCGCTCCCTTTCTCTCTCTCTCTCTCTCTCTCTCTCTCGTTTTTTTTTTCTTTATGTATCTATTAGTTCAGGAAATATTCTTTACAAAACTGTTATTCATAACGTGTTTTGCCTCATAGTAATATCTAACCGATTGCAATGTGCAAACTAATTGGCTTGGAATATTCAAATAAACCCTGTTACTTTAAAACTTGCATGAAGCTAAACTCTTTATCCAGCATTATGATTTAGAAAGAATTCACTAACTAGAGATTGCTGATATCAGTTCCCTGCAGAGTATCCAATCTGCTGCATCCGTTTACTAGATTAAAGCATAAATTAGGATACCCAAATGGTAAACCTCTGACAAAGCAGGATGTTTCAGCATTAAGGTACTTTGTAAAATTGGTTACGCATATTCTCATGATTTATCGCTGGCACTTGCAATAGAATGTTTTCTTCATAACACATTTGGAATTATAACATGGAGTCAGATAAACGTAATGTTTTATACGCAATAAACCATTCACCCGCTGCTATTTCCGTCATAGGTTGTAGGTAGGTGGGGTAGAGTTAAGTAAATATAGCAACTAAAATCCCCCTACATTTTAATTTTTTATTTCATTTCAGAATATAAAACTTTTATTTTAGCCCAAACCTGCAGTAGTTTCTGCAACCTCCTCCCTGCCTCAATCTCCTCCCTAATCCTCTCTTTATAGTTTCATTTTCACACTTTATACTGCAATTATAAACTGCAACCCAAACATTTGTTATCTCCTAAATATGGATTTTGGTACAGTGTTTTTTTTATTATGTGTACTTTCTACTTAATTACTGACCCAAATTACACAAAATAGCACAATTAAAAATGCTTTGGAAAAGCAATTACATTACTTTCATTCAGATTCTTTTTATTTAAGCATGTATCAGCATAAATGTCTTAAACCAGAGTCACTCATCATCACTGGCTTTTGATGATAAAAATCTCAGATGTGGTTATTCATTAATTCATTTATTCATTAATTCATTTTTCATTAATGCGTTTACACACATAATTCTGACTGTGCTTTATTTTAATTTATGAATGTATATACCCTGACAAAACCAGCCACAAATGATTGTCATTGGCCAGTACTGTATAATTAGGAAGAGTATCAGTAGTTAACAGTCTATATGAAATAAAAACAAATAAACAAAAAAAAATATCTTCAACTAGAATTGATTTTATTTTATGCATTTTAAAAGCTTTATGGTCCAAAACATGTGTAAGTGTGAATAAAGCAAATTTATATAACGTACAACATGCACAGTATAAGTATGAATAAAGTGTATCTCTTCCTTCAGGTGCCACATTTTTAAGGGGAATTAATTTAAATGGAAAATGCAAAATTCAGTCTGAATTTACTACAACCTGTGCAAAACCTCATTGGGATTCATTACACGTTTCCACAGAAGGACCTCAAGCTAATAAATTCATTTGTGGTGTGCATTCACTTTACACTAATCACAATAATTTGTAGTCCTTTCCGTATGTTAAATGTTTGGCCAAGATGGTTTGCTGTGTGCTCTTGCTTCTAATGTTATCTTATTAAATGGTAGGGGGGGGGGGGGTTACACATGGGAAATCCCATATCCCTCAATAGTAATACCTCTCTCATCAATGACAAACACAGCGGGTGGCTCAGTGGTGCATTAAGCATTCCAGGATATTGATCGGGGTCATGTGATATGGTCATGTGATATGGCTTCTTGGAGGGTTCAGGTTCTTCTACCAGTAGTAACAGTATTTATTGATCTGTGCGCTGACTGTGTGGGATGTACCCCTCCACAGGGAAAGCTTGGTAGGAGAGATCCCTGAAAAGAAAGCCAACCTACTAAATATTTCATTCTTTTCCTATAAAAGCATCTTTTGATCTTAACATTCCATGAAAGTATTAAGTCTGTTTATTATGTTGAATTTCAACTATTTGTATTGTCACTGGACCATTTGTACCACCTTGTTTACGCTGGTGTAAGTCTTTCATCACAGTCTCTCAGCAGAAACTCAGGTGTGGGTGAGAGAAAGGTCATGCTTGCTTGAGGTGTTCGATTCTGCTGACATACCCAATCAGAAGCCTCAGCTGGATGATATATCACTGAAAATCAACCAAAAGCACAGACATAAATGATCCATCCCATCCAATTGTGCCATGGTCAGTTGAGCCTTCAGACTGCCATATGGTACTAGTGTGACTCATAGTCCAGTCTCCCATGCCTGCATTTTTACTAGCTGTCAAAGGTACCAATTTGTATTTTATTTGTTCTATATAGCAAATAGCCTTCAGGCATTTAAAAGAAAAGCAACAGATCAGACATCTGTAAACATTTCTCTCTCTCTCTTTCTCTCTCAGTCTCTGCTTCTCCATCTGTCTCCTCTTTCTTTCTCTTTCTTTCTTTCTTTCTTTCTTTCTTTCTTTCTTTCTTTCTTTCTTTCTTCCTCTCCTTTCCTAGCAGAGGAGCTTGTGGTCTTCCCCTCATTAACTATCAGTTAACACGCTGGGGGCCGTAGCGAATTCACTCAGTGTTTAATCCCTGCATGCATATTCAGTTATAAACACCTCAATCCGTTATATAGTGCGCCATGATCCCTATCAATGAGATGATTTCCTTCAAATACAACTGGATAAGTAAATAACAATGTAAGCTCTATGACAAGAAACTCCCCTTTTTCCTTTTTGTTGCTGTAACATGCCTGTTGGATTTAGAGTAGGAAAGCTGGTACAAAGACATTACATTACAATTTAATCAGGAAAGGTCTATTAAAGAGCTCCATTTTAGACAAACTCACTGAGAAATATTTGGAGACAGCATCTTCCAGGAGTTCTTCTTCACCAGCTGATCTCACGGTTGCGGGGATCACCCAGATGGCCTTCACAGACACTCCACCGCGTGCTGATTTGGTCCGGCTGCTTGGAGGCAGATCTGTCATCAGACTGCTGGAAGCCTGCTGAGTTCTTACAGTCAACAACCACCATGACAGGTCTGCAGAGAAGAAACTGTCATGCTTTGTCCAGCCCTTCACACACACATTTTCATGGCCAAAACAAATTGCTTCCACTTTCCGTGCGTTTTTGTAAAGCTAAGATACCAGAGAATTTGTTCAGCTGCTCCTCATGCTGATATAACAGATTTCACAGCTTTGTTTGGTGCTCTCAAACTTGTCATTTATAAAGTTTATGAAGGCACATTGGTTTATAAAGTCAAACATCACTGTATGAATGCTTAATTTGCCATACAATGCTTAATGTGTCTATGAAATCAGATCCATGGTTGGTATAACTGTCTAGGCCATTTCCTGTTGAGAAAGAGCATACATACAGAACACATAAACAGCAGACGCTATTATGTTATAATTTTCAATCTTAAAATAAAATTAATAAATCTCAAAACGGCAAGGAAAAGCATTAGCACGTCCTATGTTTTTTGTATTTTATATTTCCATTGCAAGCATAATTGTACGTTAAATCGATTATGGAATATCCTGCTCAATGTACTGAAAAGATCAAATAATGAAAAAATATCTAGATACAAAATCATCACAAATGCGGAAAATTAGCATATTAGGAGCCTGATGTAAATGACCAAGATTTGCATATATTTATTCTAATCTATATCCATCACCAAATACTGCTTCAGGTCCTTGCAGATTTCTAATATTTAATTCATGATGAAGAAATCAGTACGTTGTGCATGTATGGTTGTACTTTCATTAATTGCATGTTTAGATGCTAATTGCTAAGTACATAAATAGTGTACAGCATTAAACCTGTCCACCAGTGACCACCAGTGGGAATAAGCACTAATAGTTTACCAACAGAGGGTCAAAGTAGGCTAGCAGACAGCATGACTAGCCCTTGGTGACTTGCCTTCTACAGATTTATAGGACAACCTCCATTCATTTCCCCCTGGAATCCATTATTTCTGCTTCGTTTCTTCTGTCAAGGTTGTGGGCGTCGAGTTGAAACAACTTTCCAACCCAAGCCAGTGGTTAAATTTAGCAGTTGTTTGTGCTCCACCTTCTTCAGGGTAAACACACCTGCACCCAGACCGACTGCACCGCATGTACTGTGGCTGCCGCTGCTCTTGTGATCTCCGCCATTATGATAATAACAGTCCTAGGCCTTCTACAGCACTCACTGATTAGTTAACGAAGCTTAGTTAATGAAGCTTAGTTAATGAAGCTGCAGAACTCGTGAGTTCTGCAGCTCGTGAGTTCTGCAGGATTCATCACCTCTTGAGGCATTTACTCCAAGCCTACTGTTTTGCAGTAATAAATAGTTTTTTAGTTAGATTCATTTTATTGGAAATTATAAGAAGCAAAAGTAGGAGGTTAACAGAGTTTAAGTATCTCACAGCTTTGATAAGGTTTGAACTAGTTCATTCTGCTACTTATTGATTCGGTGTGTTTACATTTGTAACAAAATATTCTCATATAGCCATGTAATATTTCTTATGACAGAAAGGGAATTGCTTAATGATCTGTATAAAATGTCTTTGTTAATAAAAATCGATATTAGGAATGCATCTGGAATGAACTCCACCTCCAGAGTTTGCCTCACAAAACGCACTCAGGGCACTTAGGCTGGTGATTAAGTTTCAGGTTCACAAAACTAAAACGCAACCTGACAGTGATGTCCTACTACAGCGGTGGCTCAGCATCACCAATAATATGCAAACAAGTAAAAATATAAATAAATATTTCAATAAATACTCTGGAGCAATGCATACTCTTTCTGCATATGTTTGTACAGAAAGGCATTTGTTATAAACCTACAAAAGCTGCCAAGAGCAGATATTTGAAAATGACTAATATACTACCTATTCCAGGAATTAAACACGGATTACTAATTTGTAATCCTGCATATAATATTAATCAGGACAGATTACACAGGACAGTGTGACCTCAAAACAGAAAAGGATAAGATGGATCAAAGTAATCGAAAACTTAGCTAGTAACACAGAAAAACCTGCTCATGTTTGTCCAAGCAATTTCTTCATCCTTTACTGTCACAGTGATGGTGGGGGGGGGGTGGATTGTGATGTCCCAAATTTTGCATTTGATGGGCCTTTTTCTATTAAGGTACAGGCCTACAGAAGCATTTCCTTGTAAACAATATGGGTGGTAAATGTTAAGGGAATATTTGTTTGGTTTAGTTTAGTTTTGTTTATAAATTACACAAATAACACAAAGAAGAATAAACTCGAACAGAAGGAGAGTCAGAACACGCCAGATTGAACAATGAATGACACACTGAATAAACAATAAAGGCATAAGAAAAACACTGACTAAAGATACAAATCAGTAAATATAGAATGTTGTAGGTAGTCACGTGATTACACCTACCCAATGTCCTGCTGTGGGTAGAATGTTGTAGGTAGTCACGTGATTACACTTGCCCAATGTCCTGCTGTGGGTAGAATGTTGTAGGTAGTCACGTGATTACACCTACCCAATGTCCTGCTGTGGGAAACTAGAAACATTGCATTTTCATCTTGGTTTTGGTGCCTCAGGGCACATGCTAACCAATGATAAATACAACATGACAAAACAGACTAACGAAAAATCAATCAGTGCTTATAAAATCTCTCGCTGAGATTAAGCTCTAATGGTGTGACATGAATCAAAGTATGTGCTAGGGTGAATGAAGGTAATGAGTCACAAAAACTCGCAAACCATATCATCTCACAGCCGAGTATAAAATCCCCCTCAAATCACATCATTTGATGATGGCAGCCATATCCTATGGGTATCTCTCTGAAGATAAGGTTATTTGCAATAAAGAAACTGCTATCAAAAGCCTTGCACATTGCCATAATAGCATGGTGCAAGCATGCATATCTGATGAATGATTCTGAATCTTAATGACGTCTGCAGAACCCAGCTGAGAACCTGTTGCAAACCTGTCACGTATACCTATATGTCTTTGAAGTCGAGTGATTTCCTTGGTTTTTTTTCTTCTCTGAGAGACGGGCTTTTCTTTCAAGTGCAAATATAAAAGGAAGACACTTCACAGCTGAACGGGCCCGGGGTTGTTGTGTTAATACAGCAACTTCAAGAGACGTGTGTATACAACTTTTCCACTGGTGAAACTCTAGCTACGTTTTGCTCCTGCACCTTTTTTGTAACCCGAGTGTTTCAAGCACCATGAAATGGAACTTCTGCAGAACCAGCAAACCCAACATTAGCATGCAAAGTGAACCAACACACGTGTGTAAAAAATTGGCAGAGGATAAAATCAAATTCCTTTTTTTAGTTCTCATTTGAATACAAATCAGAGGACACGCTTTTTTGGCACAGCTTTTGTCGTTTTTGTTTGTTGTATTCTAACTGGTTACTTTTCACAGAAATGCTACTCACTGATTCCAATCTCACAATGCACATTTAAAATGGCTTGCTGGGTTTCAACAGGGCTGGAGTTGATCTCAGTGCATTATGACAAAGCAGGTGGTACAAATGGTCCAAACTTCAACCAAAGCCTTTGCTGCATAGTTTACAACAGGTCCTTACCTGCCAGTCTTAATTAAAGCTCACCAATAAATCAAAATAATTAGAAGATTATAATAACAATACATTGCATTTATATAGCACATTCCATACAAAAGCAGCTCAAAATGTACTGTATAATTTATAACATAACAAAAAATACAATAAAAAACATTATACATAAAAAATTATATGGAAGTAAAAATATGATCAATAATAAAATCCTCGTAAACATAAAGAAATATGCTTTGTTTGAACTCAGTGAAAGAAGGAGCATGACGAATATTTGTTGGTAATGTGTTCCACATCTTCAGTGTATAAAAGCTGGCACACGATTTATAACACAAATGTTGTGTTGTAGGTTTAATTGTAAAGCATCCTTGGGTACTGAGAATGGCACTATATAAGTGTAACTTCATTCATTCATTCATTCCTTTATTCATTCATTCATAATATAATAGACACTCAGACATGTTTCCTCTACCCTGTGTTTTACTACTGATTATCATTATTTCTGTCTTGTCTTCAAAAAGCTGCTGTTCATCCACATAACTGAACAGAGACAGCAAACATCCTATGCAGCATCTCATCATTTGAAGCGGAGTCTGGGCAGATTGTGCTGCTGTATCACTGGAGAAGTATCTCCAAGTCAAGCCCTTGAAATCCCACTAGAGAACTTTTGGATCATGCAAACAGTACTGGCATGCAACCTTGGGGTAACTCTGGTTTTCCTATCATTCTCCCCTCATATTCTCTCCTCACATTCTCCCCTCACATTCTCTCCTCATAGTGTTCAGTCATGCAGGTTCCTCCTCAGTAACATCAGGAAAATTCAACTATTTCTCTCCACAGAAGCCACTCAGGTGCTTGGTCGGTTCCGCTATGTCTCACTCCTGGCAGGTCTTCCTCTCTGTGCTGTCAAACCTCTGCTGCTCAACCAGACTACAGCCGCATGGTTTGTTTCCAAACTGACATTCTCTATGTATTTTATAGAAACTGCAAAGCAGTTCAGTAATTCACTCTGGGCGTCTGTCAAATGCTATAAATGTAAATAGTAAACATTCTTTGTTATGTTTGAGAATATTATATCTCTTTCTTTCTTTATAACCTGAATATATTCCTGAAGTAATTCTTTAAAACACTTATAAGCTTTCATTCCTGAGAGTGCACATGAGATCATCTTCAGAACATGAAGTCATCTTAAAAACAGCATGATGTCATCATTACAATATTAGGTCATCTGTAGTTGTCAGGAAGAGGATGATCTTGCATCCTGGCCGTATTTTGCATACATTTCTGCACGTCACATGATTATGTGAAACTGTCCTATAGTGACAGACTTCCTTTCCTGAGCTTTTGCTCTTACACAAACACCCTGCTGTATTTAAAGCCAGCTCTGGCTGTCTGGAAGAGCCCTACTGCGTAAGCCTCCCATCCCTCTCGGACAAAATCCCTCAGTGCTTTGCGATCCTGACCTCCTGGCTAGCCTCCAGGACAGTTGTCCTCCTTCCAGGATGTTCTCGCCCTCCAGCTCTCTCTGCCACACTCCTTTATGTGCAATTCACCTTTTCTTCTGCAGGACAGTGAGAATGTGCAACCACATCACAAACTGCAGCACACTGCCCTTTTGCAAAGTCTCAAGTCCATAAATCTTCGGCCTAATTTGAAGGTGATGGTATAATCACAGTGCAGCAGGTTCTCTTTAGAAAGCCAGCTCAGTGACTGCCTCTGCTATGCTGTTCATTCCCCCAGCAGATAACATCTATGAGGTTGAAGGGTTTTAATGAGCCAGAAGATTTCTGTTAGCAATGGCGATTTAATTATTGCAAGGACCATTTTGCTCATCTGTTATGGCTAAATGAAACTAATTGAGCTTTCGATTTTCTTTTTAGTTTTGCCATCATTCTGATGGAGGCAGGATCAAAATATAATTTGAATTTGGTCATCTTTCACATTCATGTTAACATAACAAGCTTTGATTTGCTTGATCGTTAAATTACTGTAGCAGGAAACCAGCATGTTCCTTTAATTTGGTTCTGTTATTATTTATGAATCTTTTTTTTTTTTGCTTCAGTCACAGGGTACATTACTGACAGTAGTATAAGATCAAATGTATGCTACCTGAGTTTAAATCCAGACCTGAGTTTAAATCCACCCAAAGCTGGACTGTCTGTAAATGGCTGTGCTCTCAGGTGTAGACAGGATCTGTTCATCTGTCCTGTCTTTCAGGATGAATCTGTTCATCTGTCCTGTCTTTCAGGATGGATCTGTTCCTCTGTCCTGTCTTTCAGGATGGATCTGTTCCTCTGTCTTGTCTTTCAGGATGATTCTGTTCATCTGTCCTGTCTTTCAGGATGGATCTGTTCATCTGTCCTGTCTTTCAGGATGGATCTGTTCAGGCCCACGGCTCTGTGGACACCGGTTCATAACGACTATCTTCGCATGAATCAGAGGAAGCACATGCTCTCCCAACTCCCCCAGACTCTTTAGTGGGTGTATGTATGGCAGGGGACGTTCAGATGGCAGGTAGGAGTTGGACATTTAAGCAGATAATTGGGCAAGAGTACAAAACAAGCAAGCACAATAATGGCTGCAGATGGAAGGGATAAGACCAGAGAAATGCTTTTAGTGAAGGTCTAGGAAAGGTCTTCCTTTATTATTCCTTTAATGTTTTCAAAAACAAGCTGCCCTAGATTAATGGATGTAGACCCAACGGTATCTTCAGTATTTGTATCTCCATCTCTTAGAAATGTGACACAAATATATATATTTTTTTGCTGCTGCTGAATTGCTTCTATATCCTGTACAATAAGATAAAATTATAAACTATTTTTCTCTGTATCCACATAAGATACCCTGAATTTCTTTTACTGGACAAGTTATTGGCAAAATGCACATGCTCTACCTACACGCTCTCTGTTTGCACATGCTCTACCTACACGCTCTCTGTCTGCACATGCTCTACACACACTCTACCTGCACACACTCTAGCTATACACGCTCTACACTTTCTCTACTTGCACATGCTCTACCTGAACACACTCTACACTAGCTCTACTTGCACACGCTCTACCTAACACCACGCTACACTATATCTATGTGCACACTCTCTACTTGAACACACTCTACACTTGCTCTACTTGCACATATTCTACCTTCACACACTCTACACTCGCTCTACCTGCACATGCTCTACCTACATATACTCAAAACTCTCTCTACTTGCACATGCTCTGCCTGCATACGCTCTACCTATAGAGCATGTGCAAGTAGAGCAATTGTAGAGCGTGTGCAAGTAGAGCCATTTGGAACTCACAGAATCACAGAGCTCTTTGTCACACCTAAAACAAAATACATTTACTGTAAAAACAACAGTGCTGGAATTGAATGTAAAACATTTCTTTTGCCAGTAACTTGTCCAGTATAAGAAAGACACTCGCTCTACCTGCACTCCCCCTACCTAGAAACACTCTACACTTCAACATGCTCTACCTCCACACACCCTACCTACACTAGCTACATACGCTCTACACACATTCTACTTGCACACACTTTACCTACACATATTTTACCTACACGCTCTACAAGCGCTCAACCAGCACGCGCCCTACCTACATACGCTCTACACATGCTCTACCTACACACGCTCTACCTACACATGCTCTACCTGCACATGCCCTACCTACATATGCTCTACATATACTCTACCTGCATATCTTGTTAGTTGTAAATGTCAGAATAAAGTAGCACACAGATGGAAGTACACACTGCCAGTTTCGCTGACCTACATTATGCACTAAACAAAAGAGAACAATTAACCACAAATGAACGTCTCCAGGGAAGCACACTTACCCTCTACTACAGATGACTAAAGATGTCCTTTAAAAAATCATCCTTCTTAAATGGTTTAATTTGGAGGAGTGTAGCATCCAAAATGAAACAGAAGTGTGATCATGGCTTTCTGTGTGGGTCATGGTTTGCATGGTCAGACTCTGTTTAACGCTCCTGCCTCTAGACAGCTCCCAGATTCAGATATATCACTGGACTGACAAACATCCGTCATGGACGTGAAGTCAAGCGCACAAGCGCACATAGTAACATGCAATTTTTTTCTCATGGTACAAGCACTCTACTAAGAACATTAATTGGGTATTGGGGGAAAAACAGTGGGACACGCTTTCAGCTCTTGAAATGGTGATTAACAAGCTTGGTTTCTATATTTACACACAGAAGCTGTTTTTCTTTACACTCAAAGTATAATTAGGAAAATTACAATCTATGACAAGAGCACAAGCTGAATCACAGGAGCTAATTGGAATCTAGTGGGCTGAATTACATTTCTATACTGTATAAAAGTTCAGATTGAATATAATGGCTGTATGTTTGCTTGTACGTGTTTTATCAGCTACACAGCTAATGCATTTGCTCTTGAAAACCACTGTGAAAGAAAAAAATACTTATAAAACAATAATCATGTTTGTAATATTTATTTATGTAGAGAGTTAATGTCACAATGTCCTCTCCATGAGTCACCAATACACAGGTTTTATATTTGATTTGCCACTATCCTACCAGTCAAATAATTTTAGCACTCTCCTGTTTGTGACAATAAGAACCATGTCACTAATCGCTGACATAATTTAACAAACCAGTAGATCGTTTCATTAATGAAAAAATAACGAGCTCCCATCTAAAGGAAGAAAGACAAAACGTAATGTATGTACACAACTCATTGACTGGCTGTGAACTCAACGACTTACAAGGTCCTGGCGTGCATTTATTAGTTTACATAACAATTGTAATGAATATTGTTGTGACGGTTCTACAAGTGTTCTCATTCACGCAAAACTAAAGCGTCTTATTTAAAAAAAGTATCTCTACCCCCACTTAGTGGGTAAATGTGGAAGTACAACTTGACAACTTAAAGGCGGGATTTGACTGGGCACTTTGAATGTGCTGCCTGTAGTTAGCCTGTGGACTTTTGAGACATTCATTCAACCTGATAAAATGTATACCAATAAGAACTATACAAGTAAGCACTATACCAATATCTGGAATAAAGATATAAACTAAAAGAAGCTTCATAATTTGTTAACTTGCTACCAAATTCATGGAATGTGTATTGTTATTGTAGTTATTGATAAAGATGATGATGCTGTTACTGGTGTTATGTTTTATGAATTGTTTATGTGGGTAATGTTGTTAGCATCAAATTGTTAGATGAACACAGCTGACGAGATAAAGAACCTATATTTTGTAGTCAAAATGTAAATATGTGTTTATGTATGTACATATGTTTTTTTTAATCCAGAGCACTTGGATCATATTCATGTATGGTATGACATTTCAACGTGTGATCTTAAATGATAAGGGGACGGACTTTACTGGTCTCACTTTTTGCTAAAAGAATTTAAAGATCTTTTTTTTGCCAAAATTTCTTGCATTAAAAACCCAACATTCAAAAATCAGTCAAGGCTAGTAATTAATATTTCAGAAATGGTGAATTTTAAGAATAAGAAAATAGATCACCCACTGACCACATTTGAATAACAAAATCAGAAAGAAAAAAGGTACAAATGTCTCAAGACATCGTGAAACAGCTGACATAGGACATCAGTGGTAGGCAGACTAATTTTAATTCATGCTGATTTAATTAGCTTAATCTTTCTTATAGCATTAGAGGGCCATCTGTATGTATTTTATATGACCTTTTACTAGAAAAAGAAACAGATCTAGCTCACTGCTAGAGTCTTGTATCAAACACTACTAGAGTCCTGTATCAGCTCACTGCTAAACTCCTGTATAAGACACTGCTAAAGTCCTGCATCAGACACTGCTAAAGTCCTGTATCAGCTCACTGGGTGTCTTGATCTGCCAGATTTTTCTCCAATGAACATATTACAGCTCATAGTGAAAAAGTCCTAGCTAATACATGATGAGATTACTAAAGTAATAACCTTTTACATAATGTTTTACATCTCCTTCCATGAATGTACATACACTATATTGCCAAAAGTATTCGCTCACCTTCCTTGACTCACATATGAGCTTAAGTGACATCCCATTC
>JAOXYF010000027.1:24072714-24097572 GCA_028565775.1 Sternarchorhynchus goeldii | reverse complement strand
CCATTCTTCTAGAAGCGCATTTGTGAGGTCACATACTGATGTTGGATGAGAAGGCCTGGCTCTCAGTCTCCGCTCTAATTCATCACCAAAGGTGTTCTATCGGGTTGAGGTCAGGACTCTTTGTCACCAGACTCTGCCATCCATGTCTTTATGGACCTTGCTTTGTGCACTGGTGCACAGTCATTTGGATGGGTGAGCAAACACTTTTGGCAATATAGTGTATCAACATTGGTTACATCTGAAAGTGGTTAACACAAGTGTGTCTTCACAAATGTGTTTTTAGCTCAAAGACAGTGACATCTCTTTATTTGGTCTTTTAGGTTCAAGGTTATCTCTGTCCTCTGGAACTGGCATGGACACCACAGTGCTGGAAAGATCATGTGTGTTTTTAACTGTTGACCAAACAGTCTACAAGTTACCTACTGTTGGAAAGACCGTGCTCAGCGCAGTTCTGTTGCCATGGCGCTGTGTGCCATTTGACGACACTGTCCAGGTCACCTCCAGCACTAGGTCCTTCACATTTTCCTTTACATCATCTCTCTGGTAAATGTGAAGTGTCTTGAACTTTAGGTTGTGGAACATCTTTTCCCAGAGTGTATTTTCTAGCATTGTGCGTTAAACCAGGCAGATCACTCAGCATAATGACATTTTGGTGTTTGAGTCATCTGTCCTATCTTTCTGTCTGCTCCAGGTGAGTTTACCAGGCCCACGGTTCATAACGACTGGATTACTATCTTCGCATGAATCAGAGGAAGCACATGCTCTCCCAACTCCAGATTTTTTTTCTCCAGTATAGTTGCCAGGTTTTTGTTGCCCAGTGTAATTGTTTGTTTTACAGGAATTTAATATGAACACTTAGTTTTCATCAGCCAGTTATGAAATTTTTATCTCTTTTCATTATGTTTTATTCCTCTACAATTACACAGATTAACCATCATACTTAGGATTTGTGATGTGAATACCTCATCTTATATCAAATCTTGCTGTAATTCCCTGAGGGAATTTAACTGGGCTGATACCGCACTTGTAGATAGATTTTATAGCTTTAATAAAAATGAGTCAAATTGAAAAAAAAAATCAGTTTCCCATATAAATGTATAAATGTATGATTATAAGTGTTGACATCTTTTTAAAAATGTAAAAATAAAATGAATGGTTTCATATGAAGGGTGACTGAGATCCCAATCTGACCTTTCAGAAGCCCTGATTTACATTTATCAACATTGACATTTGCCAAAGAAAAAGACATGTTTTAAGAAGCATCAGGAAGCTGTGAATTCCTGTTTGGCTTAGGAATGAATGTTCTGTTCTTGTTTTAGTGGTGTGATTTAGCATATTCTTTTTCATATTTTTAATTGCTTCTTTAATTTTATTAATGTGTAACTATTGGGAACATACGTTTCTGAAATATATACCATATGAACATATGACCTGAAAACTCCGTGTAGGCCTAAATAAGTGAATCAGGTCCATATAGTTGTGTTTGTTTTTTGTTTGTTTGTTTGTTTCTATAAAATCAGCGACCGTTTTTGTTTTACTCTCCTTGTGTTTCCTATTAATCGTGAGTTTCATTTTCAAAAGTAGTTCACAATTGATTTCAAAACTATGAAAAATACCTGCTATTCTTTTCTGTATATTATCTTCTTGCTCTTACAAATGCCTCTTGTGCTTTAACTTCATACAATTTGTCCAGTTGACTTTCATAACCGAGTGATTTACGTCAGGTTTTCAACGTTTACTGGAGTTATATTTTAAACCTGATGTTGCTTTCAGAAACGCCATTATTTTCCTTTTTTTCCCTGTTTGCCTCGAGTTTGGGTGAAAGATAATGCGGCGCCTGCAAACCTGAACTTAAGTAAATCCCACCGCTGGAAAATTACTGCAAGCGCGATACATGTCGGGCTGGTGGGTGACATCATAGCAGTCGTAAGGATGTTTAGCTAACTAGCTATAGCTACTACGTTCTTCGGGAGCAAGGGTAGTGTGGCCGCGTGTTACTGCTGTTTAGCTTGGCAGATATACTTTAAAGCGATTTTTTATACGTTCTCTATTTTTCTGTTTTTGTGCAATAAAAACATTCAAAACTGAAGTTGTGTCGGTAAAGGTAAGATCTTTAAATGTCTTGAAGTTTGGGGTAAACCTTTCAAAATGGCTGATATCGTTAACCTTATTTTCACTGCCAACGCTGTGTCTGGCCAGCTAGCTACTTGCCTTCTGACCAACATTAACGAGCATACATAACGCAGGTCTAGCTGGTAACCGCCTAAAATGGCTTCATTGTGGTGGTTTGTGTTTCACAGTAATTAATTAGTTAGCAAATCGTGTTTCCCTGGTAGCCAAATGAATTCAGTTAATTAGATAGCTAGCTACTGTTCGTGACCACACAACTAACCAGGTAAGTAGCTAGTGAGCTAGCCAGCTATGTAGCTCTCCGGCTAGCTGGATCAACATAAACTGTATGGTAAGACACAAAGTCAGCCAAGTTAACTAGTTTAATTGGTAAGCCGGTTGGATTGTTGGTGTTAAACTGCAACTATTCATACTCTACGACATTTTATATAACTGAATTTCGTTAGCTAGCTAGGTCGTTTCCTCATTTTTACAAAACCATTATATAGGTAGTCATGATCCTATAATGGAGCAAACTTCAGATTTGTGCTGGCAAAGATTAAACATTGAGGAAATTGGTTAAGTTGTTAGCTTGGTTGCCTGATTTTTTTTTTTAAGACAGGCCTTTCTGCTAGCTTGTAAGGGGGGACGCACGGGTCCAAAACCTTGGTAAAGAGCGCATTACGTTATCGTCCAGTTATGTGGCTAGCTACACGGTTAAACCGTAGCAGTGCACCTTTAAGCGTTGGGTTGGCTAGTTCGCATAGCTAGGCCACTTTGCTACTCGTATTTGTTAACGTTTTGTATGCTAATTTTGATCAATGTGGAGCTTATCCTGTGCTCTAACAACGTTTTTCTGTCTCGCGCAGTTCGGTTTTCCCAACCCCACCCTTTGGTAATTATTCTTTTGAAGATTCTTCGTTGTCAAGCCGCCAAAGTGGAGAGTGTGATTGCAGAAGGGGGTGCTTCTCGTTTCAGGTGTGTGCCGACTAAAGGGAATGTCTATCGATGGTTAAGCTCGCATTTTAATCAAGCTAGCAATAAATCTATTCTTCAGTTAGTGGTCGTCGTTCCTGTCGTAAACGATGGGTCTTAGATGGCGAATCAAATTCTGCATGTTGGTTGCAGTTATTTATTTTAAAGCCTTCAAACGGAAAGCACCGTGTCATGTGCTGTTGATATGGAACACCAGACTTTTCCGGTCAATTTGCGTGTTGGATGTTTCCATGCATGCGTGTAGAACAGAGTTTGGTAAACTTGTAGATTACCAGATGTTTACAAAATATGCCTCTTACCTTTGGATAAATCTAACATACAACAAAAGCAATTCTGTGGCTTATATTGTTTAAAAACCATTTTGAATCTCTTTCTTGTTGAACAAGAGCCTAGTGGTGGCTAGGCTCAAATCTTTCAGAAATGTTTTAGAATGTGAACTGTGGGGTTTTCGGGGGGGGGGGGGTGACGACACCTTAAACACTCTACAAAGGATTGCATTTGGTTGCCAGATTGTGGTGTTAGTGTTCCTCCTTATTGCAGTGCTTCTTCGGGCGGAGGAGGAGATAGGGGTGCACCTCAGCACTATCCCAAGACTGCCGGCAACAGGTGAGTCGGCAGTACGCTTTAGACCTACCTAGGCACTACTTTCTTTTAAAGCAGTGTCTGCATGTCCTCTAAATCAAAACCTTACAAATAATTGTTAGATTGAGAGGTTGGTTGTGCATTTGTACAGTCTATGGTCTGTAGCCCATTACAATGCAAAAACGACTCACTGCAATGCTTAATATTTGTGGCGATTGTCCTTTTACTAACCTGAATGTGTTTGATACTTGGACCCTTGTAGCTTTATGTGAGAGTTGTGAAAAGGGAATCGCGTTTAGAGCTTCATTCTGTTGCGTGTGAAAATATTTATTAGCTCGCTTGCCACGGACATTAAAGCAGTACATCCATCCAAAGTATTGCTGTTTTGAATTACTTTGAATTTTTTTTTTTTAAGAACTCCCTTTCTAGACAGCAGTTTGCAGGCTATTTTGATTTATTACCCATGTTAACATAGAAATGTGGCCAAATGTGTTTCTTTTTAAAATCATCTGTGCTGTCTTTAGCGAGTACCTGGGGAAAACCCCAGGATCTAGCGTTCAGAGATGGGTTCCTTCACGAAGCACTAGACGAGATGTCAGCTCCTCCAATGAAAAAGAACGACATGATGCAATATTTAGGAAAGTAAGAGGGTAAGTGTCCTTGCAGGTCTGGCACTGCCGTAGAAAAGTGAACCTACTTTGGCATTGAGTGTGATGGTCTGAGCCTTGTGTTCCATGGTGAGTATTCTTATGTAGTCTGGCTAGGACAGTTTTCTGTCTGGTTTAAATGATTAAATCTTTCTTGTCCTTCCCTTTGCTTTTGATGTTTCCTGACTGTAGGATACTTAATAAACTGACCCCTGAAAAGTTTGACAAGCTATGCCTTGAGCTCCTCAATGTGGGCGTAGATTCAAAGCTCGTCCTCAAGGGAATCATCTTGCTGGTAAATAGAAGCAGTCATTTAAATTTTTTTTGTTTATTGAGTCCTTGATGGTAAATGATTCTTTCCTTCCAAGTAATTCATTTGGACAAAGCTTGCAAATCTTTTAGCTTAACCTTTTGCGTTTTATCTTTGTGTCTCAATGTAAGTCATTTTGTTTTATAAATTGTAACTTGCAGGGAACAGTTAGTACTGTAGGATGTCCAGAGAGCAAGATGTTTCATGTTTGCATTTCGTAGTGTGCTGCTGTGGGTTTTGTTTTAATTTTTCCTCAAATCCAAGTTTTAGTTGAAGTAACTGCCTCTGATACTTAAACCATGTCCTCCTTTGCCCGTTTCTTGTAGATCGTAGACAAAGCCCTAGAAGAGCCTAAATACAGCTCACTCTATGCTCAGCTATGTCTGCGTTTGGCAGAGGATGCTCCGAACTTTGACGGCCCTACACCTGAGATTCAAGCTACACAAAAACAGAGCACGGTGAGTTGGCAGTGCAGAATCCTCCTTGTCCCCAGCTCCTTGTTTGTTTGTTTGTTTGTTTGTTTGTTTTACCCTGTGTTGTCACTGAGCCTCATTGCATTTTGCTGTGCCCTATAGACTTTCAGAAGACTTCTGATTACCAAACTTCAAGATGAATTTGAGAACCGCACCAAAAATGTTGAAAGTGAGTGGTGGCGTGCTCCCTGCCCCTCCCCCTCCTGTTATTTTCTCTTCTAAACAGCAACTTCCTGCTTGGCTTACTCACTGTTCCTGTTTTGTAGTCTATGACAAACAAGACAACCCTCTCACTTCTGAGGAAGAGGAGCAGCGTGCCATTGCCAAGATCAAGATGCTGGGAAACATTAAATTCATTGGGGAGCTTGGCAAACTCGACCTCATCCACGAATCTATCCTTCATAAGTGCATCAAAACAGTACGTAAAAAAACACGCCCCATTTTTCTATGCTGCTTTCTGACGGGAGCTGGTTGGAGTGATGTGCATCTCTTCGTTGGTGTCGTTTTTCCTTTAGCTTTTGGAAAAGAAGAAGAGGGTCCAGCTCAAGGATATGGGAGAGGATCTGGAGTGCCTCTGTCAGATAATGAGAACCGTGGGTCCTAGACTTGATCACGAGAAAGCCAAGGTGAGTGATGAAGCCGTGAACACAGCCCTGGTTCCCCCCACGAGGAACCAGAGCCTTTCTGGTCAGCTGTCAAGGCGCCATCGCGAGAACCGGCCGGTGTTTGCACCAATTCTTACTGGAACCAAGGATGCATCTTGAACAGAGGTCGTGGTGCAGCACACACAGGAGTAAATAGTGGTCACAAAATTGCAGGGTTTGTGTTGTTACTACAGAAGTTTGGTTTTACAGATGTTTGTCGAGCTCCGCTGCCTGATCATTTTTTTATTTGAGGCTGTGTGTTTGTTTATTTATTACCTGCTCTTTTGGACGTAAAAACACTGCACTAGTTTGCCATATAGCTTTTATTTTCTTGACACATTCTCTCTCTAAAAGTGCTTGTTTGCCTAGATAAAAGGAGAATAATTCAATAGTCCAAAAATAGGACCAGGAGCTAGAAATACCTTTATTTCTATAAACCGCAGGGTTACGCTCTTCATACTGCATATACCAAGTACTTCTTCCTGCTTGTATTGGAAAATGATTCGATAATAGCTCTCTGTCCCGCAGTCTTTAATGGATCAGTACTTTGGCCGTATGCGATCCTTAATGAACAACAAGGACTTGCCAGCCAGGATCCGTTTCCTCCTGCAAGACACCGTGGAGCTGCGAGAGAACAATTGGGTTCCTCGCAAAGCCTTCATCGACAACGGACCAAAGACGATAAACCAGATTCGTCAGGATGCAGTAAAGGTCGGTTTTCCTTCTCTTCTTGTCAAATACCACGTTGCATTTGCAAGAAATGTTCAAACCTCAAGCTTTTTCTCCACCCTCATTTATTCTGAGGTAGCTAATAAAATCCTTCTCTCTCCAGGATTTGGGTGTGTTTATTCCACCTATGAACCAAGGAATGAGAATGGACTTTTTTCTGGAGGGGCCTTTCATGACGAACAAGATTAAACTGGATCGAGAAACTCTGGGAGGATTGGCTGACATGTTTGGACAGATGCCAGGTGAGCACAGCCTTAAAGATTTAATGCATCCTGTATCGTTAGACCCTTTGCTCAGGTCTTAGCGGTGCCATACGTAGACCTGCATATACCTGTTTCCATAGGCAGTGGAATCGGGACTGGTCCAGGGGTAATCCAGGATCGGTTCTCCCCCACATTAGGACGTCATCGCACAAATCCACTCTTCAATGGTCATGGCGGACACCTGGCTAACCCACCACTGTCTCAGTTTGACTTGGCTATTAAGCCTTTCATGAAGTCTAACCAGGTAGGTCCCTGTCATAACGGGACTCTTGTGCCTCGAATAAACGTTTATAATTGCATTAAAATGTCATAATGCAAAAACGTCTTATGGAGAGAAGAACGGCGGAAACGGCTAATAATGGCTTTTGTTATTTTGGGTTTTTTTCTCTCTTTTCTATAAAGTGGTTTTTTTTTTTTTTTTTTTTTTTTTTTTTTTTTTTTTTTTTTTTTTTTTTTTTTTTTTTTTTTTTATGCAAGTGAACCTTTTGCTTCCTCTTGCCTCAGGGACAGAACCAGCATGTTCAGAACCAGAGCCAGTCCACCCAGCAGCAAGCCCGGTCCCAGGACATTCCCCCACGCTTCAAAAAGGGGCAACTCAATGCAGACGAGGTGAAGCTCAAGAAACGAACATGAGCGTCTTGTGGCTGCCTGCACCCAGTGATTATAAAAAAGACGCGTTATTCTGAGGAATTTTACAGGATGTCAGTTTTCTTTCTTTCTCTGCTCTGATTTCTACCTCCCCTCCCACCTTCCTCCTCTCTTCTAGTCTGTTCTGAAACTGGCAGCTGGTCCATTGATTGCGATTATGAGAGATGAGGGTGCTGATTTGTCCGTGCATGTCTCGGTGCCCACACTCCATTGTACATAAACTATTCAGCTCTTACTGTCTGTCCCACAGATCAGTCTGAGGCCAGCACAGTCTTTCGTCCTGAATAAGAACCAGGTCTCAAAGCTGCAGCCTCAAAACACCACCATGATCCTGCCCAGCACTCAGCCTCCACGCACCCACACGCCGCCGCTCGGACAGGTACCCCGCCCTCTCCCTGCCAGGCCAGCGGGTATACTCTGCCCAGGAACATCTACTGCAATATACCAGAGTTTTGTTTGGTTGGTTTTTTTCCTAATTTGTCTGGTTTCTTCTTTTCCCTTTTGTTTTATTGGTGCTCACACATCATGCTGCTCATCAAAGCCTCCACAACTGGGTCTGAAAACAAATCCTCCTTTGATCCAGGAAAAGAAGACCAGTAAGAAAGTTGCACCAGCCAAAGAGGAGTTGCTGAAAAGGACGGTGAGTGTGACCGAAGTGTGCATGTGTGGTCTCCCTTCAAACTTCTCATCACTTTTCTCACCATGTTTGGACAAACGTTTTGGACAAAGTTTTTAAAAAATAATGTATTTACCATTCTTAAGATCAAAACTCATCTCCAACATTTTGTCCCATTAGGAGACACTAGTGATGGAATATCTGAACAGTAAGCACTTGGAGGATGCAGTCAGTGGCGTGAGGGAGATGAAAGCTCCTAAACACTTCCTCTCTGAGATGTTGAGTAAGATTATCCTGTGCTCACTGGTGCGCTCTGATGAAGATAAGGAAGAAGCGAGCACCCTTATTCACACATTACGCATAGAGGGACTCGTTACAGGAGAGAACTTCATACAGGTATGAAAGAAATATTCCATTGAATATTTGTCACTAGCGAAGAATGTGGAAGGAAACTTTAAAATTTGAGCTTTTTAAAACTGCCAACATTTATTTAACCCCGGTGTTGATGGTTGATGTATTAAGTGGACATAGTGTGTTGGAGAGAGGCTCGTGGAGTTGACTGCCGCTCCGGCTGAGCTGGTGTTTCTTCCCTGCCTCCTGGTCCAGGCTCTGCTCAGCGTCCTGGACCAGTGCTCTAAGATCGAGCAGGACGTCCCTCTGGTGAAGTCGTACCTGGCTCAGTTTGCAGCTCGGGCCATCATTGCGGAGCTGGTGAGCGTGGCGGAGCTGGCTCGACCTCTGGAGAACGGCACGCATTTCCCCCTCTTCTTGCTGTGTCTACAGCAGGCGTGCAAGATGAAGGACCGCGAGTGGCTCGGCGACCTGTTCCAACAGAGCGCCGTCAACATGCAGAAGATGCTGCCTGGTACGGGGCCACATCATCTCTTGTACATGTTGCCTTCACCATGAAAGTCACTGTGTTTGTTTGTTTGTTTGTTTTTTATTTTATTAACTAGGCAATCTGTGAGTGGATTATGAGTAATCTTTCTGTGGTCCGGGCGGTTCTCATGACTGACTTGACTGTGTGTTGTATAGAAATTGACCAGAACAAAGACCGAATGTTGGAGATTCTGGAGGGGAAAGGTCTGAGCTTCCTCTTCCCCCTGCTGAAGCTGGAGAAGGAGTTACTGAAGCAGATCGAAGCAGACCCTGCCCCTCAGAGCATCTACAAATGGATCAAGGACAACATCTCACCCAAACTCCACACAAACAAGGGCTTCGTTAACATTCTTGTGACCAGGTACATGATGTAAAGCATCATGATAAAAAAATATTTTTAAAAAAAAAATAATTTTAAAATTGTAATTTTATAAAATTACTCTTTTTTTATATATATATATTTATTTATGAATACTTTCCAAAATGTAGTATAGAAACTAATATGGATATGGTATAGTTTTAGCGTCTCTCTCTCTCTCTCTGTCTCTCTCTGTCTCTGTCTCTCAGCTTCCTGCAGTACATCACAACTGAGCTGTGTGTATCCGAGGGTGAAGAGTACCTGTGTGCCCCCACCAAAGACCAGCTCGAGCAGGAGAAGCAGCTCTTGCTGGTCTTCAAACCAGTCATACAGAAGTTCCTCCATGACCACACAGACCTGCAGGTCAGCGCACTGTATGCCTTACAGGTGCACTGCAACTCCTACGGTTTCCCTAAAGGTAGGCCGCCATGATCGCATTTGCTCCTGCTGTCGTGGTGTTTTAACGTGGACACGTGACCAGAACCTGTGCTTTCCCCTATCCTGTTCAGGCATGCTGCTCCGCTGGTTCGTCAACTTTTATGACATGGAGATCATTGAAGAAGAAGCCTTCCTTGCTTGGAAAGAAGATATTACCCAAGAATTCCCTGGAAAAGGAAAGGCCTTATTCCAGGTAACTGTGGTATGGTTTATTGTTTTGTTTATTGTTTTTATTATTTATTTTTAAATAATAAAGCTGTGTTTCTGTGATTCCTCTATTAGGTGAATCAGTGGTTGACTTGGCTGGAGACAGCCGAGGAAGAAGAGTCGGAGGAAGAGGAGGGTGACTGAGAAACTAGCCAAAGCCTCCCGGTGCAGGGTGATCCTCTGCTCCAGGACAGTGATCTCCCTGTACTGCAGTAACACTTAATCACCACCAGGGCAGTCTGCAGCTGTACCCATGAAACAACATATAAAACACATCATGAATGAGCGATATCAAAGTCCTGTATTAGAAGTGTAGGCTGTTGTATGTTTGCTTTAATAATAGTCTGCTTTGGCTTCAGTATCAAAGGTTGAAAATGGGTTACTTGATCAGTAAAAACAGTTTAGTGTTAATTTTGCTAGCACAGAAATAAATGCCACTGTTTTGATTTATATGATCGGTCTAATACTATTAGGTGTCTTAACAAATGTTTTGATCAATAATTACAGGTGGGTGGGTTTTCAGTAGTTCAGAAGTGAATTCATAGTTGAGGGCTCCCTGACTTCAGTAGTGTAGCAGAGACCTTTGTTGTCGTGGAATTGAAATGTCTGTTCATCCCTTGGTATTCATGCTGTACAATTCTTTTTTTTCTTCTTCTTCTTCCTTGCTGTAACATCTTAACAGTTCTGCTTCTACCTTCTAATTTGGCTTTTTGTTGCAGATCCGAGTTAAAGAAAACTGCTTTAATCACATTAATGCAGAAAATCCCAGATCCTGAAAATGTCATTCAGAGTGGTTTTGTTTGACACTTACTGTAGCTTGCAGTAAAGCTTAACCTTTGATTGATGGAAAAGAAGCGGCTCGGTGTCCTTGCCATCTGAAGATGCTAATCTTCACCATACACCTGTATACCTGCTCACATGATCTCAGCATGACTGCATGATTTATAGTTATCTTTGACAACGGATGTAACGTGGCCCATCGGGAGACATGAGTCTACCACTGCTAACCGTGAAAAAGCAGTCAACGTTGTTTTAATAATCAACAAAAATGTATTTTAATGAGCAAAGATTAAAGGACCTCCTCCTTCACCTGCTGATCAGTAATCAGAGGAAGTAAAAGGCTTTTGCCCTTGTCAGTAAACAATTCAAAGACATCCTATTATTGACAAGTGTTTTTAAATGTATTTGTGAGTTGCAGTTTTAATTCCATTATTTTCTCCATGGTGTTTGGTGCCAACCCATCTGTTGAATGTAAAGGGCTGATGGTCATGTCTGGGGGAGGCTATTGTAGAGCTCTGTATCTCACACCACTGTTGACTCTCAGTAAAGGCAAACACCTAATTACCAAAAGCTCTGCTCTTTTTCTTTTACAGACCTTTATGTGTGAATCTGTAGAAAGGCTCGCTGTAACTGTACAATTTGGTATGCAAGAAGAGGTCTTAAAAATAAAAAATGTAATCAGTTAAATTTCATATTGATAAAAGAAATGTCCTGGTTTAGAGACCAATTATGTCGTCAACTGCTGACTGGTGCTGTAAATTTTATTTCCTTACATATAAACACTGTAGTATAGCCATCTTGACTTTATAGTGGGTTGTAAAGTCATGCTGCCAAAGCTCTGATTATTCTTCATCTGTGGGGATCCAGAAGTATTCAACTACCTTGCGGCTCCTTCTCAGGGGGCTGGAGTCATGAGGATCTGCTCCCACTGATGTCAGTTCACTGAAGTGGGCTGTTCCTGAGTCTCTTCCTACCCTGGGAGCCGAGACCCTGAGTATGGTTCTGAAAGAAAGTGCTTGTTCAGCATCCAGTTAAAAAGTGAGCGAGTATCTGCGAGAGTTAAATTGAATGCAGTCAAATTCATTTTAGAGTGTAGGAGTACCTTCCTGAGATCCTGTCTGGATCCTCACTGCCTGCTTCAGCAGTTGAAATATAGACGGGGTCTCCCTCCTAACACAGGAAAGACAGACTGAGGAGCGTGATGTGTAATTTAGCTTGAAAATAACAAAGATGAAAATAACAAAGACCATACTGTGAAGTTTCTTGGTGTTCCGTCATGGTTTTTCAGGATTTTAACCCTCTGGTCACTTTCAGTCATGCAAAGGAAGTAGCTCTTTATGTTTGCTTGACACTGGGGGATGGGGGCAAAACATATACGTGTGCAGTCGGTTGACTCCAATCAGCTAAAAAAAACCAAAAACTACATGCACTACAGCTCCAGTTGAGTTTGGAAGTGGTTTGGGTAGGAGCAGATCCAAGTCTGTTTGATGTTCCCATTCAGGAAGCTGTTGAAGTGTTGAGTGAGCCCTACCGCTTTGTTTTGTCTCTGGGATTTGAGGTCCTCCTGTGCTCTGAACACGTCTGCCAGGGCCCGGTGCTTCTCCCGCCAGTTGAGGCACTCGCTGACACGCTCCTCCCTCTCTCTGTCAGCCAGCCTGCGCTCCTGCTCGGCCTGTTGCGCCGCCCTGCTGGCCGTTGCGCTCTGCTCCTCTGCCACATCCGCCCTACGTCTCCAACTCGCCTCCCTGCACGCGAGGAGTTGCAGCGCTCAGGACTGCGCATCGCTGTTCAGTCAGTTCAATGGGCAGGAGTTTTTACCTTTCTTTGATTTTTGCGTTCTCCTCTGTCAGCTGCTTGAGTCTGTGGCGCAGTGCGTTCCTCTCACCCTCCAAATTCTTGTTCTCCATCTGGAGAACCTGCTTCTCCCCAGACACCTTCTCAAGCTTCAGCTTGGTCTCGAAGAAATTCTTCTCATTTTGTGCCAGAATAAGCTGCATGTTCGTGTGCTATGGGAGACATTTAAAAGTCTGTTTCAAGGAAGTGGAAGCTTGATTGCTATTACAACTCACACTTCTTGTTCACACAGTCTGTCAAATATTCAGTCATGCAGGTTGTATACTAGATTTCACATCCACTCACAAAAGCAGAGGGGGGGGGCAGTACTTATAAGGATATTAACAGTATGAAAGTGACTTTACAGGAAGCACTATGAGCACATATACTTCTTTAGTGAGCAGCTGCAGATCCTCCCCAAGCCGTGCTTTCTCCCCCAGAGCCAAGTCCGTCTCCTGCCTGCTCTCGAGTGCCCGAGCCTCCGCCAGCGTCCGACTCCTCTCCGCCTCCACTCGTGATGTGTGCGCTTCGTCTGCTGCCCGTGAGCAATGTGTTGCTCTCTGCTGGCTCAGGTGCAGCTTCTGTTTCAGCTAATCACACCAGGACGGTTTAAGATCCAGTCAAGCTGTCTAACAAACAAGCAGCCAGTCCTTTTGAAAAATACATTTCCATGTACATGAAAGTAAACTGCTGGAATGTTCTACACAGATGGTCCCACTGTCGTGTCTCTTCATGTGTATTTATGTTTACAATGTCTAAATAGTTTATTCACGTGTATGAATGCTTCTCACTTGGGTTTTATGGTGTTTGCATAGTTTTTGTCTAATACATTTACAGTATATTTATGGTTTTATCCTACATTCAAAAACTCCAGACAAGACTTGACATGTGAGTAGAGACAGATCACGCGTGAAACAGGCCAGTAAAAGTTAACACCACATACAGTACAGTAACTTATATGGTAGCCTATTAGCTACAGCTGTAGACCAGGTGTACTGATAAATATTACCAATATGACTGTTAAAAGTGAGTGAACATACTATAGGAATATAATTCATGTTTCTTTGAAGTCCTGATGTGATGGGGAATATTGGAGGTCAGTACCTCTTTAACTTGGGCCTGTAGATCCTGGTTGAGGCTTCTAAGGTTCCTCATGGTGAGCTCATTCTCTGTTCTCATCATGATCCTCTCCATGTGAATTTCATTGGATAGATACTTGTTTTCTTTCTTTAGGTCCTCGCATTCCTAACGACACAGTTGTTGACCAAGTGCACACCAGAACAAGAGAACGAGCCGGAAATACTACACACACAACCCCGTTACATCAGGGAGTGCATTCATATAGGAATTTAATAGTGTGACGCCAACCACATAACCACTATCGTATCGTATATACAGATGATGCACATGTATTACTTCACCCAACCTTTAAAATAAAATCACTCGGTAACTCATATTGCAGTACATTGTCTGGCTGCTCTCTCAGTGGGCTCTCACCTTCCTCTTGCGCACCAGTTCACCTTGCAGGTGGTTGATCTGGAGGTAGGAACCGCTGGCGCCGAGCGCGCTCACGGGCCGGACCGCTCGCACAGGCCTGCGTGGTGGATGCGCCCGCCTCGATGCCTCGTTCGGCTCCTCCGCACCGTCCTTCCCGAACCGGCTGCCCATGCTGTTGCTGCTGCCCGAAAAGGACTTGTACATGCCGTTATCCAAAGCGGGAGGCTTGGATAGAGCCAGGGCCTGGAGATCCCCGTGAGAGGTAGCCCTCAGGGCCATGGTGCTGGGCACTGTTGGACGTGGAGACCAGCTTTTTAACACAGCCTGACTTCACTCCTACAGCTGAGACTGTTCGCAGCAGTTTGGGCTACAAAGACTCACTCCTGTAGTTTAAAGTAATAATTCATGAGGTCATCTGATACCTCCTCACCAGGAGTAGAAACTCTATGCTTGCAAAGAGGCTGAAACAAAGCTTACGCCTGCCTTAACTAATTACCCACAGTGACTTCTTAGTGTGCAGCAAATGGTTTAGTGTACAATATACTGGCACTGTGTTTTAGATCTGAATATTTATCAACATGCATGAGCATTAACATTAGTGTTTACATTTGTAGCATATTGCAGCTAAAGGCTGTTGTGTCTATAAGAAACTTTCAGGACATTTTGACCAAAACCACAGGAGCCACACAGGGATAGTGGTCTGAGACCACAAATACTGGTGCTAAATACCTGCACACATGGAGATGTTTCTGATTAGCCATGAAAGTCAAAGCCACATACACATCGAATCCTTCACCAACCCCATGGCCCTGACTGATCCGTCCTCCTCTGGAGAGCTGGCTCAGAAACTCAAACCTTTCCATTCCACCCTCCCACCCCCACCCATGTATTATTCAAGCAGTCCAAACACCATCAGAGTGGCCCAGTTAAATGGTTTTGAGATATTTCCATTCCATTAATTAAAAGACTGAATATACCATTTTTGGTCCTTATTCTTTCTCTTTACTGCAAGCAAGTGTTTGATAGTAAGACATGTCTGTCACTGTACAAGGAAATATGAATTTACATAATGCATTGCACTTTTGAGCGCCAAATGACCAATGTGAAATATGTTTAAATGATCACATTTTAAAAGATACAAGGGATGCCACGGATAAGAGTTCTTACTGTTTATGGATGGCCCAGGTGTAACGTAAAGCAAGTCTTGTTACTTGTGTGTAAGATTAAACTCAACCTCATACAAGCACACGTCTTTCTCCGAGGACTGTAAGGCATACAAAACATAGGAAAAGCAACTGGGATGGCAACAAAACAAAGAAATCCATCTCACTTCACCATTAGCTTGGGGAAGTGGGCATGGCTGCCAGATCTATAGCCCCTGCCCCTCTTGTGGTTGCTGTAGGCTTATCTTAGAGAGTTGTAAGGATGAGTGGAAAATATATTTAAATTAATATATTTAAAATATTGAAATATTTTTTATGTGTTGAGGAAACTCCTCCTCCACTAGGAAGCCATATCAACACATTCAAGTGAGTGACAGTGAGCAAAAAAGAATACCAGTAGTGTTCAAGTCCAAAAACAAACAAAAATGATATCAGTAGCGTTACTGAGAAAACAACACTGCAAGCCAGTATTTAAAAAAGTGACTGTTTTTGTTTGCTTATACAGCTCTGTGTATTTGGATAGTGAAGAGTTTATATGCAGTGTTTGTAGTGTTTATAGTGGAGTTTATATGCAGTGTTTGTAGTGTTTGTAGTGTTTATAGTGAAGAGTTTATATGCAGTGTTTGTAGTGTTTATAGTGGAGTTTATATGCAGTGTTTGTAGTGTTTATAGTGAAGAGTTTATATGCAGTGTTTGAAGTCTGTATCAAGGCTATACTAAAAACACAGGTCCACATCTCCCCCTACATGCACACCACTTCACATTTCACACCTCTCACTTGTCGAGCCCCAAATATTTCACAACTGATGTCCTCTTCACAGCTCCAAGGAAGCAAACAAATTCAGTGATTTATTGTTTTTAAAGTGTAAGACAAACAAACAAACACCAACAAAACAAATGTGAGGGAGTAAAGGAAACATGATTGAGAAGCAATGTGTGATTAAATGTAATCCTGAACTTGTTTTCAGAATGACCTCCGCCTGTGGCCTTCTCAAAACGCATGCAAAAATGCATAAATGTGGGTTGGATGGCCACCTTTGCCCTCAGGGTATATGCCTTGACAAAGAAGGTCTCTTAACAGATCATCCGCAACCTCCTGCTCACTTCCCCGTGTCATTATCTGTGGTAGCACAGACAGAAGACAGATTCATTATAGTTACAATGCTGTCCAGAGAAGGTTTGACTGTGTGTTCTCTCTTTTCTCTGGTCCTTTACACAGTGGGAATAGATCCAAACCAGATCCAAGGTAAGATCTTAACACATCCAGATCACAGAACGGTACGTAACATGTCCGTAAATGGAAGTCTTCAATGACCATGATGGCTTAGCTTGTTGTTTTTTGTTCAGTAAAGTAGACACAGGATTTTCTTTTTGCATTCATATAGTTTATCCAGAAAATGGCGGAATCTCTGGAGTATTTTTAGTAATGCAGAAGAGCAAAATCTACAGCTTCAATGTCACTACAGCAAGGGAGGTGTGTGAGTCTCTGGGTGTTCACATAGCTACCAGAGCTGAAGTTCAGCAGGCCAACACCAAAGGCTTACAGACATGCAGGTAACGATACCATATTTATATAAAATAACTGTATAAATGCTACTGATGATCAAAGAAAAAATCCTACAATATTCAAATAAATAACACCCTGCATAACGCTGTTCAGGTGATGTTTGTACGTTACAGGTATGGTTGGGTTAAGGAGCAAATTGCTGTCATTCCTCGCACTGAAGAAAATCACAAGTGTGGTCAAAATAAAGTTGGACTCATTTCTTGGGCTGCTTCTCCCAGTACATCATTTGATGTTTTTTGCTTCAATTCAACAGGTATTATTTATTATTACTATTACCATTATTATTATTACCATAAATTATTATTATTTTTATTATTATTATTATTATTATTAGTAGTAGTAGTAGTAGTAGTATGCAACTAATTAAAATGTAATTTAATAAAATTTAATCTTAAATGTGAATTAAGCCCAAAGGCCTTTAAACCATGAAATTATAAATTTTTGATAACTAAATTAAGCAAGGAGTCTTTGTAGGCTGTTTTTCTAAGAGAATGGTGTAATGTTTCAATCCTGAAAATCTCAGATACATACATCTCTACTGTTACAGACAAATTCACTACACTACAACTCTCCTGCTTTTCCAATTTTTTTTTCTATTTTTTTTCTCCTGCAGTGACAGTAATAATTCCAAAAACGACAAACCCATTGGGCAAGAAGCCTGGAGATAAAACCACCTACCCATCACTAATTCTCTCTACTCTACTTAACAAACACGTCCTTCTCACCTCCCCAGCAGTCCTGACCGTTTCCTCCGGTTTCAGTACTTCTTCAGCCTCCACATTCCTTCTTTCTTCTCTCAGCTCTTTACCTACAAGAAGTCCTCCATCACTCCCACACACTAGTCACCATTACCAACTCACCACTTCCTCCTCTTCTTCTGTGACCTTCCCTTCCCCTCATCTTTCCTCTCACCCTTTCACCCGCACTTCCCCTCTGCCCTCCCCATCTAAACAAGCGGAGGTGCCTACACAACTCCCCCCTCTGCCCTCGGCATCTAACCAATCAGATGTGCCTACACAACTCCCCCCTCTGCCCTCGCCACCTAACCAATTAGAGGTGCCTACACAACTCCCCCCTCTGCCCTCGCCACCTAACCAATCAGAGGTGCCTACACAACTCCCCCCTCTGCCCTCGCCACCTAACCAATCAGAGGTGCCTACACTACTCCCCCCTCTGCCCTCGCCATCTAACCAATCAGATGTGCCTATACAACTCCCCCCTCTGCCCTCGCCATCTAACCAATCAGATGTGCCTACACAACTCCCCCCTCTGCCTTCGCCATCTAACCAATCAGAGGTGCCTATACAACTCCCCTCTCTGCCCTCGCCTTCTAACCAATCAGAGGTGCCTACACAATTCCCCTCTCAAGCAAGAACTCCATTTGGAGGTTGAGATCAATCAAAATTCACTTTTTTTTTAAATCTAAAGTGTGATGTATTATATGATAAATGTTCTTAGCTGACCAGCACTGACAATTTATTCCCAATCCTTTTCAGAGGTTCCTATAGCTTGTGTCACAATTGCTGTCATTCTCTTGATGGCAACAGCAGGTGGATTTTGCTATTTCAAAATGTACGTTTAAAATGTCTTCAACGCAAAATATTTATCTAGATTAATCACATATACACACTAGCATATGCTACCACAACTGTCATTTTCATCATTTTCATGGCTGTCATGATTAAAAACAGACTAAAAAGTGTACGTGTATCTTTTCTCTTTCAGTAAACGATCACATCGTCTTCCACCATGGGTCAGAATCCACCACAAGGACATAACTGAGACTGAGATGTGGAAGACAGATTCAGACTTGCAATGTTCCAACAAAGAGCAGAACAGCTACTGTGATGAGATACTTCTCCAAGCAGAAGAAGACTCAGAATCATACTAACAACAATATGTTTCTTCAAGAATCTTTCTGTTATCAGTTGTTTCAATAATTTTGATCAATTTCATGTTTTAACATGAACATACTTTTGGGAAGTGTAAAGACTGTACAAATCCCGTAGAATACACTTGCCTATAGTTTGATAACTTTTATCTGTTAAGAGGCTTATTAAATAACATTTTTTCCTAACGTTTAGTTTTCCAATTACAGATACCAACTGTAGTAGCTCAGCCTGCATAAAACATTCATACAATAAACATTTTTAGCCTACGCTAAAAACCACCGGCTGGACTGTTTAGTAGTCGCGAAAGTCAAAAAAGTGAAATTCAACAAGCACGTCAGCTTGGATTCCCGTACGTCATCAATGAGCGTCAGCGTTTGATATTAATAATAAAGCAGCTAGGAAAACTAGCTCCTTATACCGCCTGCTTTGATAAATTGACTTAAACGAGAATATTTACCAGGTGTCAACGTATTTGCAGTAATTTATTTGTATACTTTGTGCACTATGCGCAAGCTTGCAGTCCTTTCGATATTTTTAGCTAGCTAATTGCTCCTGTCAATTCCATTTTCTATCAGTTAAGTTAAATCCAGATAGCTCCTACGCTGAGCAGTGCACCAGACTTTGCCAAGGTAAGTTATTATTTTATTAATAAAAAATCGCTGTTTGGAAAACAATTGGTTTCGTGATTTCGTTCGGATATAGCAACAGCGATATAGCTACGTACCCATAATGTTTTTTGGATACAGACTAAATTACGGGCCCGTCTGAATTAATTAGCTAGGTAGCTCAAATAAGCACTCCTATTGCGACAGCTATCGCAACACTGAAGTGAGTTATGGTTATTCAAGTAGGTACATAATACAGTTAAAATTACTTCTTACTAGTTTCACAGAAAATGTTTGAATCTAGGGGAGTTAGGAGTCAGTATGTGCGAAATCGTATAAAATACGTAAGCATAGTCAATCCTAGTCCTGACATATTTCCACAATAAAAGCCAGTTTTCACATAGCAAAGCAAAAACAATGAAAAACTCCGCAGTTGGAATTTATAGTCGCAAGTTGTTTATTCTTAATGCTGTATTTATGTAAAACTACATAGAAGTATGTCAACCACACCATCCATCCATCCTCCACCACTTATCCGGGTCTAGGTCATGGGGATAGCTACCTAAGCAAAGAGGCCCAGGCCTCCTTCTCTCCTGCCACGTCCTCCAGCTCTCCGAGGATACTGAGGCATTCCCAGGGCAGTCTAGAGATATAAATACTCCCCAAAGAGTCCTGGGTCTTCCCCGGGGTCTCCTCCCCACTGGACATGCCCAGAAGACCTCCATCCTGGAAGCATCCATTCCAGATCCCCAAGTCATCTCAGCTGACTCCTCTAAACACGCAGGAGCAGTGGCTCAACTCCGAGCCTTTTCACTCCATCTCCAAGAGTCTAGGCATCCTGTGGAAAGAGCTCGTTTCAGCTGCTTGTATCCGCAGTATCGCATACCTAGTGGTTTGCATAAATAAATAAACTAGAGATAAATACATTTCATCAGCTGCATTCCAATAATTAAGTAAAGTTCAATCAAATTAAATCAGCTGTATCTCAAGCATAATTTGTTTTTTTCCAGATTGTTTACATCATTGGTTAACCATCATTTCAGAAATGTATGTTGGTGAAATGTATACTCTGCTTGTATTGCTGTACCATCCTTCATCATTCTTGAAAAGTCATACCCACAATTATATCCATCTGTCTGACTGTCTCGTATGTATGTATGTAGACTGATTAGCCATAACATTAAATCCAACAGCCTAATTTTATAAAATATCCCCCTTATCCTTCCACAACATCTCTCACCTGTTGAGATATGGACTACAAAAGACAAGGTCTCCTGTGGTAACTGGCACATTAGAAGCAGTTCCTGTAAGTCCTGTAAGTCCTGTACCCTGTACATTGACTTGTTTTTTTCAAGCCCATCCCAAAGATGCTTTTGATCGGTTTGAGATCTGAGAAATTTGGAGGCCTCGAGCCATTCCAGAACAATTCATGCAGTGTGTGTGGCACGTTTCTGTCATAGCCAGTGTTTTCAGCAACTTGTGCTACAGTAACCCTTGTGTGTGATCAAGCCATGAAGGTGTCATCTCTCAGTGATTTAAACGCTGTGTGTGTGTGTAATTTATAGAAACACTTTCCTTGCACAGCTGATGAAGGTCCTCTTTCCAAAACAGCCTGCTTCTCTGGCAATCTTGTGTCTGCATTGTTTTCTACAGTACTCTACACTTACTCCCTGTATCTTTATAATACATCCCCCCCCCCTCTCTTTCTCTCTCTCTCTCTCTGTCTCTTCCTCTTCCTAGGTCCTTGAGCACTGAATGAGGTCTAGTGTTCTCTTGCTCCAGTCCTCCCTGTGGACTTGAGATGGGCCAGCGCATCTCTGGCCAGGCAGTGATGGGCAAACTGCCTGAGAAGCTGATGAAGCATGCAGGACTAGTACGGGACAGTGGCTACCTAACTTATGATGAGTTCTTGGGCCGGGTGGCAGAGCTTAATGAGGTGTAAGCTACCACTGCTAAGACTGATATATAGAATAAGCTTACTTGGTCTCAAAAGTCGATTTGAATTTGTGTTTGGCCACATGTAGACAGCAGAAATATTTATATTGTTACGTTTTTCTCCTTTGTTTATCTATTTATTTAAATATCCCATGATGAATCACTGTGTTTTTTATTAGGATTTTGTCAGAGTACATAATAAAAGCGAATTAACTAAGGCTTCCCATGAAGCCATATGGGATTGTTTAATTAACAAAGCTGGTTAGCAGTGGAATTCCCATTAAAATTATACTACAATCTAAGACGGATAACGATCTGTAATGTAATGTGTTGTATAATGGTCTTTGCAATACTTATATTTCACAAGGCAAAACTACGCAAAATGCCCCTTTTAACGAATCTGAATGTTTTCTGTTGTGTCTGTAACACCGTGTGACGCCCTGCCCTCTGGGTGTTTCTTATGACTTGCAACATGACCCAGTAAACACAAATTACTTTGCTCAAAATAATGCAAGCAGCCTTCGAACACATCACATCAAGGGCTTATCAGTGTGTTTCATATTTCTTTCATAAATATATATAATAACTCACCCACCAAATACATTTTTTTTAGTATCATATAGACCTAAATACATTAAAATTCTAAGAACTAAACTGTGGCTATTTTGTAGCAATGTGTTTATACAAAGAGGGGAAATATTTATTTATTTAGAATTCTAAACTTAACTGGTGAATTTTTTTTAATCTCTCGTCCTTCTTTACTCATCCCAGTACTGCTCGCCTGGCGGCTGGGCAACAGAAGCATCTCCTGTTTGAGGTGGAACCAGGATCTGATGCTTCTGCACTATGGAAAGTGGCAGTGAGGGTTGTGTGCACAAAGGTAAAATGACCTTTAACAGTTTTAAAATTCATTTAAAACTGTTTAAAAGTTCATTTATACAAAATAGGGTGTTAAAAAAGATTTGAAATTTGATCTGTGTTTGTAATGCAGATCAACAAGGAGGACGGCATGGTGGAGGCCTCTCGCATCATGAACTTGTACCAGTTCATCCAGCTTTACAAGGACATCACCAGCCAAGCTGCAGAGGTGCTGGCGGGAGAGTGTTTTGGTGAGAGTGCTGGGGGTGAGGCTCCTGCCGCCGAGGCCTGCCAGGCCAGCGTGTGGATGTGCAGGTACGTTGACTAATGCCACAAGGTAGCATGAAGGCTGCATGATCATCTTCCATGCAGGCCAGCATTTACTCAAACAGGTAATGGTGTTCTAATATACACATGATCGTAATAGTATAATCTACATAATCACCAGTGTGTGACTGGATGAAAAAGCAGTGTGTTGATTGTAAAGTGTCCTTGGGTTCCTTGAAAGTCACTATATAAGACTACCATTCATTAATTCATAGTACTCTAATATATAGTAAATAGTAAGCACAGTGGTGTATCTATGTATTTATTGATACACATATTTAAAAAGCATGTTTTGATGTTCCATTACTTTGTTGATAATTCTGTGCATGATTGCTTTTGTCTGCAATATTTTGCTGTGTGGTGGTGGTCCAGGGTGAAGCAGCTGACTGATGAAGAGGAGTGTTGTATCTGTATGGATGGAAAAGCAGACCTTATTCTTCCATGTGCACACAGCTTCTGTCAGAAGTGCATTGACAAATGGTAGGTGTTTGCAGCAGATGCAGGCGCTGTGGTCCTGATGGAGTCCCGTGGGGCATCAACCTCGTGTGTGTGTGTGTGTGTGTGTGTGTGTGTGTGTGTGTGTTGCAGGAGTGGCCAGAGTCGGAACTGTCCCATCTGCCGTATTCAGGTGACTGCTGCCAATGAATCCTGGGTAATGTCTGACGCGCCTACAGAGGAGGACATAGCCTGCTACATTCTCAATCTAGCTGACGAAGCTGGTCACCCCCACAGACCTTAAACTCAAGAACTATGTCACTTTCACACTACTGATTAATTCTACACTGTACACTGATTCTCTTAAATTATGAAGATTTGTGTGATGTATACCCTTCTTTTTCCTGCCCTTTGTGTTCACAGGTGGCAATAGCCACACATTTTCATTTCACGTTTTCTAATGTGGTTAACCTGAGTTCTCGTACTGTGAAAAGGGATCCTGCGATATTCAGCCACTCGATTTTTTTAGTTCTTGTGAACTGGTTCTCTGCGTCATTTTCACTTTTTTTATAATGTAATGCATTACTGCACTTGAATCTGCCAATTGCTGTGGGAGGGATAAGAATGAGGGAAAAGTGATCTAAGTTGCAGCTTGTTTCTCTATTGAAGAGATGTGTGGTTTATGACCGATAAATCTCCATGAAAAGGAAAACTGAGTTGGCTTTTTAATTCTCAGATAAGTATAAATGAATGAAGATTACCATGTTTCATATATGGCTGTACAATTTCTACATAATGTAAAATTCACATGGCAGGTAACTGAATAATATTTCTAAATGCTTATAACAGGTGTCTTTGCATAACAAGTACAACCCTTTGATATGTACTGTGCATGAAGCACTAGTGTTGGCTTATCCATGGTTACTAGTAAGATGTTCTGCTCAATTCATAATGCAGTTGTTCTGGAAGAATTCGAATTCACTTACTACTTACTAAGGGAAATATTTATTATGAAGACAATATTCTCGAATTATTTGTCTATGAAATTATTCTGTTAAAATGTGAACAGTGCAGGTTGTTAAAGATTTTTATTATTTATATATATATATAATATAGCTTGTTGCTCAAACTTTCGCAGTAGTGAGTAACATGGTTTTGGTTTACGTTGTGTGAACAGTGAAATTGTTAATAATAATTATTAGCCTATAAATACACAAGATCTATATTTTTCTTGACATGCGATTATAACCTATTAATCTTTAACTTTTTAAACGTATAAGTAGACATTTACTGTACACTTTTTGATGTTATGTTGTTAATCTATTCATCCAACAGGCTTCAGTGTTGAGCTGAATCAATAAAGGTATCACTTTTATAAATCACGCACTTATGTTTTCCGTACCGATCTCTTGACTACATTCCCATTATAAAAGCATATTAGCATTAAAATATTAAGCATGCTTTCTCAATGGCCAGTTGAGGACTGAAACATTTTCAAACTTAAAAATACTTTATTTAAAAAAGAAAGAAAGAAAACAAAATACATGCCTTTGTCTTGCAGTTTAAAAGTTTTCAGATCCCTTTGGTAACCAAAAAAATAGTTTTCACCCAGACCATCAAAAAAATCATTCTGGTAAGGTTTGTGCTGCATGAGTTTGAGCTACACTTATCAGGAGAATATTATAGAGCTGTTTGTGTCGTGTACGTCATGCCCCGATGCTCAAACAGATCGGGCTTTCACCCCCCATTAAAGAAAAATGCAGATTAACCAGTTTAAAACGAAACCTGTCGGCGCTTTCCACTCTCCTGTTTCATGCAGACCATGGAGATTTTAATGAAAAGTCACAAACACTATGAGAAGAAAATTGTACCTAAAAACCTAACTATAGAATGTACCAGAAATCTACTTTAACCCCTCCCCTTTTGTGCACCATGCATATCAACCACATGTTTGCAGAATGTGACTGTTCAGTTGCTTGTGAATGGGATCCGCTGTCTATAGCGGAGACATGAACGCGCAAGCACACCGCGGTGTTAGACGGTGTTAGTTTCTTTTTTCTTACATAT
>JAOXYF010000027.1:24051279-24067785 GCA_028565775.1 Sternarchorhynchus goeldii | reverse complement strand
CTGCTCTTACTGGTGCAATGTGCAATTAATGAAGATTGGCCACCAGGCTGGTCCAATTTAGCCATGAAACCTCCCACGCTAAAATGACAGGTGTTTCAGTTTCATTGTCCAACCCCTGTACATTCAATCATGGGTCTCCAGACTGGTATTGTTCGTCTGGTTTCGTTTGTTTTGTTCATCTTGTCTGCACCCTTTAACTTGTTGAGTCAGTTCTGTTTAGTCAGTTCCCAGATCCACCCTCACATGACTTGTTCACATGCTTATCTTAAGCTTTTGTGTGTATATACACTTGTCCTGCCCTGCTGTGACACTGTCTCGTTGATGTCTATGAGGTACTGAGCTGTCTGCTGTAATGTCTCGTTTCTGTTCTCCTAGCTTTATTTTTGTTTTTTGAGTTTGACACCGCCCTGTGCTTCCTTGTTTCAGTTTGCCTGCTAACATTGAACTCTCTGCTGGTTATGTTCCTTGACTTGTCCTCAGTAAAGTCTTTATACTCCCTTTTAATGCATGCATACACTTATAGACAGCAAGATTAAACGCAGAATGCAGAATGATTTGGGCATTATCGTGCTATAGATTTGTCTTTTTTACATACCGTTGTATTGAAGTTTGCACCTACCCCTGCGCAGTGGTCTCCAGTGATTGTCATTCTCTGAAACTCTGGGATATTGACAGGCCAGGTTTGTTTTTCAGGGGTGATGAGTGGAGAGACCACTGACGCAGCCCATTCAGCTGCACCCGGCACCTGCAGTGAGACTGACTGCGAGCGCAACATCTTGAAGCTCTTCTTCCTAGAGGAGGGTGTAAAAAAAACCAAACAAAATAATAATAAAAGGATGAGGTGATTATTACACAGACTGTCCCTCTGAGCCTGTTGGGGTTTCCTATTGTGGCTGTCCCATGGCTGTCCCACAGCCGCCACAAGGTCTCGCGCTGACCTTTTGACGCTCTCCACAGAGTGCTCCTCTGCCAGCTCCTTGCGGAGCTCATGCTCCTTGGCCTGGTGGAGTCCGATGGGGCAGTCCTCGGGCACGGTGAACATGGCCATGAGGTCCTTGCTGTTCTCCTCCTTCAGGGCTGAGGCAAACACCTTCTCCGCCAGCTTTTTCATCCGTTCGTCCACCTCACTGAAGGACATCTTCTGGAATTGACGGGACATCTCTGCGAGACAGAGCCAAACAGAAAATGAGGTCTGCAGGACAGTCACTAAAACCACAGGGTTTCTCAGGCAAGTAGACAAAACCATTTATCAACAGTTAAAGGCTTTGAGCTATACCGCAAATTCTATACATAACTGTTACCTATGTACACATAACTTAAAGGATTTACGTAGTTCTATATTATTTATTAGGTTATAACGTCTTGATGCAGACAAATCATACGGTTTTTTATTTTTTACCTGGCCAAGAAGCTGAATGGAGGAGACTCACATGCCAAGTTTCAAATCAGTTTATCGTACAAAAAAGAAATATGGTTGTTCTAAATGCCTATTGGCCATGATAAAATATTTTTCTCTTCTGTATTTGAATGTTTGAGTCCCAAAACAGAAATAATCCTTTAAAGGATGATAAAGCAAAAAAAAATCTCTTAAATACATGATCAATTTCATTTCTGGTTCTAATGCCAATTATATTATGCTAAATATCCCCAACAGTCTCTAGCTAATTCTTACTGCATTGAAACATATGTAGCACTAGTGCGAACGTTTGGACAGTGGGATAATAATATGAACCTGAGTTTCATTTAATTTGTACTGAATCCAGTCTCCTTTTTATTGGTGACAGTATGAACAGGTGCTGTTTACTGTATGTTGTTAGCTTTGGCAAAAGCTTGTGCTTAATGCAATCGAGAGATGGCTATGTCCTGTCAAAAGCGTAATCTAAGGCTTAAGAGAAGATCTACAAGGGTGGAGCAAGTACTGCATCGTAGCCGTAAACATGTCCTCGAGTGTCCTGACTGTGCAGATCATGTTTCTGTAAACACCACGACACACTCATCAGAGAGGCATTCCCATGGGCTATGTGTCCTCGAAGCCCTGCCTCCAGTGGCAGTCACCACATTCATATTGTCTGTCTTCTCTAAGCCACACCCTCAGTGGCAGTCAGCGTATTCTCAAGTGACTGTGTGCATGGTGTGTCAGGTTCTGGCAACAGTTCTTGAACCATCACTGAGTCTTTCTAATTAGCACTCAGAAGTGTGGAGGTTATTTTGCAAAAGAAGAATTTATGATACTTCCTCAAGGCTGACAATGTGCAGTACAGTGTGATAAATGGACCATTTTTGTATTTGTCTTTGTATACATGTTGTAATAAAGTCACACATTCTGTTACCAGCTGAAGAAGAATTACATTGAATGGGTTATACTCTGTAACATTTTCACTGGTTGTAAAAAATTTACATACAGCCATGTGTTCTATAGGCAGACCTGCTAGTTGTTAGAACCAGTGAACTGTACTGCCATATGCACTGTATGTTTACTAGAGATGCATTTGTTTACTATAGTTATGGTCAGTGGTGGTGTTTTGATACTCAGTGTTCTACTTTTGGCGGTTGTTTGGATTTCTACAGTCCTTGGTACTTTTCACTGGTTTACACCGCAGCTATAGTCTGTATTCATTTCATGTATGACTCCTTTAAACACATTTTTTACATTTAGAATCTGAATCACTTATGGCTTATTTATGACAGTTTTTGTAATATGACAGAAGGTTAGTCAGTCCATCTAGAAGATTTCATTTTAGACAAGCCTTTGGAACATGTTTATCAGATCATAATCCTGCTAATAACACAAATAAAGGATATTTGTGTCTATGAAGTAAAAATAAAAGTGGCTTTTAGTTCATTGTGGCTATTCTCAATTCTTTGGAAACATTCTGTAATTAAATATGAGCAGGTTTATAGTTTGTAATTAAATATGAGCAGGTTTATAGTTTGTAATTAAATATGAGCAGGTTTACAGTTTGGCTGATTTGAAGGACGAGTAGTGGTGAGTTTTGTGCTGTTGTTGGTGGAGATTTATAACCTGGTAGGCTTTTTAACAGGTCAGCCCTCCATACACGAGGAGTCACCCTCCCTGGCACTCTCCACCCTGGTCTGACCTACACAACATCCAAGCCTATGGCTTTCATTTAAGCAACTATCTGGTCCATGGTGGAAGGCTGTGCCCTCTCTCTGTCTCGCTTACCTTCTGTGCCCATCCTCGCCCTGCCACGGTTTGTCTTGCTCTCTGTTTTCGGACCCTTTCTTGCAGTAATGCGTCTGAGGCTGTGTGTCTGCACCCTAGCCACTTCCTGCTTTTCAGTATCTCGAAAACTCTTCCCCCTCTCTATTTAAAGAGCCTGACGGTGTGCTGTCACAAGGAGGGGGTGGGGTGGGGGGTAGAGGTGTTTCTGAGGTGCGTGACCTGTATGTTACGCCAGCTAGCGATTGGGGGACGCAGTGCCAGAACCATGAAACGCTGACAGGTTCTAGAGTGCTGCTGTGTGTGTGGGTCTGGTTTCCTCACTTCCTTCACACCAGCGGCCACATTCGCTGACATCGCCGAGACATGCTGTACTGTGGGCACCCGTACCTCACATACCACAGCTAACCTTTAATAACCTTTAGCAGCTAACAGCACTCTAGCAGCTAACAGCACTCTAGCAACTAACAGCACCCTAGCAGCTAGCAGCACTCTAGCACAGACACACAGGAACAAAGTTGCCAGTGTTGGGTTTTGCATGTGATAAAGCTTCATGATTTGGATTCAGTTCTGTAGAAGTCTGATATTCCATCTGCAGCTGGCAGTTATCACTAGTATACCACACCTACGTGATGAGAGGCAGAGGAATTGCCATACAGAGAGCCTTGCACAGGTAAAAAGGCATGCTCACTTCACAGGAATACAGCCACTACCACACATTTTGTTTGCGTGTGTGTTTGTGTGTGTGTGTGCATGCTGTTTGCTTGCTCACTATTTTTACATTGTATAACCTATCCTTGCACGTTCACTGGGACCAGTCTGTGTCTACTAACCCAATACAGAATATGACCTCTGTTAGTGGGCATGTGAACCAGTGGTACACAGAGAATACTCCATACTACATCCACCCTTAGAGAATACTCCATACTACATCCACCCTTAGAGAATACTCCATACTACATCCACCCTAGAGAATACTCCATACTACATCCACCCTTAGAGAATACTCCATAGCACACGGTGCCACGGAAGTTAAAGAATTCCAGCATAGCTCTGTGCTTGACCTTGGGTTGTATACACACATGCCATGAATTGTGAGCTGAAAATAAATGACCCAGTCCCACTTTCCCAGCGCTCCCTCTGAAGCCTGCCGATCTTCGCCGAAGTGTTGCACTAAGCTAATAACAGCCCTGCTCGGAGGAATGCTGCCTTCACACACACAAACAAAGCCCTAGAGTTCTTACAGCGAATAGCATCCACACTCAACAATCAGCTTGCAAAAGCAGTTCTTGGCACATTGGCAAGTTTTTTATGAGCTCAAGGCAGTGTTTTAGAATTTATACAGAAGTGTTTACCTGTCTGTGTGGTAGTTCAGGCTAGCAGACTGTCATGTAGTGGTTATAGGAAAGAGTCCAGAGGGGAAAGGCGTTCACTTTCTCTCTTTGTGACTGTTCCTAAGCTTTCGCCAAGTTTCCACGGGAACAATTGGAAGAAGTCAGGCTCCGCCTATGAGTGCAACAACCTGCCTATCCCACCCAGGTCTGTAGGAGCTGCCCCCCCCCCCATCACCTGTAGATCACACTCCCTCGCTAGTTAAAAACAGACCTCTGAACTGCCTGAAGTTTTCTCACCCAACGCCCTTAGTGAAGGCAGGCTAGTTTGCAGCAACTACTAAGCTAATTAAGCTAATATTTACTGGGGTTTTTTGCCATTACTGTTCTTATATTGCAGGCGCTTGTGTAGTTCACTCGGACACAAACAACACTGCTGACTCGGGTAACGCCTAGCTGTTACGGCTTTAGGCAAACCAGTTTGTGTTATTTAATACAGTAATGTCACTTTTAGCCCAATATATGTGGTTATTTTCATTTCACTTAGACACTTTGATTCATATTTAAAATGAATCAGTTATACTATTAGTTTTAAGGGCTCTTTCCTTAAAACTAATATTGCAAGTTTAAAGTCAAAGTCAAATTTATTTCTATTTATATTTCTATATAGTGGTTTTCACAACACACATTGTCACAAAGTAGCTTAACAAAAGTTTGAGTTCAGATCCCTAATAAACAACCCAATGGTAATAAATGGGTACCAACCAGTATTTTTCCACTGTATACATTTTGTAACATCTACAGAAATCTGTATGTATGTATACGTAATATAGAATTTTGAAAACACTCCCACACCATGGTTTAGACCTGAAATTCTGGCAGCTCTTCAAGCGAGCTGAACACTCCGAGTTGCTTCATTTGGACTTGACACAGGAAGCAGGTTGACTGATGTTAAAGAAGCCTAGTGCACTAGTTCTAACCTCAAACTCAGTCAAGACTCCTCAAATTGATCCATGTGTTCAACCTAACATAAAATGCACTACTAAAAGATGTTTTCTTTTAATGATACAAAACTCTTAGCACAAGAAAAAAGTATCAGCATTGGGTATTGCATATAATAAAAGTCAAATTCAGTTTGCAGAAGTACAGATCAAACTCTGTCTCACTGAGCAAATAATTCCGACTGATGATTTTACTATGCAAAAACTATATAAATAAAGTACAACAAAATGTCATATACTTTAAATATTATTAATCCAAATAAATACTTGTCTGAATGTAGCCTACCGTAACTAGGATTAGATGCATTTTCACTAATAATATTTAAACCTCCTTTAAGTTGCTTCATGTAAGAGAGACACGCGTACACAAAAAACACTTTTCACTGTGTTTTTAAATTGTGTTTGTTTGGATTTATAAACACTGCGTAAGACACAGAATGTGTTCTGTCCTAATGTAGTTTTGCAAATATTCCCATGTGAAAAGACAAAATCTAGTTTTTTAATGGACTGTTAAGTAAACGTTTTAATGTTTGTTTATTCCTTTGAATTCCTTTGTTTATATTTGTGTATTCCTCCAAACAACTTGTTGGTCACTTCACTGGTTGCAATACATCATTTTTACAACCAAAAAGTAGCAAACCTTCATATGAAAGCGATTATTAATTAATTTTAAATTTTCTTCCATAAAGTGAGGCTCACATGGTTGCTTTGTAGTTTTCGGTTGCTTTGTAGTTTTTAGAGTCAGTAGAGCAAATCCCCCACATGGAGGCAGCCATGTTTAAAATAGATTTAGTAAATCTGAAACATCCAAAACATCTAAAAGCCAGAAGTCCGTTACATAACGTGAAGAACAATGATCGGAAAAATGACTTATAATCCTTTAATGTCACACTATCAAAGCCAGGCTTGTTGAAAATGCGCAGAGAATCTTCAAAACAGCGTTTACTCTTTGCAAATATGTCTAGTTATTTTGCTAATGTTTAACAAGGCATACCGCCATTGTACATACTACAAGTGTAAATGATAGACTCCATGAACAACTGGACTGAGATCAGTTATCGGTACGGTCACCCAAAAGTCTAATTACGTTGTGTACGCTCAGAAAAGCATGTCACCTCGCTATGTGTATCCATGTAACTAGCAGAAGAGTGTTACAGAGGCACGAATTTTGGTTTGTGTGCATGTGTGTGTGTGTGTGTGTGTGTGTGTGTGTGTGCGCGTGTGTGTGTGTGTTCATGCATGCCTCTTTGTGTTCAAGCACTCACAAGTGTGCACACATGCATGTCAGGGTGAACCACATGTGTGTGTGTGTGTGTGTGTAGATTGGCCACTGACTGTCCCAATGGCACTGACTTCCTGAGGCCAGGTGTGCGTGTGTGCGTGAGTATGTTAGTGTTTGTGCATTCATGTGTGCTCATGCATGACTTTATGCGAGCATACATACGTGTGTGTGTGTGTGTGTGTGTGTGTGTGTGTGTGTGTGTGTGTGTGTGTGTGTGTGGATTGGACACTAACCCTTCCCGAGGAGAGGTGTGGATTGCTGCTTGCTCATCTTCATTCTCCTCATCTTGGTTTGTATGTCTTCATCCATTACTTCACTGACAGATGCCCAAATAGAGAGAACAGTAAGTTGCAGTAAGTTTACTGCAGTTGCAGTAAGTTTCACTTCAGGCTCCAGTACAGCTCTGTACTGGAGCCTGAAGTGAAACTTACTGTACCTGCAAAAATGAAAACTATGCTATTCATGCCATGACATTATAGGATAAATATAGCACTTGGAAATCCAATAAGTCATTGTTCTACTGTCTAGTTACCAGGCTCATGCCAGCTAACTACTGGTTTAACTCAGCTCAGCAAACACTTCCTCTTCCTGCTGTCAGTGTTCATAGCTGTAGTTTTTGTTTTTGTCTTACACAGTAAACATGTTAACAGATAATGCAGATATTGCAATTTCCTGTTACTGCCAAGCCCAGAGAAGTGCTATGACTTTGCTGTTATCTCTGTCTGTCCAGAACAGTGTTGGGCACAAGTCATTTTTATTCCAAACCCCTGTTTACACAGTACGTTGTTCAAAAGCAGTAAACCACACTAGGGAAGTTCCTTTTTACTGGACCCTGTGAACACAGTATTGTTTGCTAAGAGCTGAAGTTCTGCCTTGCATAACTAAAAACAATTTTCATCATATGGGATGATCTTTACATTATTAAAAGCTGTGCAGTTCAGTGATGGAGTTGTTGGTATAAAGTACTGGCCTATGACAAGCTGAGACCTGTAATAAATGCTGAGGAGAAAAATCTTAACATACTTTTAAACGTGACTAGACACGTTTATCCAAATATTGTCTAAATAGCACACCGGCAGTAGAAGTGATTCCTCTAGCAGTTAGTTTTGAGAGTGCAGCAGAATCAGCATTAGAAGGAAAGTTTTGCCACAGTTACATGGTGCACTCACGTCTCTCGGTGTAGAAACGTTTCCCCTGTCTTGGTGCTGTTCTTCTGTTGATCTCTGAGTGCATCTGTTCTTGTACAGACTACTGTGCCCCTTCCTTGAGGGTGGAGATAAAGTGTGATCCTCAAGTGTCACTGCTTTTACGACATTAACCCCCTCTCTTCCAGTGATGGATCAGCTTTTTAAGACGCTAAAGTCAACACCAAATGGGTGTTCTCTCCATGTGGGAGGGGCTTATAGTTTTGTTCCCTTTTTCCCTGCTGCCACTCCCCCCTCTTAGAAGGTCAATAAGAACTTTATTAACACTATATTCAGTTAATTTTCACTGGACTATTAAGGTCATATTTAAAGATGGAGAGAAAGGGGAAAGAAAGAGAGGGAAAGAAGGTGGAAGAAAGAATATAAGAAAGATGGCAAGAAAAAAGAACATTTTAAACTAAGGGAAATGATACTGCAGCGTTCTGTATACCTGTGGAGAGGAGCACAGTCCTGCACAGACCATGAAGAGCAGATGACATCCATGGTGCTAAAAGGAGAGAGAAACAGCTAGAACATGGCTTAGATTGTGGATATTCATGATATTTGTAATTTATTCCATCTGGTCATTTTTTCACAGTTTTTCATCTCTTGTAGTAAAGGGATGTAATATAATTTGTATAATTTAATTTTAGTTTCCAAGGTATTTAATGGAATATTTACTAATTGGATTGTGGCACTCTGACGGTAGACACTCTGAAACATTTATAATATCAAAGACTGTCATCAGTGTACAGACAGATTTTATGATCATACTATTTGATCTGAACACCAGTGATGCTGCTACAATGTCTAATAGACACAGCCAGTGGTTTGATAAAGAGTATAAATAATGATGGAGATGAGGAATATCCTTGTTCAGTGCCTCTTTATAAGTGAACCCAGTTTGGATGTGGGTGTGTGTGTGTGTGTGTGTGTGTGTCTGTGTGTGGGTGGGTGTGTGTGTGTGTTTGGGTATGGGTGTGTGTGTTTGGGTATGGGTGTGTGCATCAGTGCATGATTTATATATTATTTTAATCTGGGACTTTTTGGCTGAGTTGTTACTGTTGTTACTGGTCTGTCAGGTTGTACATTCTTTACTCAGGAGTGTCATTTTATGAAACCGGTTTCATCTGTTTTTTGTTATTATTAAGGTTACAGTTTCAATCCTTTTAGAGTCTTGCATTATTTTTATATCAGAATTTAAAGATATGAACCCTGAGCAGGGTTTTATCAGGTTTCTAGAGAAGGATGGCATTCTAGAAGATACCAGATCTAATACTAAATCTCACAACTAGCTAAAAATCTTAGCATCATACATGATTCTGACCCGTCATTTGACAAATACATAGATAGTATTACTACTATAGCTGTTCTCCTTCTCCATGTCACCAAGCTAAGAAATACCCAACATGATGCAGAAAAATTAGTACACGCCTTTATTAGCTCTAGATTAGACGACTAACTCACTACTGTCAGAATGATCTAATAAAAATTTAAATAAACTTTAACTAGTTCAAAATGCTGCAGCCAGAGTTCTAACTAGAAGTAGAAAATTCGATCCTATCAGTTCAGTTCTTTCGGCCCTGCCCTGGATCCCAGTTAAAGTCCATATTGATTATGAAATCCTTTTATTGACATATAAAGCCCTGCATGGGCTTGCTCCTGATTATCTGTGAGAACTTGTTTCCTATTATGAACCTCCACGTTTGCTAAGATCACAGGGTGCTGTTTCTTAATTAGCTGTAATAGTTGAGTGCCTGAGTTGATGCCACACTCCAGAAATGTTTACATTTCCTGTCCCATATAGTGCTATCTGTCTCTCTTTACTCTTACCGAGCTAATGACTGCCCTTCTATCCGGCTTGATACTGAGTAAAGACTGGCAAGATTTTCCTTCTACCTGCCCTGCCCCAGATCCAGATGGCGGATCAACCAGCTGTTCTGGCCCCTCTCAACACCCCCCTCCCCCCCACATGGTCCAGCCACCTGTATCTCTACGGCCCTGGACTTTTAATTAACTAACACCAGGAAGTCTAGGACTCTTTAAGAATAAGAATTATATACAAGAAGTATATGTTTATACTTATATTTCATTATTCATTGTATTTATATCTTTTTATACTGTTGTCGTGGTGACCGGTGTAGGCCAGAAGAGGATGGGCTCCCCCACTCAGTCTTGGTTCCTCTCAAGGTTTCTTTCTTACGCTCTTAGGGAGTTTTTCCTGCCACTGTCGTCCTTGGCTTGATCACTGGGGGCTTGGACTCAGACACTTGTAAAGCTGCTTTGAGAGAACAACCGTTGTAAAAAGTGCTTATATAAATAAATCTGATTTGATTTCACTTAGAGAAGGATTATGTTCTAATATTTGGGCGTTTTGGAAATATTTCTAAAACAACTTCTGAGAGCTCTAGTGCAAGGAGCAGTCTCCATCCAGTCCTGGAGATTTACTCTAAGGCAGGAGATTTAGTGGTTTAGTGATTTCTTCCGAAGACATTGGATGCTTGCTATGATGAAAAGGAATGAAGGCTTGTGTACTGACTGAACTGTGCTTGGTTTCTGGAGGAACTTCTTAGAAATATTTGCGCCCCCTTCTGGTGAAGTTGTTTTGTCTGGTTTATACAATTTTGAATAGAAGTTCCTAAATGAATTGCTAATTATGGAAGGGGCAGATGGATTGGTGATTTGTTGTTGTTGTTGTTGTTTTGCCTTCCTCACACCTGCTGGGCTGGGCCTATGTTGCGGAAATGTGCTACTGAATGTACGTATATTACTGATTAGTAAAATGATTAGTTAAAAAAAAAAAAAAAAAAGCTTGACATATTTAAAAATTGTAATCTGATTGATAAGAATGTCAATAAAGCAAATTTATCAGTTATTAAAGTGCTGTAAGAGCTCTGATTAAAAGAAGCCAAAGAGCTCTCTCTATTGATTATTTTTATATTATTTTAGTGTTTATTTCCCTTGATTCATTACTAATTAATATATTACTGTAGTTACTGTGGACTATTATTTAGCTATGAAGCATAATTGCGTACTTTTAAGTTTAGTTTGTATAGTTGTAGGTGTTCAGGTGATGATGTTTGCCATGATTTACCTGTTTTTGCATTAGTAACATTCTCTTACCTTTTCTTCTATACAGTCAGAAAATGTCTGTAAAAAATGCCTTGTGTTTTGAGATAGACACGTTAGGTTGAAGTAAACTTTATCTTTGTCTCGCAGATGTGACAGAATATCGACTGTGATATTGTAAATAGTAATTACAGACCTTTGACAATAGATGGCAGCACAATACTAGATATGACCCTAAACAGGTTCGTATGAGGAATGTGATGAGCCGACACTTTTTCTGGCCAATCTCGGATCTGGTCACTGTAATAGTGGGGTTGCAGAATCGGTTTAACTAAATAGTGCCACATGACATTTATTGCAATGCATAATTTAAAGCAACCCCCACACAAAATGGTTTTTTTTGTTAATATACTTACTACTATGGCATAATTCTGTTAGAATTAATTCTGTAATTCTAATATAGTTTTATTTACTGAATAAAACTTAATGAATTTTATGAATGTGTTTTCTGGAATTTATAGTTCTCTATTTATTGCTTTTTAATTTATCTTTTTGTTCAATATATTTATATCTCTTGATATGTTTAGAGAGAAACTGCGAAAAAGACACATTTGGTCTGGACTTGCATTTGTTTAATGTTGATCATATGAGTTGAATTCACTTTGCAGCATTTAACAATAATATCACTAAAACATATGAAAGCACTGGTTAAGTATTGTATTTCAAAATGGCATTAACTATACAATACCCATTTCATTTAATGTATAAAAATAGCTTAAAAATAGCTTAATCTCAAGATTATAAGTACATTATGGAATGTATAAATATATGGATCTGTAACATACAGCATACATAATATATTTTACAATTTTATAGACATAAATGAAGAAATATATAAACTACTACTAAACATGTATTGCACATTTCCCTTATATACATATCTAGCTTCAAGTATATAATCATCCTCTTATGCCAGATATTAGTGTTTGAATGTGTGCCACATCCAGCTTTCAGAAAAATCTCATCATCTCAAGCTTTTCCTCTGTGGGTCTTAATTGGCGAAGATCTTTTAGCTTCGTGGTCCTCTCTGTCCTCTTTCCTCTCTCCAGAAACCCCAGAGGTGGTGGCAGAGTCCTGGCTAAACCCACTGCTCCTCCACAGGGTTGAAGCAGACACACATCCTATGTGAAGAGACAGAGAATCCCTCGTTAGACTGAGGAGTATTTCCGTCTCGTGCCCCCATCTCCTACACTGCTGACTCACACACCCTGCCCTCCCCCAGCTGTCTCAGTGGAACTGCTGCTCCCCCTGTTGTAAGGGACAGGTTCACCCAATGCCCAACACCTCAAACACCCCTTCTCTCCAGGAAACCCAAGTCTTTCTTCTCAGTCCTGTCTCTCTGATAAAAGGTGGAGAAAATAGCCCCAGTTGCTCGTAGGTGTAGCATTTGTCCTCCACCTTTGTGTCTGGAGAGAACACCCTAAATGTTCGGCAAAGAAGCTGTCAGTAGCATTTCACCACGCTGAGCCTGTAGGAGAGAGAAGGCTCAGGACAAGGCACAGGTTGGCGTTTTAAGTCTGTGTTTGAGGTGCGCTACGCCTCTGGGCGTGGAGCCAGGGCAGGCTGTCACGGCCATCCCCGCGCCTCCGAGGAGCAGAGCGGTGTGGGAGCGAGCGCCTTCGGCGTCGGCCGTAGCCCTGGGGACTGATCTTCTCCTGGGGGGCGCTGTTCATCCTCTTGCTAAGCTGGTTGATGCGGTGGGCCAGGTCATGCACCGAACAGGTGAGGAGGTTACAGCCACGTTTCACTCTTTCACGCATCTGACTACTGGGGAGTGGAGGAGGGAGGGAGGGAGACGGAGAAAGAAGAAAGAAAGAAAGAAAGAAAGATTTACATTACATTTTTCTACTTTATATTTTACTACTTACATTCTGGAAGCGTGGCAGATCTAACAAGCCTCTCCCACTTGTTTTTACATTAGCGGTGGATGGAAGAGGCTTACCTGTGCGCTGTTCCCAACTCGTCTGTCTCATTGCTCTGTGAAAGAAGTTCTGCTGAATCTCTCAAATCTTCCTCAGGCACACAGGGAATCTCCAGCCTGGTACACAAAGACCAGCAGAAACTAGGATCAGTATCAAGAGGGTTAGAAGAAAGACTTCAGAAGAGAGAGATTAATAAAGATGAGTTAATGCAGAGACATACTGGACTGTTTCAGCAGAGATCAGCTGAAGTGATGCACTTCTACAGCAGGACAGGAATGTTGCCAGCAGGCAGCAAAAAAATATATTTTGCAAAACCAGCTTCATTCTGCCTTCCACCTGCAGAGAAAGGTTGCTTTAATTAAGTTATTTGTTCACTAGTTAAACATATACTGTGACAACCTTCTAGGAAACTGCACACTTCCTCCCAAAAAAGGCTACTCTAATTTGCACCCAACTCTAATCTGCCCTACATTCTAATCTCCACTTGTCACTATTTGACAGACTGTGTTTTGCTCGGACATGAAGCGTTCTGGTGGCTGTAACTGGGAGAGAGTGAAGGGGCCAGGAACTCCCCGCAGCTGAAACGCTGTGCTGGGGGTAGCTAAGTTCTGCCTCACGCAAACTGGTGATAACCAGCCAGATGGCAACCCGAGCCTTTTGTAGACATGAACCTTTGAGGAAATGCAGAAAAATTCCAGTGACGAGAATGAACTGAGAGCAGCATTCCAACTGTACATACCTGAGGAGGTCTGTTGTTGAGTGGGAATTAAGAACTGAACTTCTGACTCCTGACACTGAGGGAGGGTCCAGAGAAGTAGGTATTCCCAAATAATGTCCAACTCTGTGTGTGTTAGATAAGGGTGCAGCTCTGACACTACTAGTGTTCTGAGTCCTAAAGGGAAACCTGGAAGCCTTTTATACTTTACAGGGGGTGGGAGGAGGCGGGAATTAGTGAGTGACAGCCAGCCTCATCTCCATGGTAAACTAACCAACAACCCTACTTGTCCTGTCTTATGGAGACAAAGTGCATTCCAATGAGTGGATGTCAAAGAGATTCTTGTTTTGAATTTTTTTCTTCAACATTATTAAAATAACTCCAATAACTGTCCTGTTGCCATGTGTCATAATCCATTTCAAATCTTATTTTGTTATTGCTTTTATGAAGATTGGATAGTCTAAATTAGAACCACATATTTCATTGTTGTCTATTAAACAGACAAATATCCCTAAATGACAGTATTTAATAAACTCTTAATAATGAGCCTCCTGCTGTGAATCTGGACTCCACAATTAATCTGGACTTAATTGTTTATCCTGGGTTAATTTCAGTTGATATGCTTTTACTGTTCCTGTACCCAGAGCAGCTCGTCCAACACCCACTGACTATACAAAATATTGTAAGAACATATATAGTCATGTTATCATTATTACTGTTCAACACATAAATAAAGTGAAAGTAGTAATGCATTTCTTACACTTCCGCACTAACATCACCTTTGGCATGCCCATTCACAGGTTTATAAATCGAAATAAATTGATTTATTATGTAACTGATCATTTTGAGAGCTTTGGGTGTTAACTAATCCTTAAAGTTTATTGTGAAATTCTGAGAGTCGTCATTTTCCTGTGAGGTAAGAGGTTTCTTGGGCTGCTTCATTAATTCAGTGACTTTTTAATTGCGGTAAGAAGAATGCCTCGGGTGAGGGTGAGCATTAAGAGAGAGGGTGTTCATCTTCACATTACCACCCCAGTGAAGGGAAACCCACGGACAGTGAGGCATAAGCAGATCTGGCTCATTGCTTTCAGAACTGACCGGAATCCTCAACTTTGAGAAATGGCTCCTCTTGAGTCCTGAGTCCTGCATACAATCACTGTATCTCTGTTTATCTTTCAGATCAAGTGTTCCAGTACACTGGCGTTTGTGACCTCCTTCACCACACTGGAGAGGAGGGCAGTATCATAGAATTGCAAATAAGCACTGAGTCTCTTGTGACCATGGTAACATCACGTTAAATACCTTATAAGTCCCTGGGAATCCTTAAACATTTGATGAAATGGTCTTTCCGTGCTGGGAGGGCGATTGTATCACGATTTTCCTTTGAGCCATTAAACACCAATATTTATTTTTCCTATTTTTTCTCTGACTTTTCAATAATGTGAGAAAAAATTCTGTGCAGATTTGTCATTATTTCCCTTTAAGTGAATTAATATCATTTTTAGGTTACATGAAGAGTGTGTGAACAAATCAACTGTTAGCTGGGGCAGTGGTAGCTTGCTGCTTAAGGCACTTGCCTACTAATAAGACGTTTCCTGGTTCAATCCCCACCTCTTCCAAGGTACCACTGTTGGCCCACTGAGCAAGGCCCTTAACCCTCAATTGCTCAAGATGTATACAGTCACAACTGTAAAATGCTTTATCAGGCTTCATAGAGTGTTCCTGTTCTACATGACTTTGTTGAAGCCTTATAATGATAGTGTCCAAATCTCAGTCTTGGTTGAGAAATGCATACTTTTGTCTCTGTGTACGTCAAACAATGCCCCAACTATGCCTGTGTGTAATTGAACGTACAGGACAGAGCTGCTCTTACATCAGCTGCATGAAGAATGCAGTTTTATTTGAGATGAATAATCCTTATTTATGATGATTAGGAACATGTGGTGAAAGGTGCTGGTTTTCTCTGCCTCTGAGAGTGATGGATTTATGCAGGTTGGAGCATGACTGACTGATGCCGTTGTGAAACGGACGGCAGAGGCAGTGACATCACCTGCCTTGCCGGGCAGCGTGAGCAAGCTTAGATCTTCCGATAACATGTGAATCACTGCTACTGTTATTACTGTTAACATTATGGCAGGGAACGCAAGCTGTGGCTGATCTGAGCTCCAGGGAGCTTCGTATCCCTGCTGTAAATGTGTGTATCACAGACCCCTGCAAGCAGAGCAGTGTCTGTACTCTCCAGAGAAGGGATCTTGACTCCAGAGAAGCCTCTCTGAGTTTATGCTGGCCATCACACAGGATTAAGGTCTAATGATTTTATTCACTTGCTTATCAGTATCACTTCTGTCATGGACAGATTATGTAAACTTCTATCTGAGGATGGGAAATGGGCGTGATTAAGAACAAACATCTCACTCCTCCAGTTTTCCTTGAGCACTGCACTGAACTTTGCTTTTGTGTGTTGAGAAAACCATTCATACCCTCTAGAGCCGTGCAATAGCTGAACTTTTGATCAAACGCAATCGCTGCTTTCAGTACGTTCTTTAAGATATTATAAATAGCTCGCACAAAAAAAAAAAATCTAAACTGTCCCTCTGATGCAATAGCAGGCTGTTTGGATAATGTTTAAATCAGGTGCCCTTTCCTTGTCAGATCACCAGCCTGTGTCTCTACCTCATTATATCGTATCATTGTATCATATCTCTCTCTCTCTCTAAGCTAGTCGAGGCACCTGATGAATCAGAGACATGGTTGCTATGGG
>JAOXYF010000027.1:24025789-24048279 GCA_028565775.1 Sternarchorhynchus goeldii | reverse complement strand
GTTAGAGAGTGTGAGAGAGAGTGTTAGAGAGTGTGAGAGTGCCAGAGTGAATCTCAGAGTGAGTGAGAGTGCCAGAGTGAATCTCAGAGTGAGTGAGAGTGTTAGAGAGTGTGAGAGTGCCATAGTGAATCTCAGAGTGAGTGAGAGTGTTAGAGAGTGTGAGAGTGTTAGAGTGAATCTCAGATGGTTCCCCAGAACTATATTCTTGGTTATTTTTTATTATTTATTCGCTAATAGTTCGCTTTTATTATTTATTCGCAAATTCTTTACTTTGCCAAGATTGGTGTGTAATTTGGTTGTTGTTGTTGTTGTTTACATGTGGCATCCAAGCTGCAGTTGTAAGTTACACTTTCTTAAGAGAACATGCTGCTGCCATCACAAGCCTGGAAACCATAAAAAACTGATTGTTAAAGTGTTTCTTGATGGGGTTGTGGGGCTTTGAATGGAATTAAGAATGCAGGGCTGGTTTTCAAGGCACATATTAAGTCCTGTTCCGCATTTAAAAAAAACCCACTTTCTTCTGTGAAAACTCACTCACAGTGCAGTTTAGTGGAAGTTGTTTAATCTTCACTTAAGCTTCATGACATAAAGCATTCCCTCAGTGAAGAGGTTTGATGGGCCACACAATATGCAAGTGAACAGTTTTGCATGTTCTAACAAATTTTATTAAAGTCTAAAGGTAATTATAATGCACTGTGGTCCTTCAGAAATGACAAGGGTCATATCAATAAGCAGTAGGTATCCTTGCCATTTCATCCCAGAACCTGATGATTTATTCAAATTGTTTGGCACAATGATGGGAACATAATCACTGAATTGAATCAAAGAAATCAAGATAATATCATAGCCAGAGCAGGAATGCAGTGGACTATTTTAGACTCTGTACTGGCATATGAAGAGGATCTTGAGTTGTCTGTTTTGAACACAGAGGTCAGACACTGAACGACACTATGTCAGGACTGTTTTCATCCTTGCAGGGGTTAATGGCACTGGGGTTGTAAGTGCTTGGAGGCCATCTTCTCAGAATGTGAAGAATTTAGCTGTTTATAGTGTAAGGGAAATGTATTTTGCACATTCTAAAATTTCCAGCATGTGATTTGAATTAACCCCCAGTAAAGACACCTGGAAGTCAATTATCTCCAGAGGTACGCTCCCATGCGTGGCCAAGAAACATACTGTGTAACATACTAACTAGAAACATACTGTGTAACATATACTAACTAGAAACATACTGTGTAACATGTACTATCTAGAAACATACTGTGTAACATACTAACTAGATGCAACTTCATCAAGATGTTTGCTTGAGAAAATGCTCAGGTACTTCATTTACAATTTTACTTCCATTCTTTCTGTGGACTGATTATTGACAGCAGTTTTGTCTTTGAAATTCCATTTTTTTCATGTTGCATTTTCCTGATAATCTGTAATAGTTGAGATTTCTTCTGGTGAGTCACTTTCCGTCCATTGTAGGAATCTGGACAAGATAGTAAATAGTCAAATGGAAACTAAAGTTAGTGTTTATGTATGTGTTTGTGAACTGGTGAGTCACCTCTGCTGTTGTTGATTTTTCAGGTTGTAAATCAGATCAAGTTGGACTTAAAATGTGTGTGTTGTTGCCATTTAAGTCTAGCGTATGACGTACACATTGGCCAGGGTGAGAGGTCAAAAGGCATGTTCGCCTCTGTTCCCTGAAGATGGCACAGTGGGGATCGATCTCTTAATGTCTTAGTGGACCAGGCCTGTGTGTCTGCAGTCTGCTCTGGATTAACTGCCTTTATACCCTTTCTCACACATCATGTTTGACCACATTCCTCGAGCACATCTTGACCTAATCCAAATCAGACCCTTATTTCTGGTCTGGTCTTCCAGATGCGTTTTGACTCAGCACCTCAGGTTCCCCTGTCACTTGTGCAGCATATCTGTAGCAAGGTCACATTCAGATGAAGTTTCCATTTCGTGACCAAAGGTCGGGATCATTTAAATTGCTGCCAAATGAGCACATAAATAAACATTGTTTTGCTATTATACAAAACACATTTCCAATCTGCACTGTGGTTTGCAGTTCTGTCCACAAAGGTGGATTTTTCAGTGGGTGGATTTATACTTCAGCCAAATGATTTTCAGCACTACATGCATAAAATGTCAAAGCTTTGCAGGTAAACTTGAGGTTCAAATAGTTCATAACTTGACCTCATAAAAAAAGTAAAACATACTTTAACTTCTGATTCAGTCTAAATCTTTAACCTACTGTCATTTCTGCATTGATTCAGAATTATGCATTGATTTCTGCACTAATTAACAGCAGAAAATCTTGCAATGTAACCAGTGTCATTTGATTACTTAAAAAATTGTAGTTGTCACATTACAGCTAAGAGAATATGAATTGTAGTTTAGCCTTTATCCATGCTTGGATGAAACCAGCTTTGAAGTATTGCGGCGTCCAGGTGTGGTCATTTGATAATTAAAAAAGCTGCTTTCGACACGCGAGTTTTAAACCTAAAACATGTGTTTGGTGCTCATTTTTGTCGTTACACTCATTTTCAACGATTGTTTTGGAATGCACGATTTGGCCGTTCTGAGGATGTATTATTGTTTACCCCCAAAATATAATTTGTCTCAAATGAGACAGCAGATACAGTCTGAACATATGTGTCTAATCAAAATGACCTAGCACATATGGAATGCATGGTATTAGCTTTATGGTGACTCTGGTGTCAAGAGTAAAAAAAAATGGTGAATGCCTGAAGCTAGTGATCACTGCTTCTTTTCAGCTAATGCCGGAGACAGTACGAGGAACTTGTACCCTTGTGTGAAACCGTTTCTTAATGAGTGAGCTTTCCTGATTCTACTATCTACGGAGGGTTCAGCAGCGTGTCTGTCCTGATTTCCGTGCGTTTGATCATAATTACGCTACTCTTCTGGAGTTGTTCGACATTTCTAGTTTATTTATTGATATACATTTTTAAGCATAAGCTTGACATGCGCACTGTCTTGTTGTTTCGAGAGCGCGCCTGTGTATTATGTGCAGGGTAATGTCAATACTCTTTAAGATAATCGAGTTCTCCACCGCGCGAGCCATTCGCTGACCTCGCGCACGAGACGTGCTTGCTTGTATCGCTGAGCGTGCGGGGATCAGTCACGCCTTTGAGGCGCATCGCCGTTGCTCTCCTCGTCTGCACCCATCGACTACAGTGGTGCTCCGTCATCTCCGAAGCATCCGTACACATGGCGAGGGTAACGGGGGCCTGTAAAAATAGAAAATGAATCATTCAAATTTGCGCAACTTGCCAAGTTCGTGTCTTTTCGTAGGACAACGTTCATATTTGACTGCCTAATTCAGTCAGTGAAAGTTGTCTGATGTTTTGTTCGATCAGAAAACAGATCGCTTGAGTTCTAGTGCGTTTGTTGTATCTGGTTTGGGTGAAACACCTGTGCATCATTAAATACAGAGGGATTTTTTCTCTTTAGCAGCTTTTAGCAGATTTAAGAGAAACTCAGGAGGCCTGTGCAATATCAACGTTCTCAGACTCACTGTAAACTAAACGCGATGCTGTAGGCAGCTACTGGTTTTGATTTAAAAGTCATGCTCAGTTTATGTTTCAGAGTTGCTAAGTACCTGTCTGTATGAGAATTATGACAGCGAAGCGTTGCGTGTTTTCGTTTGGTTTGACACTCCACTTCTGCTTTTACTTGCACTTCATTCGCGCGCAAGCTTTGAGATGCATCCACTCATTTACGCACTGACTCATTGGTCTTCTGTGGTCTCCATAGTGACGTCCTCACAACTGCACAGGCAAACAGAATAGCAACACGTGAAAGACTTGTACCATCTTGAACTCGACATGAATGGATCAGGTTTTCCTCAAACACCGCAGTTGTTGCATGAGACAGAAATCTCCATGTCACTGCTGAACTGAAACTAAATTGTGAAGAAAAGTAAACAATAAATAACTCATGACCAGTGACTATTCAAGGAAGGATACCTCCATAAACAAAAACAGACACATTGGACAGTTAGTGCATTTGATGCTAACAGCATTTCTGGCTCTCTGCTTTGAATTAGACAGTCATTCCTTTCAGCCCAAGGAGTATCATAAACACAACTTATAAAATGCTACAAAATAGTCCAGAGAATGTTATCTGTCTGCTGGGTTCTGGTTGGAGGTGTCTGATGGCAGGAGTGAATAAAAGCAGTGCTTTCTTTCATTATAGGTTTTATAGTGGCTGTGAAGATGGATGTTGGATGAGTGGTGAAAAGCGGTCTGGTGGAATTTAACTCACCCCCCCCCCTCTCCCCCAGCACCCCTGAATAGCGTGAGGGTTATAAACGCTGATGAAACACTGGATAAAGGGAACAAAGCTCAAACAGCGTTGTTCCTGTAAATATGTAAATATATTCTGACCTCTGCTGAAAAATCAGTAATCTTAAAGCAGAAAAACAATTTTTAAGTAGTGCCACGAAGTGATATCTAGGAAAATTGTTTTCCAAAAATGTATTCTCCACCGTTTGTTTTTCAATTTGTTTCAATAGTTGATTTAATGTGTGGTTACTTTTTCTCTTTGCCAGTTTGAAAAAGAATCCCTGAACGCATTCCATTTTTACCACCATTTTGTATAGAATGGCAACATTTTACCGTTTCTGAATTATAGCTCTGGCAGAGGAAACACAGCACCGTGTAGTCAGATTGAGTGGCTCCTAATCTTTTGAAGTTTATTAACCATTCTCCGCACATGCTGATCTAATTCACAACAGCCCTCTGTAATCTTAGGAAATCGTTTCTTCACCCCCTGCAATCAAAAAGATAATTGTTGTTGATTTATTATCTTTTTTTAGCACGATATTAAAAACACAACCCGAATCTGAGAATAGCTGTAACAGCATACTTTTATGTGTTTCAGCTGGAATGTAAATGCTTAGTAGAATAGGGGAGACAATTAACAAAACAGATACTCGTGTATTTCTGTTTTTTGCCTGTTTGTTTGTTTGTTATTTTTCTCTTCTGCTGAAGTAATATCTTTTTGACAACAGTCTGGGGGTCATTTGAGGTCTGTTTGACTGCATGCTCTTCTCATTTGTGTTTTTTTCTCTTTTTTTAGTTCCTTTTTAAAGCTCTGTAAGCCTCTGCAGCCAAATCAATTCTTCACACGAAGAATCTCTTCGTTTCGCTGATGACAAGACAGAAATTCTTACAATCTCGTCTATATCCAACATTCAAATTCATTATTTTTTATGTAAGAACTGCACCTCACTAACATGTACTAAATCCTCAGCAGTGATTTTTTTCTACTTCTGTCTTCTCTCCTTTTCTGTAGCTCTGCCACTCCTTTCCCTCTGATTCCTAGCTGTAGTCTGATAAGCTTTTCAAATGTTCTTCCACTTACATCCGCAGAGTCAAGCATGTACCTGCAGGAACTGCAGTGATGTCATCTCAGATTATACAGATTATATAAATTATAATGCATGTTCTGAAACATTTTCGCTTTTTCTTCTGACAGTAAAGACTGCAGATCTATACAAAAGGAAACAAATCTTTCATAATAACAGTAATAACATTAGCATCACTGATAAGGTTCTATCTACCAGCACACCTCTTCCACCCCGTGAAACACTGTTTATTTGTTTGTTTAAGTAATTTATTTTAAGAGCAACCGTAATATATGTTCCTTGCTGCATTAACAAGAGTTATGTACATTTCTAAGAAGCCTGTTAGTCGTGATGAAACATATATATCTCAGCTCAGGAGGGAAGGGAGATGTTTTGTTTCGTTTTCTGTGATGTGGTATTTGAGCCACCCTGCTTTCCTTCAGGAAAGACCAGTCCCAGTACAGCAGGACAGTAAAGTCTAAACCCCAGTGAAATCAGGAATGCAGAGCCGGGGGGATCCAGAAGACACAACTTTCCAGCTCAGAGACCTTAGTGATGGAATGCTGGAGCAGTGTGTGTGTGTGTGTGTGTGCATGCTTGCATGCGTGTTTGTGTGTGCGGATGTGTGTGCTTGTGTGCATTGTGCATATATGTGTATCTATGTGTGAGTGCATGTATGTGTGCATGTGTTTGTGCACATGTGTGTTAGTGGGCATGTGCATGTGGTGTGTGTTTATGTGTGTTTGTGTGCATGTGTGTGTGCATATGTGCAGATGTGCAGTGGCAGGGGGTTGTGTGTGTGTATGTGTGTGTATGCAGTGGAAGGGGAGTTGTAGTGGGATGTGTGTGTGTGTGTGTGTGTGTGTGTATGCAGTGGCAGGGGGGTTGTAGAATGGTGCATGTATGTATTTGCAGCAGTGGTTTGGGGTTGTATAAAGGGATTCATGTGTGTGTGCGGTGGTGGGGGGCAGATTGTACAGGGATGAGTATATATTTGTGTGTGTGTGTGTGTGAGTTTGTGTGTGCAATTTATTGCAGTGGTGGGAGTGCAGATTGTACAGGGATGTGTATATATTTGTGTGTGTGTGTGTGTGTGTGTGTGTGTGTGTGTGTGTGTGTGTGTGTGTGTGTGTGTGTGTGTGTGTGTGTGAGCTTGTGTGTGCAATTTTTTGCAGTGGTGGGAGTGCAGATTGTACAGGGATGTATGTGTACATGCAGACCTCAGCATGTCACAGCATGGATTACTACTGTGACCTGGAGCCTGTAAGTGACAACGTTCAAATGTGAAGCAAGAAACACTCACTCTGGCCTGGACACTCACTCTGGCCTGGACACTCACCCTGGCCTGGACACTCACCCTGGCCTGGACACTCACCCTGGTCTGGACACTCACTCTGGCCTGGCCACTCACTCTGGTTTTCTCAGCTATAGATATTTCACCATCAAAATCCTTAGCAGCCAAAGAACGTTGGGTTAAATGGATGTTTCCTAACTCCCTCAACCTGTGAGCCATATTTTTGTCGTTTTGCAGTCTTTGTTTTTATCACTGTTTTTTTTTCTACTCAAAGTTTTCGACATCTGTAGGCCCAGGTCCAACTCGCGCGTGTGTTACGTGCTAATTTCAAAAGGTCTTACGCACTTGTGTTGCTGGTGAGGTTTTTCTTCCCTGTCAGATCCCAGGTCCTTTTTCCAGCCTTTGATTAATACTGAGTTAATGACCCCCCACAGACCAGAAAAGCAGGCAAAAAAAATACAAAGCAGCTTAACCCTGCGTGACTTGTTCAGACTGTTTATAGGGGACAAGTATGTGCTGTAAACACAGAGAAAGGAGCAGGCAATGGAAAAGCTGATGTTCACTTTGGAATGCAGAATATAGCAAAGATGTGGTTTGGTTTACATGCAGATTTTTAAAAAAATATTTTTTTTACTTTTTTTTTTACATTTTATAATTTTATTTTTTAAAAGTTGCACATGTTGGTAAATCACTGTATCAGAAGTAAGCCCTGTAAAATATTTATAGTAATTAAAAAAGTAAATATTTTAGTTTTAAAAAAGGCTAGATTAGTTGGATTAAAAAATACAACTTGTTGCATGTTTGCATGTTTAAAAAAAAATCTTCTTGATTACAACATGTAGTGAACATGATGTGTGCTCATGCAGAAGAGTAGATTGTGCAATTAAAATCTGAGTACTGTTCCAGTCTTTGCATGGGACCACACAAACTGCATACGGAGTGGCTGTCTGGTCTAAGTGACTGTGAGTCAGTAGGCGAACACTGAGACCTGCCCTGGATCATTTCATTACCTCTATCAGCCAAGCGGAAGGTCTGTATCCATCATTCCCTAAATGGTGGAGTCCAACTGATCTGTGTGGGACAAGTGGGCAGCTGTGCTGTTCAGCTGTTAGGTGGTCTGTCGTGGTCTTGTTATGAATAAAACCATCAGCCAATCACCAGCAGCTCCAAATGTGAGCCACACTGGCGTGAATGACTGAATTATGAATGACCAATAAACCACTCCACCCTTGACAAATGGAGTTCACGGTTAGAATACATTTTTTGTATCTTTGACTATGATTTCTTGTGAGATTGCAGTGAATAAAAAATGGCAAACAGAAACATATTAACATCATGTACCTAATAAGTAACAAGACCATTGGCCAACTGAGGGAAGAGGTGCCACCTGGTCCAATAAAATTCCCTCATATTGCTGGGTCATTATATGCCACTGCAGAGCGATCAATTCCCAACGACTCCCATGAGATGGCCGCATATGCGATCCAGCACCAAGTTTAACAGTTTTGCAACAGACACTGCAGTCGAAAGTCAACGTTTAACGTTCTCCACACATAAACACATCTGGATGGAAGAGCAAAGGTGCAAGATGGTTCAAACTACGTATATTGGGGTTTTTTTTCCACTTTTTTTGTTGGAAACCCAACAGGCATCTTCGTGCATTGGCCTTGGATGCAAACAGTTTCCAAATGGCAGCGAGAAACAGTGATAAATCCCAGCTCTGTGATGCTGACAGCACTGTCCATTTGTCAGGTGTTACGCTGACATATATGATGTTAGTTTGCCGACTGTTCCCCAGCAATTACTGACCTTCATTTGGAAATTTGTGATCAGTCATGATGTCATTTCCTCAGTCATGATGTCATTTGCTTCTTCACCTGGTTTTACTTGTCACATGGCTCAAACATGTTTACCCAGAAAACCACCTGAACCTGTTAGCATCAATACCAAAGGTTTGTAATTCCTTCTTAAGACATGCATGTAAAAGCTGTTACGGAAGCAAGACATGGAGTCCACTGTGGGTGTTTGTGGAGGTTTGTGTTCAAAGTGAAGGTGAGGCACCTGTTTTTTTCTCAACTCAGCCACACCAACTTTATCTCATTTAGCACTTCTATACCAACCATTTGGCCCGGCTGCTCTTCATATGGTTGCTGCCCACAGACCCTTCTGCACATGCACTGACAGCAGCTGGTGCATGTCTGTGGATGTTCAAGGAGTTCCGTGCCAGATAATGTTTTGAAAGGCAACTTTAATTACTATTCTCTGACTGACACTTCACACAGTTCTTCTTGAAATGCTTCCAGCAACATAGTATGTGGTTAGAAGAGCAAAAAGGAGGCATTATATAATAATAATAATAATAATAATAATAATATGACTTTGCAGGCAATTGCCTATTAGCTTTCATATGCAGCTTTCTACTGTCTGCTGTGTTACAGGGAGCTAAGACCCTTTTAAGATAAACACATCCTGAAATAGCTCTCTACACTCAAACCAAAGTTCTTTCTTTCTATCTCCCCTCCCCTTTCCCAGCCTCTTTCCCCGTCTTTCCCTTTCTCTGCCCTCACTCCATCTCTCTCCACCTCCCTCTCTCTCTCTCTCCATCTCTTCCCCTCTCTGAAGCACTACAGGATGAGCAGGCCCGTATGGCTCTCTTCGTGGTGTCCCTGAGGTCTGATGCTGCGTGCTGTTTCATTCAGGGTAGAACTGCTTGTGTTGCTTTGTGGCTTTCTTTGCTCCCTGCTCACGGGTCACAGAAAAGTGCCATAGTGATTAAGTGTAAACAAACACCAGGAGAGGTGCAGCCCAGAACTAATCAGACCCCCGTGGAGCTTGTGTCCGTCTGTATGTGTGTGTGTGTGTGGAAGCACCTGTCCATGCTTGGCTGTCTTTTGTAGGAGTGGTATGTCTTCCACAGCTGTGAGGTGAGATACAGAACAAAGACCATCTCCCCTTCACCTGGTTTCTAAGAATAATGTTACCAACCAAGGGATTTCCTGCTTCCCTTTATTAGGATCTATTTGCAGTGATTGATAGCACACATAACACACACATTGGTGTATATAAATGTAAAGGTAACTCGGCAAAGAGTTACAAAAAAAAAGGTTGATCACATCAAGTAAATTTAGAATTCAGGGTTTAACTACAACAACATCAATCATTTTTATTATTTATTTATTTATTTATTTATTTATTCTTTTTTTATTATTTTAAAGACATTGAAAATATTTGTCAATAATTTTGACACCCCCAGCTGAACAAATTCACTATTATCCAGTCCAGATTGCTTAAATCCAGAGTATCCTAAACAGAGCTGTCTCTCACACAGACACTAATTTTACTTTCCATACAAACAACCAGACCTGTTTTGGTCCCAGGAATGCTGAGTCTCCTTCCGATAATATGCACTGGCAGAATGCAATTAGCAACCACTTCCAGATCCACGCGATCCTCCATCTGTCCCGCTCACCCACCTCTCCATCTGCACATGCAGCAAACACTGTCAGGAACTGTTGGTGTGTGGCTCCTTGATGCTGGTGAGCACCAGCCCACACAAGAGAGGCCCTTCTCCTCTTCCCAATCAGACAAATTGCCAGAAAATGGAAGTACATTTAGTAAAACTATGTCCTGGAATGTAGTAATGTCAGTTGGTGTATGATTACATTTTCTTTTTTGTACTGCAGACTGAAGTGTTTAACCACCTTGGTCAAAAGTAGGAACACTTCCATGTGTTTCTAATCGCTGTTTCTTGTGTGTTTACTGGTAACAATGACATTTTTTTCTGCGTGAATGGACGAGGGAAAACACTCATGTGACCATCTGAATGAGAAGCTTAAGTGTCGAAGACACACAGGACTCTGAGACAGCAAACTTAGACTCCGCCTCCTCCGCTCACTGGCACTTTCAGTCCCTGTTGTTCAGATTCTCCAGACTTTAGGCCCGTGCTGAATTCTTGTGTCATGTAATCTTCGTGCTCTTCTGCCCCGCCCACATCATTTAATTCACACGTCGCCAGCACAACTCAGGAAGAGTTACTAAAAATATTCTCACGTAAAACAAAACACGTGTGCTCAGTTGCATAAGGTGCTGGGAGTGGGAAGGCAGTGCTGAGGGGGGAGGGGTCATCAGGCACGTGAAGGCCACTCACTCACTCTCAGGCTCAGCTGGAGTGCAGAACGGTCACAATCGTCAGGGGCAACGGTGAACGTGGCTCATTCCTGAAATAAACAAGAACTTCGCTTTTGCAGCTGATTCCAGTGTTTGTGAGTCCTGAAGTGATGAGTTGATTCATATGACTGTCTGGATTGTGCTTTGACTGACTGGGAACACCACCGCGCTAGGCTGAAGCTGACATAACCCTGCTGGTGTTTTTGTGTTCACATTCTTCTCACTAAGATGATTTCAACCAGAATTCTTTATTCCACTTTTACCATATCATACACACACAGACACATATGTAAGTAGAGACAGACAGACAGAGAGAGAAGAAAGGAGGAGTGAGAAAGCACCTGATATTAGTCATATTTACATTTTTCAGTTTTTTTCCTTTCCTCAGTTAAAACTATTGACATAGAACAGGTTTTATTGTCTGTAAACTGAAATGCTCTCTGCTTATTACAAATGAAATGGGGTGAGAAATGGTGTGATTTTATTGTAACGTGACAGAGAAGATGTTGCTTTTGCAAAAATGTTTTATTGGTAAAATGATGCCAACCATATGGCTAAAATTCACAGATTTTTCTAGAAATGCATGACAGGGAGTCCACAGCCTTTTTCAATATTCTACTCTGTTCTTCTTTCATTTCAAGATCACACAAAATAATGCTGCATCATGATGTGTATGTTTATACTATTTATATAAAATCTTTTAAACCCCTTTGGCTCTACGCGTTGTATCTATGTGTTGTAGGCAACACACCATTCTTGAGATCCTTGTCATTGTTACTACATCCTGTGAGATTTAAGTTTTCATGGAGACTAAAAGTGCACTGGTCATACAGAACATTTGTCCAAGATTCACAGGATTCTTTTTTATTTTTTAATTAGCCAAAAGAAATAATTAAAAAATATATAAATTTTATGTAAATTACATCTTTAATTAGCCTTATATTGTCGTTTTCAACTGTTTGCTTCGTCATCTGGTCGTCACCACTGGTGGTTTCTAAAGCATGGCACCACACGCTTCATTAAATCAGGTCTCTTGCTTCTAAACAACAATGCTTGACCTGAGTGCACACTGAGCTGAACAGGTTTCAAACGTGAATGAGTTTCCTGATCTGTGGGGGTTGATCTTTACCTTCAGCTGTGCAGCTGTGAGCCGAACACTCACAGGCTTGCAGAATGAATTTCATCATGTGCAAAGTTCACAGGACGAAGAGATAAGCAACTCAGTAAGAATCGCTTTTCATTTTGCATGGTCTCATCCTGTCTGATGTACGTGACCTGCTTTGGGCTCTTTGTTTGTGGGTAGCTGAATTTTTTCTCTTGGGCAGAAATATTTCTGGTCCTGGTTAGTGGCACCTCTTTCCCCTCATGGGTCAAGTCATGGAATTTCCTCATGGCTTCTGATTCACAGCACCACACAAACTACAACAATCCTCTCCTTAACCTTTTTAAGGTTCAGAGTTCACAGGTCATTTGGGGTTAAGCAAATAGTTTTTAACATTCATCTTTTTTTCCCTGCTAAAAATCTAGTTTAAAACACGCTTTGCTTCACGTAGGTGACGTGAGATCTGTGTGGAAGCTGATTGAGTTGTAACAGTAAGAGCTTAACAGTGTTGTTTATTCCTGGTGTCCAGTTGGATTGGAGGTGCGATCTGCAACTCTGTAGCCTCAGACTTTTAATGTCATTTTTTGTTGGTTTGATACAATAAGTTCAAGATCATCTAAACACGTCCTTTGAAACTGAATCACCTCTTAATTGCCAATCTCTGCACAAGCTAATCTCCCATAGCAACTCGGTGTGAATCAAAACGGGAGGATGCTTCTGCTTGACACCAAATGGTTCTGCTGTAATGTTACTGTGACAGAATTGAACACAGTATAAATAGATAATGTGGGAGTAAATTAACTTAAAAAAAACCCCTATCTAGCACATTTAGGTGCACAGCCTAAACTACAACTGTCCCTGTTTCTCCATCCTCAGCAGGGATGTGGCGGAAACTCTCAGTCCAACTGTGTCTTGAGTGACAGAGGAGTGGTTACTGGGCTGGTGACCAGTGGGGCTTGGCACACCAGACCTGTGGACTATGTGCGAGGTTGTGTGGGACTGTGTGGTGTTGTGCAGGTATGTGGGACTGTGCATGTGTGCAGGGTTTTGCAGGGCTGTGCTGAGCTGTGTGGTGCTGTGCGGGACTGTGTGGGACTATGTGGATCTGTGCAATGTGCTGGCTGTGCGGGACTATGCGGGATCTGTGGCATTTGTACTCCCTGCTCAGGGACGAGCTGCAGTCCCAGCCTCCCTCTGCCGGCACAACAGCCACTGCACTGTGATACCAGTCCACAAAGCATTTTGCTGGTTTTGTTGGTTTTCTCAATGTGCAAAGTACTGCTTTGACTACCAGATGAATTTTACCATAATAGTGTACACAGGGAAGTTATCTTATGCTTATTTTAAGTCCAGTGTAAATGTGCTCTGGTTTCCTCAGGAAACATCAATATGCACATAACCACTCTCAATACAAAGTCTTTGTTCTTTAAATTCGGGTTTCAGTTTAATTTGTGCAGGAACAGATTTAGTGTTGTGCAAAAACACCACAAACACCTCAAGGTCAGAAAAGAGGTGCAAATTGGATCTGCGAGCAAAGATACTGGCTCACATGTTTACTAGCACATGATAAGCCACATGATGATGATGTTAGAACTGCTAGAACTGCTGAACAAAATGTCCTCACACTGCCTTGGTTTAACTGTTTATAATGTGGATGGTTACTGAGGTTGGAATATTCCAGATTAAAATCAAAATAACATTCTTTGGACTCATTTATAACATTTAACCTGGAGAGCAGATAAATATATGTACTTTCCATGTATATGCCTAAAGAAGCCTACTGAAGCTATGTAAATAAATCTGTTTCCACTTCTGATGTCACTGTCTCGAAAGCAATAAAAATGAACATTCATGTGTGTGTGCGTGTGTGTGTGTGTGTGAGCTTCTCACATTTGATTGTTCGGTGTCCAATACTGAAACTGCCTTTTTAGCACTGCCACTGCTCACAAAATTTGCAATGCAAGCAAATAGTTGTCATTAGGAAATTCCTCTTTGAGCATAATTTGGAGCTTACTTGCATAATGAGAGATTGGAGGCCAGATGTCAGCTAAACACAGAGAAGGTCAGAGATGCCTGGGGGGTGGGGGTGGGGGGGGCTCCCCTAATCACCATTTTAAATCTGTGCTTAATCACTTGCAACATAAGACCACTGTTGTACTTTCTGTACAATAATACAATGATTGTATTTTTACGTCCAGAAGAAGTGCGGTTAGTGCTAAAGACAAACTTTAGCATTTTGTAGTTAGTGATGCCTCTTTTGTTTTTCATATTATTCCTGACAAGGAGATGAAAGGAAGATGATCACATGATCACTGTCTGTCTTGTGTGGAATATGTAAAAATTAGCAATTAAATGTATAGTGCTATGCTTTACCAATTCAGGTTTGAGTCCATAAAAAAATATGTGCACTTTTTGCACTTTTATTCCATGTCGTTGCTCCAGTTTTTTACGATGTTTGACTACATGTGCTGATAATTACAAATCAATGCTTTTACAGACTCCACCCGTTCAACAGCACCATGGACAGTGTCTAGGAGCAGAGAACACCACCTTCTGACTGCAGCGCTGAAGTTTTACTGATCGAGCAGGAGAACACAAGTTATGAGGAGGCACTGAATCCTTACAGTTAGCGATCGTCTCAACTTCTCTGTGTTTACTGTAGAGCTGCTTTTGGGGCACAGGGAGGGAACATTTGGATCTCAGCAGAGCAGAGTTTCTCTTAAATCAAAGCCACTTAGTCAGGAGATGAAAGCTTCCCGACATCCAGGAAAACACTGAAGTCTTCATGACACTTTCAGGCTACTTAATAAATCTCGGTGTCCTCTTGTTTGTTTTTCCTACATCTCTCACTCCTCCACAAAGGACAGCAGACACAGTGCACATTTTATACTTACTGGCTCATGATTTGGAGCTTTGGAACTACAGTGGAACGAAAGTTCTCCTGACGGTCATAAAAGCAGAGCTGAAAATAGCAGGCCCCACTAGGGGGATACGCCATGCCTGTCTATCAGCAAGGCCCCAGCTAGCACTGGTTTTCTTCAGAAGGCCTGGGGTGGGGGGGGGTCTGCCCCCCTTCACGCCTGTCCTCGTAATTTATTCTCTATGAAATGTCACCGAAGACACGGAGAGCCACAATCGTATAACGGATTTTTTTTCTCATTTATCCGAGGACAATTAAACCAGTCACACTGTGGATTACTGACCTCATAAACAATGGCACACAGAGTGGGCATTTGATCACTGCAAATGTGCAATTATATGTGTTCCAATTTTTTTAAATGGCAATAAATATGTAATATTCTTCTCATAAAATATTATGTTTCATGCCATGATGAAATATGAGGTTTGGAAAGAATTTTTCTTCTCTGCATCTTGTCTCTGTCCTCTGCATTTGGTGTGACTTCGCACATCCCTGCCACCCTCCAAACCCACAGAATATCCAAACAGCCACCAAAAGATGACGACTCTGTACTCTTCAGTGTTACACCTCCATCCCTCTCTCCCACTCCCTCTCTCCCTCTCTCTCCCTCATCACTCTCTCCTTCTCCCTCTTCCTCTCTCTCTCCATCTCTCAATCTCTCATCCTCTCTCTCTCCCTCTTTCTCTTACTCCCCCCCCCCCCTCCTTTGTGCTATTTTCAGTTTGCAGCCTGTTCATAAAGGATGCTGGTAAACAATGTACTGGCTGCTCTCCGGAGCCCTGAGCCAAGGTGATATCTCTCAGCCAAAGGAATGCTAAGGAAACCCAGATTGCAGCGAGTTGGCAGGGGAGACGTTACATCCATGGTTGACATTTTTTTGCTGAAGCACTGGTGTTTTATATTTGCTCGTTTCCGCACATTCCTCAGTGTTAGAAAAGAAGGAGGAGCAGGATTGAGGAAGGACTGCACCTAATAAAACCTTTCCCCCTTATTGACACATACGCCATTCCGTTCGGCCGAACAAGACCCCTCTGGCCCCGTCTTGAGATGGTCCCTCAGGACCGAAGAACCAGACACACAGAACTGCATAACCCTTGTCTGCTTGAATTTTCAAATGCTAACCCTCCCTCTGATACTCTATTGTCCACACCTGCAGTACTTTTACAAGCACTGTATTAGAAAGGTCAGAGTAGTCACTGGGCATATTTTTAACCAGAGAGAACAATTGAGAGAGGGATGGGCTTGATATCCCGCAGGTTTTCCTTTGAAAGTTGTTGAGGCTTGCCATGAACATTTTTGGTGCTTGATCTTTGCCTTAATCCAGTGCCCCTGACAAAGAGACAGAGAGAGGGACCACAGAGCGAATGTTTGGAAAAAGTTGGATCTTAGTGCGAGTCATTAGCTGTATAATGACACCACTGCATAATGATGATTAATTCACAGCTTGTTAAATCCAGAGGTTGTAAATTTTCCTGAAATGAAGTGTGACCTGTCTTTAGCATCCTGACTATTCTCTCACCAGATGTTCACGAGATACTGTTTGCTTCAACTGCGCTCGAGACAGGAAATGCCAGCAGAGCTATAGGGGGTCAAGTGTGCGTGAATGTAGCTTAAATAAAAGTTCGATAGCCAATTGTTGCGATTAATCCATTGCATGTTTGGTTGTGACTTCTTTAATACTGAACCCACATTCCAAACGCACTAAAATGTAGTACATTGCTCCTCAGAGGCGCGAGCTACCCCTCTCACACCACAGCTGTGCAGCTGGTCCCCGCGGACACTGCCGAGCTCCTTTTCACAGTACGACAGGCGTAACTCAGCGATGGATTCCAGATCAGGAATTGAATGCATTTCTGTTTCGCATCACCTCTTTGGAATGTTGCGCTGGTGCACAAGGCCCCAAGCTTAGCTGAAGATGGGATACAGGCGCTGCTGGGGAGCGGGGAGCATCCGGAGCGCCGCGCGTTAATGACCCCTCCAACTCGTTGCGTAAAGCGCTCGTTTAGTTCAGCCGGAACGCTGCGCATCTGGCGCGCACATTTTACCTCTCGCCCGCTCTACGCGCTCTGTCACTCACGCGGTGTCCGCATATTTGCGTGATTATTTGTTGTTGTATAAATAATTGTTTTTGAGGGTCATTGAAAGGAAATTTTTGCAGCGGATTTCCAGGGCACAATGTGTTCTAGATTAGAGAGAAATGGACACAAATTCATAGATTAAACAGAAAGTAATGATTAATGCATCCATTAATATACAATGGAACAACGTGTTCTCTTTTCTATTATTCTGATGTTTGCTAATGAATAGGGTTCTTTCGAAGTTCACGGATTACATAGTGCAACATTTTCTTTGGACGTACATCAGAGAACGAGTTTTTAGGAATGCGCAGAATCTTTCGTTTACCTCACTGTTGACGTCATTGGCTCTTGCTGTGCAATCAGCCAAAAGGACTCAGTCGCGTGAAATAGATGATGCTTCGTATAATTGCGCGCTTGCATGTCAGCGTTACACATGCACGCGCTGTTTTTCCCTATCTCGAGCGAAGCTGATGTTGGTGTTCAAAGTACCTAAAAACACACCTGCACCAAGAGAGACTCTGACCAGCTGTAACTGTTGTTTATTTCTAAATTGTAGCAATAGTTCGCTGCTCCACAAATCCACTTGCTTGGCAATCCAGTGTACAATACTAACCAGTTTTAACAAAATTGTGTTGCAAATTGTGTTGCAAATATTAAACATTTACGTTAAGGTTTCGGTAGCTAATATTATGTATGACAATAGCCAACATTAACAAACCAGAAATCTAAGCATTAAAACATCAAAAGTTATTACACTGATCATTAAAAAAAATTGACAAAAGTTACATTGATCATTGTTTCCAACGCTCATGCAACTTCGTCATCATTCAACATTTTAGTCAACTTAGTACTGATTGTTCTTCAGAACAACACTGCACACACCAGTACTATTAATAGCTGTGTTACAAGTGTTATTTTGTCAAGGTTACCTATGACTTACTATTGCTAAACATCATGGTTTGTTATTGGTTATAGGGTTCTTGCACAAATTTTTACTAGACGTAAGAGTCCTGTTATAGGCTAGGACTACTACTAATACTCTTTAGTGCTGGTCACCAAACTGTGCAGATAAGGTCTACAGTACATGCACACCCATACAGACCCAACAGTGTGGTCGTCTCAACTCTCTTTAAGCAGGATATGGATGCACAAACTGTGACAGCACAAATAATGCATTTACATTTTTAGTGTTAAGAGTCTTGTGTAGGGACTCTTAGTGGTACAACATAGAGTACTTACCCACACAGGGGACTGAACGCAGGACTCCCACAGGGGAGGCTGCAGTGTTCCCCGCTACACTAGCCTAATGAGAGAGTTTGTCTAAATCCATGGGTGGTGCAGAGAGCCTGAACACACCCCTTTGGCATGTGTCTGGAAATTTGTTTGCGATGAAGAAATGGAAAATAATTCGATCCTCTTGACTTATTAATAAAACCAAACACTTTTTTATGCTTCAACACAAATTTGCGTGTAAAAGTCACATTACCCTAGAGCATCTTGGGTAATGGCTTTTGTGCCTAGGCCAAGTTCATTACTGTGAACCCAGTCAGTCTTACAACCCATTTCTGTCTTTCCATGCCACAGATGAAGTCAGCTACAGCCTCTCAGACAAACATCAGATTCAAGTTCCTCACGTTATCTGATGACTGAGAAATTAACCTCATGCTCGCTGTTCACTCCCCAAGGTCCAGACTCTAAATCTAAGTGTTGATTATATTTAGATTGTACGTATTTTCAGTCTCAGACAGGATATGGAACTGATGAGTGTAAGAGGAAACCAATCATCTTGTCCTTGGAGTCATGAAATGGCCATTAGCAGCTCATTTCTCTTGATCAAATACAGATTGATTCAACCTGAAATGACCACCCCCTCTTCACATTACAGCCCTCTTGGAAGTTATTTGTCTACACTGTAACTCTGTCAACAGAACAATCTTTAAATCATGCTTTCTAAGAGAACTATGTAAAGTTATGAAGTAAAAAAAGTATAATAATAATTCCAGGATTTCCAGGGGAAATTCCAAGAATAACAGCTATTCATAAATGTAGGTGCTTCTCACTGTTTGTATGTCTGTATTTATGTACACACTGGCTGATGTTTTAATACTTGTCTACAAATAAAACTTTTCAATTTTGCAAGCACAAAAAAGTTGAAGTGATAAATTGTTCCTCTACAGATAGAAAAATTTGATCTTCAAATTACTTACTCTGCACAAACAGCACGCACTTCTGAACTGGAAAACATGAAAATGGCTTTATGTCATTTTTAAAAACCGGACGCCGTTATTTCCGTACTGAGCGCTAGATGATACCGAGACGTGCAGGTATACTGTGCAGACATACTGTTCGCTGCCTTGAGTTTGGAGACCCCTGGTGGCAGTACCATGGTGATACAGTAAAACGCTTAATTAGATAATGAGGGAATTAAACTACACAGGGATTTTGATCATTAATAAGGTTGCAAACCCCTGAACTATATCATATATGTATAAATGTTTCATTAGTTATGATTTTTTGGCATTAGATAATGCCATTGAAATTCTTTCACTTTCTTTTACTTAAATAAATGTACATAAAATAAATTTTTTTGTATTTTTATTGAATTTTCATAAACAAATGTGGGCTGAAATCTGGACATTATTCTGTTACTCTGATGCTCACAGATACAAAATGGTTCATGATATTGTAACGAAATAAACATTTTGCAATTTTGTAAAAGAAACTTCGGTTAATGAAACTACTCTGATTTCATTAGATTAATACTGCAATTGCGGCTCCATGAATGAGTTTTGTGTGTCAGTTTGGTCAAAAACGTTATTCTACACAAAGTACAAAAACATGCCTACAAACTTCAAATGGCTATTTGTTTTTGACACAAAGTAAATATTGTACTCTAAATAAAATGTGTTTCATGGTTTATGGTGATGCGACTCTACTTTTCACAAAAACTGGTTATAGCCTAAAAAAGGTTATAGGGTTAGTTTACGTTCCTCGAAATGTTTTATTTGACATATCTTGGTCTACAAAGTTTTTTCTGTATTAAACTGTACAAACATGTTTAACTTTTTTTTTAAACGTGAAAACTGTCATCACTTTGGCAAAAATACAACTAAATCAACATATTCACACACACAACTTCATAAAATTAAGATGTATAAAATCCCTTCAGAGCCAGCCCAATGGAATGTTACGGTATGACTGAAATGATAACAGATACAGTACTGTGTAAGATTTAGGCACCTATGATTATTATTTCACATAATTTATCTTGTCAATAAGTGTGCTGATTACAATAAGTACAAATAAACAAACACAGTAAAATATTTTTTGTTGTTTTGTTTTTTTTTCTCCTTGATTGTATGGATTTGTTAAATCACCAGCACACTTGATTTAACATAATGAAGTCTTGATTAACCAAATCAGTGTTGCATACTGCGATAATGTTATTTGTTTTGTATCCTATTTGTTTTCTGAGTAAATGAATGCTTACTGTCCTGATAAATAGCTTCTGAAATGCAATTTTTCCAGATACCTAAAACTTTTGCACAGTGCTGTATTTTGATATCAGAATGAAGTGCACAGTCATGCAGGCCTTCGCACTGATCCCTTAGCTGTGCATTCTTGGTAGTGGTTCGTGGGGGGGGGGTTGGGGGGCGAAAGCTCTTCACTGGGGTTGAGCTGCCCTGTTTTTTCTCTCCTGCCAGTCCTTCTTTCTCAGACTCAGCTCTGCCTCAGTGAATGCTGCTGGGCCCCAGTTAGTGATCTTCTGTGGGCCCTTGGACCCTGAAAACACAACACACACACACTATATTATATTATATGTATACACAAACACGCGCGCGCGCACACTCACACACACACACACACACACACACACAAATACACTGGAAAAAAGTGAGTGTCAGAACATTCCAACACTACCACACACAGATGATAAGCACACATGGAAAATTAAGGAGGATGGGTAAAGAACATGAATGCAGATAAGAGATGGAGAGAGCAGGGGAGTCACAGAGACAGAACGAGGACGTTGTGTGGTACAGTTAAGTGTGTGTGAGTGTCAGACTGTACGAGAGGTGAGCATGTGTGTGATTACCAGGCGGTACGAGGTGTGTGTGTGTGTGTGTGTGTGTGTGTGTGTGCGTGCGCGCGCGCGTTTGATTACCAGGTTGTACGAGAAGTGAGAGAGTGTGTGTGTGTGTGTGTGTGTGTGTGTGTGTGATTACCAGGTTGTACGAGAAGTGAGAGTGTTTGTGATTACCAGGCTGTATGAGACGTATGAGTCCCTCATGATGGGCCACCTTGTCCTTCCAGCTCTTTGTGTTATTGGCAGCGTCCTCCAGCTTCTTGATAACTTCCTGTCCCGTAAGCAACATTATCAGTGCTGACAGAGGTATCTAGACATTACAATGTACTGCTTGGTCATGCCACTAGAGGGAGTGATGCACCAAATATGAAAAGATTCAGATTCAGTCCCAGAAATCATCTTGCTTGGAGTGCATTAATTCTAGGTTTGGACTGTAAACATCCTGACATTCAAAACCACAGATACATATGTAATGTACTACACCATCGTTTCAAATGCACAAGTAAAGGGTCAGTTTGGCTCCAAGATTCTATTACAACCAAGAAAGAGCAGCATCTGATTCCACTTGTTTAATTATCTGTGCTCGGTTCTGCATGTTTGGCATGGAAACTGACAGCAAACCTGGGTAACTTGTGGATAATGCATGAATGAGTGTACACTTGTCCTGGTGTACATGTGCATGAGTGCATACTTGTTAGTGTGCGTGCGTGCGTGCGCTACCTCGTACTGCTCCAGCGCCCCCTGCCTTTCGGCCTCTAGCCTCTGCAGCTGCTCCATGGCGGCATCGAGGGCGCTCTCCTTGTCCAGCCGCTCGCGCTCCAGCTCCTCCTTCTCGGCCTGCGTCTGCGTGATGGCCTGCTGCTGCTGCAGGTGCATCTGTTCCAGCTCTGCTCGCTTCGTCGCTTCCTCCTCCAGGAGCCTGAGACATGGAGAGACGTGAGCGAGACTGTTGTGCACACAGAGGAGACGAGGGAGACGTCATGCTCAGGGACAGACAACAGCACGAATAATGACAGGCTACACGCACGTCACATCATGGATGCAAGGTGGCTAAAACTCACTTTATATGCCTTATTCACAGTGAACAATCACTAGAGCAGCTGATGCACAGTGAATAGTCACTTCTTTAGATTCAAAGGACTTCTTTAGGTTCGAAGCACTTCCAAATACTGTTTATGAAAACACGTGAATACAACCGATACATCCATTAATATACACTATCTACCCCTTTATTTTACTCAGTCAGAAACTTTAGGTGCCAAGTTCAAAATGTACAAGGAATTTCCTTTGGTCCAAGTGCGTCACACTGCGGCAGGCCCAGACACACCAACACACCCACTCCCACACCACACCTCTCATTACCCTGCTCCTCCTCTCCAGTTTATTAGACGCACCTGTCACCACTTAACTAATCTCTCTCTCTCTCTCTCTCTCTATATATATATATATATATATATATATATATATATATATT
>JAOXYF010000027.1:24002410-24025274 GCA_028565775.1 Sternarchorhynchus goeldii | reverse complement strand
TATATAGTTGCTGCACATTCTCTGATGGACACTGATGGACACCACTGATGGACGTTGTCTGCTGCCTCTGTCTCAGCCCGCTGTCCCTGCTGCCTCTGCCTCACCACCGCTGTCCCTGCTGCCTCTGTCTCAGCACCGCTGTCCCTGCTGCCTCTGCCTCAGCATAGAGAGGTTCTAGTGGCCTATAGGTACAGCTATAGAGCAGGTGTACATAACACACATGGCAACTCGGTGTATGCAAGAAAACAAATACTACAGCTCTTAAATCTACAGAACAGGATCCAGGCTGTAGACATAGTGTAGGAATTTGAGAGTGTGTTAAAGTGCTGAGTTGATGATGGGTCAGCACAAAGGCAGGAACACAGCAGGGTCTGTGTGGGGTCAGACAGGGAACAGGAACCCCACACTGCAGCTAGGAATCAGGCACGTCGTGTGACGTTACACCATCCCGTCACTGCCCTGTCACTCTGCCCTCCGTTCACATCCAGTTCTGAACCCCACAGTAACCTTCTTAATTGTGTGTGTGTGTGTGTGTGTGTGTGTGAGTGTACCTGGCCTGCAGTTTGCGGACCGTCTCTTCATCCTGGCGTGCTTGCCTCTCATCCTCCAGCGCATCCTCCAGACGGTGGTACATGTCCTCCAGCTCCCTCACACGCTGCAGATACACCTCCAGCTCACTGGACTTCTGTGCCACCTGCTCCTCCATCTGCAGCCGTACCTGAGACACACACACGCGCGTGCACACACACAGATGCAAGCACGTGCGCACACACACACACACACACAAATTACTACAGCTTACATGGCAAACACATTCAGTTAATAAGGTGTTAATTCAGAGTACTCAAATTACACATCTCAAGGTCTGAATTCTACAGGAATTCCACTCTCCTGTTCCCTGGAAGTCAGGTGTGATGTGTTCAACCATGTACAATATGTGTTCAGTCAACTGGCAGTGGGGCTGGAGGGATTTGAAAACACTGGACTGGATGGATTTGAAAACACTGGACTGGATGGATTTGAAAACACTGGACTGGATGGATTTGCAGACAAGGTTCAGGTCTGACTGCCAATTCGGGGTTTGTTTACCACACCGGACAGACAGATGATCAAAATGAACAAAGATTGTGTGATTCCTTGTGTGAGTGTGTCTACGTGGGTACATACATCTGGACAATTCATTCATGTTGTTGTTTTAGATCTGTACTGTATTCAAAACAACAAATATGCCAGAATGAGAGCATAAAATTACATTCTTAATAAATGTTTAAAAGACAAAGCCAATGGTATATCAAACTGAACTGATGACACACAGCTGAAAAAACACGTTCTGCTGTTAAGATTAGCAAATCCCTAACACCATCAGAGGCATTTCAACAAGATGATGACATGCAAAAACAAATATTACTACACCAACCCCCCGTCTCACTAATCAGTCACGTGACCTGAACCCCATATGCATGTCGCTTCCTGAAGACATGAGCAGCAATAACAGGAACTAAAAACCAGCTTCTCCAAAGCTGAGAGAGCTTCACTAATACCTGCTCAGGTCACTGGGGGGTCTTTACTGACTGCAAAGGATCTGCAACAAATGCAGTTATTTAGGAAACGATTCACCGCATCATAAGATATCAGATTTGATCAGATTATTTTGTAACAATTCAGAATTATTTTTCAGATATACACTGAATACACTGAAGTGACTGGAGATGTTACTTGTGCAGTAGTGGAATACAGACAATATTAAAACCACTCCAAGTTTTACATAGTGAATATTTAAATGTAAAAAATTGACTTGTATATATATAAATTGAGTGCATACTTTTATAAAATATACAGTATTGTTTATGATGTCGTTTAAATTATCTGTGCTTCCACATTGCAGAGGAAAATAATAGAAAACAGAAGTTATGAACTTCCTATATTTAATTATGGATTACAACAGTGTCATTGATGAATACCCACATTGAAGATATAATGGTGCACAGTGATGGTCTAGACTTAAAGCTAGACTTAAAGCTAGACTTAAAGCTAGACTTAAAGCTAGACTTAAGACCAGAAAGGATTAGATTAGCATTAGAGAAGATTAAAGATCAAATAAGAGCTGAATAATACACCAGCTACATTCTCCAGCGATACCAACAGTGTGAGAGTAAACAAATGAGTGAGTACCATTCTCTCCTTCTCCATTTCGGCTCTGTAAAGATCCTCCAGCTCGTTCTGAGTCTGCATACGCCGCCGCTCCTCTTCCACCGCACTGGCTGCAGCCTCCTCCAGTTTCTGGCCAACAGAGACAGAGAGAAAAAGACCCACATGATAAACTTTACACCTGTGTTTATTAGTACCAGATAAAAGACACACACTCAACGTTACACCCCTGTTTATCAGTACTGGCGAAAAAGACCCACATGCTCAACTTTACACCCCTGTTCATCAGTACTGGAGACAAAGACACACACGCAAAACTTTACATGTGTTCATCCGTAAGGGAAAAAAAGACACATGCTCAGCTTTACACCTCTGTTCATCAATGCTGGAGAAAAAGACCACCACACTCAAGACAACCGCTCAACTTTACACCTCTGTTTATCCTTACAAGCATTTCAGGTGTATTAATGCAACATAACTATAACGTTAAACTGAGCAAATCAATCAAATGTTTTTTGTAAGTAGCCATGGATAAGCAGCTGCAAATGACAGACTCTAAATATACATCACATCGTGTATTCCACATTATGTTTCTTTGGGAGTGTAGGGGTTAATCAGTCCCTATTACCCTTCCTGAGTGTAGTAAAACTGGGAGACCTACCACTTTATTAGCCAGACTTACTCTATATTTATAACTAATAAATTAATACGCTCCCATACATTTCTCCCATACAAGTACTGCTAACACTACTTTTTTCAGCTAGGGTTGTAAAGTTTAATGCTTTAAAGTTTGTTGGCCTCTTTCATGACTGATCTGGGTTTTACCACCCATGATCAGTGTATACATTATAGACTGGAGTATATATGCATTACTATATATGCACACAGAAATATATATGAATCTCTAAAAGGCAACTTACAAACTGAACTGTGCAAAGGTTACCATGAATCACCCATGAGTCAGCTATGTTCTTTTGTAACCAGGCTGCATGTTGTAAAATGTCCTGCATTGTAAAACATATAGTACAATCGATGGCATCACTGCATAAATATACTGCAGGAAATAAGGCTCTTCATCTTAAGAAAGTCCTTTAGAAAGCCAACATCCGGCAACCTTAAAAGCATTAGCAAATGCAGGAAGGAAGCAGTTTGGTCCTAAGTGATGAACATCTACCCACCATGCAGTGCAGCAATGATAGCCTTAGCAGTTAGAGGCATTAAAGTAGGGCATTAATAAACCAGCATGTAACCCTGAGCCTGGCCAGCAATAAACCACTGTAGGAGTTCCCAGTAAACCCAGCATGCATTAAACCAGTACGTGAGAGCTCATTAACGCAGATCAGTACAAGTTAAACTCAACCTCTATGTACATCAATCCCCTAGTAGACCTTCTGCTGGGCTCCTGTCTACAGACACAGTAACAAGACAATGCTGTAAAGCATAATCATACTATGCAGTACTAACTGAACAACATGTGACAACTATAACCACAGTCCCTTCCATCATTACACGCAACAAGCCAGTGATACAGTCAGGAATGACATCATCAATGCCACTGTATGCATCACCATTGCTACATACACATCACCAATGCCTCTTCTTGCCTCTCTACTCACCAGTGAGGTGATGTTGGAGGAATGAGTTTGTCGCCAGTCTCAGGTGGGAGAGCTGAAACATGGGTGAAGGTGACGTACCCCATAGCTGAGACAGGGGGGGGCAGGCGACATGCTATGGGGGGGAGGGGGGTACACAACCACAGGGGGGCAGCCACTGGTGTCCCTGCAGCACCAATCTCCCCATTCACACCATGGCTCAGACACACCAGTTTCACACAATGGGAACTTGTTGCCACGGTGACTCAGAGCTCACACGGCTGGCTGCGTGGCAGTGCAAACGTGTCTGTCCAGTGCTGTGTAAGGCATGTGTCTCGGGCTGGCGATAAGGAAAACGAGACGGTACAGAGAGGTTTCTACAGCCCTGCTGTCACCCTGACACAGACAGGCCAAACACTACAGCATACTGTTCTGTGAAAAACAGAACAAAGTTCACTTAAGAGCAACTTAAGGATTTGTTATGATTAGTTAATATCTGATGTCACCAGCCAAAATAGGGTGTTCACTTCAAATACACCTCAAAGAACATCATACCACCTAAAGGAGGGCATACAACAGAAAGGACAGAGATATGACCCTACAGTACATAAAATGAAACATAACCTATCTAGCTAACTATCACAGGTGACCAGTTTGATCTAGGAATCTGTAGTATGAATTCATTTGTTACTTACCAACTGTGGCAATAACTTGCGTTATATAAGTCTGGCTTACTGTACAGAAGGCATGAAACTCACCTTTTGTACTCTTCAAAAGTAAAGTATGTTCTGATTACCGCAAACTTTTTTCTTTTTGGTATTTTCACACCATTACAAACATCCTAACTGACTAGAATTTAGACTGCATGATCTGTTAAACCAATTTACATAAGTGTGTCCAGGGGAGGACAGGTAGCTGAAAACCCAGACTGTCTAGGCAAAAAACAGGCATCTGGCCACCCAATGCCAAAAACACACTACTTTGAACCTTCAGTCCATGTACTTGATTAACTTAGCCTTTCCTTGGACTTTCTGCTGAGTTTCCTCCTGTTGGGATGAGAGTGGTCAGTAAGGATTAGCCCCTACCAGCTCATTACACTCAAACTTTTGATCAGAAAATGTAATCAGGATAATCAGAGTAGACTGGAAATACAGGTTAAGTAGAGTCAAGTGAGCTACTGAAGCAAACCCAACCCCCATCAATACACTCTCACTCACTCACTCAACACCCCCCCACACCACACACACACACACACACACACACACAGACCCCCCCCCCCAAACCAATTACACACACAAACACACAATACACATATTTCCTGAGGGGCTGAAACCACATACTTATACTAACGTGATTGGAAGTCTCATGAATGTCTCAAAAGTCAAGGAATAAACTTTTATTTGGGGGTTTCTTCAGAGAACAAAACTAATGAATAAGATGAAGGGGAGAATGGTAGTAGGCTTCTTTGAAATTAGCATACATGAATTACAATTGGCCCCGAGATAAAACCACAAAGAGTTCATGTGGAAATACATCCCTGAGTAGTTAAAGCAGTCAGTGTTTGGTTCTGTTTTTGCTCACCTACATGGTCTAGATGGTTCAGTACATGCTTGTAACTATGTAATACTGCAGGTACTTTCTACATTGCTTTGTGTATTGAACACAAATTAACATGTGAGAAGAATTTGAATACAAATGAGTGATCTCTGTTCCCCCATTTATTAATTAATTCGTTCATTAATGAATTTTACATTGTAAATTCATGTCGAGACTTAACACAGTTGGGAAACTACAGGGTTGGTCACAAGAGAGTAGAGGAGAATGATGATGACCCACCTTCCTCATGGCCTCCAGCTCTCTCTGCTTGCTCTCATTGGCTGTCTGCAGCTCCCTCATCCTGAGCTCCAGCTGCTCCTGCTCCACCTGCTGCTTGTGCCGCTGCTCCCTTCGTTTCTGCCGGGCCTCGCGGTGTGGGGCGGGTCGGCCCACCTTCAGCAGAGAGATACAAGTCTGAATGGCTGAGAGAGACAGAGAGACAAAGTCAGAGAGAGAGTGAGTGAAAGAGAGAGAGAAGGAGAGAACAAGTTAGAGAGAGAGAGAGAGAGAGAGAGAGAGAGAGAGGAACAGAGTTAGTAAGATAGAGAGAAAGCAAAAAAGGAAAATGAAAAAGGGAAGAAAGAGACAGAAAGAATTTTACCTCATTTTCATACAGGGTTAAGGAAGACAACTTCATAATCAGGTTTCCAGTGTAGTTTTTTCATACACAGAGTTTAATACAAGAAATTAACAGAAACCTTATGTGCTCCATCCACTATGAATCTGAGTGAATCTGGAGACTTTGCCTACCTTGAATCCACTCCTGTTTCTTCTTTTTATCCGAGGCGCTGATCTCAAAACTTTTGTCTGAACATTTGACAAAGAAAAGGCACTTCTTCCCGTCTTTATCCGGTAACGACTGCAAAAATGAGGTGGGATATTCATCAGCCTGGTGTTACACGGGAAAAGGAAGGCCACTGTTTAAATTGCTCTATTAAGTAACAATAAGGATGTCCTACACAAAGGTGTCATATGTCAACATACTGTAATGGCCCAAACCACATGGGTTGACCAGAGCAGGCCTCCCCTTTATTTGGGCAGTTCCTTATAAATGGTTAGTAGTGTGATTGTTTAGGGGGAAAAAAACCTTCACAGTCTTTACAACCCATCTATTTATAGCTCTTTATATGAAGTGAACCCTTAATGTGGCCAAGATTCAAGAAATGTATGCCTTGCCTCCACACAGCAGCTCCCATCCAGATGTATATCTCCTTTTTTCTCAGCCAGGTCTTCACCCACATAATATGAGATTGAAGTAGGCTGGAGCACAAACCATCTCTCTGTCCAGTTCTTACGCTTGTGGCCTTTCTTCATCATATAACCCTAAAAATAGAGGGAACATTACAAAACTGTCCCAGAGTTCCTCTTTGAAAGTAAATCGGTAAAATGTGGGGACTTCATTTCGAATGTAAGTCTCACTTCTGTTTTCTGTTTGCGATGGCACATCTGGCATGAAAACATTTCCCATTCTGATTCAGTCCCACTGCAGAGAACAGCACTGAGATCAGTGATACACGCCACTGATGCTACCTGCACTTCCCAGGACAGCACTGGGATCAGTTACATATGTCATTGATACTACCTGCACTTCCCAGGACATGGGTTCTGTCTCACAGACATGCCAGTCCTACAGCAGCCAGCATGCACATACTGCACACCAGCTGGCTGAACCAAATACATACACGCTTACCAGGCATTTACTGCCGACCTGCTGGAATTACTAAATTAATATTGCACACGGACTCTGCTGAGACACATTCATTTGGAACAGATTATAATTCCAGGTAATCTCAGTAAGTGTGCTATTTCATCCACCAAATTATCTTTTTCTTTTTCCAGCGACAAGAAACGCTACAATGCGTCACCAACAACATGAGCCAAAACATTATCTTGCCTTAGATTAGCTTGAAGTGACTTCAGAATGGCACCGTTCAGCTCACTAAACTCATTTCAACAAAATTAAGCAATTTCCTCAAAACAACCCCTGGATCAGCCAAAGAGATTAGTGCATGAGCCATCACCATGGCTCCCCGTTGCGAGCAGCCTCAGAGAAAAGGGCATGAGTTGTTGCCATGGAATCTGGCACCTGCTTGAGCACGTCCAGAATGAGCTCCTGGAAGACTTCGCCGATGCCCATGGAGAGCGTCTGGCGGTCCATGCCCTTGCTGAAGTGGCCCGTGCCCACCAGCTCAATCAGCTCCCACGCAGTCAAACACTGCTGGCCACCACTCAGCTGCCCCCTGTAGTCCTCGAACTTCTCCTCGATCCAGCTGGCTCCCATTGCCTCTGTGAGCTTGCGCAGGAAGTATTCTATCTGAGGAACAAAAGAATGAGGGTTCTTCACCACACTGACCTGACAGCGCAGGCCTTGGGTTACATTGTTTCATTTTAGGCCAGGGTAGATACGATGTTACACTGTAGGTCATGGTAGATAAAATGTTACATTCTTAGTGAGAGCAGATACAATGTTATATTGTAAGTCAGGGTAAAGACAGTGTTACATTCTAAGTAATGGTAGATACAATGTTTACATCCCAAGACAGGCCAACATGCAAACTAGTGAAGGTTCATGTAAGACTTCACTGCAGTAAATTCATTCTACGGAAACTCATCATCAAGAATGGCATTTTCTAGAGCTAGTCTAAGTTTGTTCCAAAATAGTTTACAGCCCTACTTTGGAAAAAAAAACTGCACTTTGAACATTTACTTATGAGAAACAGCAACTGCATCCCATCTGTGGACACATGTGTCCTCTACATGATAACTATTGGCTGGATACTTCTGAGATATTTAGAAATATCGGTGGTCAGAACCTGACCGGGAGGGAGGCGTTAGAGAGCACACGGCGCATTACCCATGGCCACATCACATCTAAGTGACACAAACACATCTAACCCTATTTACATATAACACATCTGCACAGAGGCAATTACCCAGAGCAATTCACAGAGTTACAGAGGCAGGCATATGCAGCGTTAGGACTCTTACTGGTGGATCATGGACCACTTGCCTGAATTGGGAACAACCCCAAGAGAGTGAGTGTTGTAACCTGCTACATTAATCCACCCTAGTCCCATACCGAAGAGGACAGTTAACATAAGCACAGGGAAAGTCATTTTCATATGGTGCACGATGTTATAATTCTAATAACCATATATAAGAAAACTTCTTTTGCACAATAATTGTTAAATTAATTCTAAATAGTTAAAAATGTTGAGTAGAGTTCATTGATTTTCCTTCAGTGTTGTATGTATAATTTTGACAAGATCGGAGGTGATGTCAAGAAGGAACTGTCAGCCTAACACACCTCACTCTTCCCTTTCAAACAAAGTAACAACGGTTAGAGGAAAGCAGAGCCACTGTATATTTTGGTGAACATTACAGGAAGCCAATTAGTTCCTTTTTAGACAAAACTGTTGAGCAATATAACAGAATAAAGTTCCATTGGATTTAAACCATACACATCAGACTGTATTAATACTGGTTTATGACAGGATGTAGAACAATTCTACATCCAAGATACTGGTTTTACATTTTGTTTGGATATCTAGTAAAGCCTTTGTTTTTGTTCTATTCAACTGAAAAATTACTATCATACAATAAACCTCTCAAACAAAAATAAATTCCCACAAAGCAATGGTCTGTCATACCTCCTCTGCAACTATGACCAAGGGGTACCGTTCCTCTGACAGGAAGTTGAAGATGCACCAGATCTTAAAGGCGTCATCATCTGAGATAAGCAGGTGGTTTCTGTTGAGATTTTTCCTCGCACACAGAGTCCAGCACATCCTGTTGAAGTCCATTCGATCAAAGTTGTCTTGGACCTGCAGAGTAGGAGGACAAAAAACACAATTTATCAGCATATTAGCAAACGTCTGATCCACATGTTATTTTGATTTTTTATGTAATTATTTAAATATTTGATGTATTTATTTTAAAATGAATTAAAATTCCTAAATGTCTATTTCAAAGACCAGACGTGAGTGGGAGGTTGGAACAAACAGTAGGAAAACATTCTTTTTCAAGAGCAAACTGGCGTTCCCAAGGATACCTCTGGAACGCTCTGACAGAAGGCACTGATAATGGAGACCTTCCAGTGCCCAACTCACTGGACCCTCTGCTGGGAAACTGCTCAGTATTACATCCTCCTCTAAAACATCCTCCACTAAAGGCAAACAATCCACTCTGTCAATTACAGGGAGCTACAAAATGTTCTTATTTACCACAGAGGGCATTCATGTTCACAAGCTCTTCAGAACTAAAGAAAACCTAGGAGATTACATAAAAGACTTAGAAACTATTATTTATTTTTCATAGCATAGTCTGATCAAAGTTGCCAGAAAAGAAGAAAATGTTTTTTAGGTTGTTGTGTATTCATGACCAACTTTTCACACTGTGTATCAGTACTAGCCTAGGGGTTAAAACCACCATTATTACAGGTTACTTCCACCAAGGCAAAGGTAATCTGAGACATATATATCATGAAAGTTCAAGATGAGAGTTGGGCTAGAGATTCCTTAATCCAATCCTGACCAACAACTAACCAATCTTTCTCTCAAATCCTGACCAATAGCTAAAGAATAAATCCTGACCAATAGCTAAGGCATCTTTCTCTTAAATATTCCAGTGTTGCTTTGGGCTAATATGTACTATGCAGCTGTAAATAAAAACAAAAAAAAGAGAACTTTGGCGCATCATGTATGATGCACACATCCACCAGCTTCTTAATTAGGACTGTAGTTAGGATTTCTCTTTTTAGCCCTGTTTCGGTGAACAGTTTCCGTACCATTCTTAGTGTGGCATCAGCACTGGCGTGTGTCGAGCTCTTTCAAGTTTATCAGGCACAGAAGTCCTGCTTTGTATCAATGTCTAGCATAGCACTGTAGGTGGATTTCTCTAAACGTCAGAGGCACTATTTGTACTGAACAGTGGTCTGATGGCCAAATACCGTATATCCAATCATAAATGTTTCTGTGGTCAACATAAGGTAGCTCATGATTAGTGCAAATGAGGTACATAATTGTTTACATAAAACACTTACAGCTGTAAGGCAGGTACACCTCCCACCGTGACCAGAGAGAGTCGGTACAAAAGTAGGTACAAAGTAGATGTATTTAATGAAGTGTCTGGTGTATGTACAAAAATACATTTATATAGCAGGCTGAACATTCTGCCCATGTGCCTTCCATATGCATGGTAAGTCAAACCTTTGTGTCTAATGGAAAAAAATGTTTATATTTCTAAAATTGAATAGTTCACTAATGCATACTGAAAGCATGAAGTGGTGTTGGAGAGCCCACTACTAGTAAGCAGGAATTTACACTTCCATAACAAGCATTGATATCTTATAGTCATGACACTGTGAGTCAAGAATGGCCTTGGAGTCTACAAGAAACATGCTGGTAGTACAAAAAGAAATCTCTGTTTCAAAATGTTTTTTATTCATAAACAGTCTAGTACTATTTATAGCTGCTGGTATGTTCAAAATCACCTTAACTGTGAAGAAAATACCGCTGAGACAGTCAGTGAAATGTCTCTTCAGCATCATCCACCAATGCACAGCTGCATTGAGGGGGGGGGTTTGTTTTGAAAGAGTAGCTTTTTTTTAATGTGGGCACCAGTTTTCATCACACACAGACTACTCACTCACTCTCTCTCACACACACATACCCACATTCTCTCTCTCTCACTCTCTCTCTCACACACCTCCCATCTTGTCTTGTGCAATGTAGGGCCACACAATAGGTGCCTTGTGGAGGCCTCAGCAGCCACTGCTGGTGCTGAGCTCCAGAGAGAACTGGTCATTTGCATTCTGAGAAGCCAAGAGCCAGACATTTCTAAACAGGCCGCATCACTGCCTCTGGCCTCGCTTAGCTCCGGTATAGGCCAATCCGAACTCACACAGCTCTGACACAGACTACGCCAGAGTTACACAGCTCTGACACAGCCTGACCCAAACCAACACAGCTCTGGCACATGCTAACCCAATTACTCACAGCTCTGACACAGGCTAGCCCAGAGCTACACAGCTTTGACATGGCCCATGCCAAACCAACACAGCTCTGACACATGCTAACCCAAATTCACACAGCTCTGACACAGGCTACCCAGGTCTACACAGCTTTGACAGAGCCTATACCAAATCAACATAGCTCCGACACATGCCAACATAAACCTACAAAACTTGGACCTACACAGTTCCAACACAGAATAATCCAAACCCACAACACTCTGAAACAATCCCAAAAAGACCAACAGAGCTCTGACACAGGCTACCTCAGATCTACAGAGCTCTCACACAGGCTACCCCAGACCTACACAGCTATAACACAGGCTACCCCAGACACCACAGCTCTGACACAGGATACCACAAACCTACAAAAGCTGTTCATAAAATTCTATACAATAAGGTCATTTGCAAAACTGACATACTAGCAAACTCAATGAATGCATAATTCACAGCTATAATGCTGCACATAATACACAGAAAAACAACTACAGAAACAGTATTGTATAAACTATTAATTATAATTTTTTTATGTTTAAAACAATGTATTGATTTATACTACCAATATAAATTATATAGTATAAGCTACATATAGGAACTACACATAATATGTATTAGAAAAACTGATATAGAGGTGATTACCAATGTATAGTGTGTAAATGAAAACAGGTCACACCACAACCACAGCACCAGAAAACCTGAGCGTGTGAGTGGTTTTAGGAGAGCAGCTCTATTTCAGTCTGGTGTTTGTATAGTAGCCTGCTCTTTGTTTCCTCTCTGACCTCACTGCAATTCATTAACAATGCATTCCAGGATTGGCCAGAGATTGGGCGGTGGAAGAGTTGATTCTGTTCCATATTTTACAAGGGGGGGGGGGGGAAACCCCACATAGATATCTAGACGTCGACACTGGTAGTGACAGCACGTTGAAGAGATGGTCAGTGAGTAGAAACCAAAGATGCGTGGAGTGACCATACTTGGCCATTAGTCAAGCTTATACACAGGAAAATAGGAACAGAAGACCTGAAAAAGAGCGAGAGATGAGGGCATGGACGATGAGACATATCCCCAGAAATGACACATTAAAGAATGTTCCCCCTGGTTTAAACATGGAACTCTGACTTACACACATCCATAGTACAGTGTCACGTCATAACAAAAATACAGATGTTTCAGGAATTATAAATGTATTTTACCTCAAGGAAGCTAAAGAGGGCTCATTGTGGTCTGAAAACACATATGTACTGTGGAATGGCAATCTAAATATTTCCTGGAGACCAACAAACTCAAAACCATTGGCGTGTGGCACATTGAGAAATATTTCTTCCTTTATCTACTTCCTCTTGTATGTGTTCACAAGTTTAGGGCCACTTTTAAATGACACATCCAACAGCACTTCACAAAACAACAAAAAATGTTAGGTTAAGCACCAGACTGTCTCATTCATGTTCGTAATCTGGTAAACAAAACACAGTGAAACCTCAAACTCTCAAGGAAGGACTATAAGGAAATGCAACACAACACCAGAGACCTTAACACACTACCAAAGTAATCAAAGTGACACCAGCCAAAAATAAAAAAATAAAAAAGATTCACCAAGCACATTATCAAAGCAAAACGACATTCACAAGCAGATTCCAAACTCAAAATACAGCCTGCACAAGACATTGTTTGCTAACTATTATCACAATACAGGCTTTTGCTATACTGAGGTTAAAGAATATTACAGTGTGCTGTGATACTGTGGTGTGTTCACATGTGTGTTCTGAACTGAATCACAGCATCTAGATAATCTAACAAAATCAAATCATTTTGAACACAATTAATCTTTAACCCTGTCAAATCAAGGGTCAATAAAGTGTGTTCTACATACTGTATAGGATTATAACAAACTGAACCATGTAACTATAGAATTATAATAATATACTGTTTTTGTCCAGCCCTTTGAGAAAAATGGTATATATGCACAGATATAGTTACAGGTGTAGCCACAGGAACAGACACTGTGCCCAAAGGTCTCACCTTGTCGAGAATGAACCTGTTCAGGTAGGGCATGTATCCCTGGTTAGAGACTGGCCCTTCGTCATCATCTTTGAAGTGCTCTTCCAGCGCTACTGGGTCGTGGGGTATCTTCATCACTGTACACAAGCTATGGGAAAGCACCTGAAACAAGCCATGCGTAGTGAGTTCTGATAAATATACCCGCTAGGAACAGCTGCAGATATACTTTATAGTCTCACAGGCTTTATGTTAGCACCATTACGAATAGAGAAACTAATATTCAAACGTCTGTTAAACGTCTGGGTACATCGCCTGCCTATGCTCTCTTCCGTTTAAACGTCCAGTTTAATTAATCGGGCTCCAATATACTGACAGGAGCATGAGCCTATAACTTTCATCAAACTGTACTTTCAAATACAAGAACACTTAAGATGTTTTAAGATAAAAAAAAAAAAAAACAAAAGCAAGATGGTTGTGGTTTAATATTTCTTTTCACCGTCTTTATCTGGAACCGTCGGTTCCTAAAAAAATCTATGGATACAACAACCGCTAACATCCAATATTGTACATTAGCACCTTTACTTTGATGTATATATATATATATATAAATATATATATTTAAAAGTATTCAACACGTATAAATAAACAAGAAATATACATCAGTTTTAAGATAATTAAAAAAATAATCATATTTTTTGTTAAGCTTTGACCTGGATGTTTTCGTAATATAACAGAAGGCCTAAGACAATGCAGCCTTTTGGTGTGTTCCTATTCTCACAAAACGGCTGTAACACGCTGGAGGAACTTCATAAAAACGCTATAAAATCGCACTGCGGTTGTTAAAAGGGCGTTACAACATGCATCACAAAACTGAAGACTAAACCACGAAAGACACTTAAAATACAGCATAAACGTACCTGGGAGACAGGCAAAAACTTTATGATCAGAGGCGCAAAATACACGGGTATTTACATTCGAAATGTTAGAAAACATCGAAGATACAACTGGTTATACATGCTCTTAGGATGCTTGTTGTTGATGTGATGAGAGGGTAGATCGTGTTAGTCGCTATTTCACGTTATATCGCTTTACAACACATGCGAGTAAGTCTCTTTTAAAAACATAGTTCACTAACGCCAAAACAAAGAATACCTAGTGTTACATTCATCACCATGTAACTATTAAGGCAAGCCGGACATTCTCTTTCGGTTGGAACAGAGAAACAAAGTTACATTCAGGATATCACGTTCTTACTTAAAACTTAGATTTATTTCAAGACCTAGAACAAAATATACCTTTAACTGAGATTTTGACACCTTTCCACTTTTATCCACATCGAGCGCTGTGAAGGCATGCCATATCGACTTCAAAAGTTCATCTCTTAGTCCCATTTTCAGCTGCAGCAAGAAAACTGTTGCGATCTCGTCGCGCTTCTGCTCCGAGTTCTTTCCTCGTGGAGATAGGACGGGGGTCACGTGACCTTCTGCTGACCGTAAATGCTGTAGCACCACTCAGCGATGACCGAGCGGACTAAAATTCGCTGAGCGCTTAGCGTTATTTGAAGGGGAGCGATTTGCGATAGTCGAACCTTCAGACTACTTCGCAAGAATACATTTGAACTTGACAAACAACGTGATGTAACTGTAATTTATTAAAATAACATATTTACAAGAAAACAGTTGCATCTTGGATAGTTTTACGGGTTCAGAGCGAGAACAGTACCCTAGATGTTGCAGTAGTAGCAACTGAAAACAGATTACATATTAACGGATGAGGATTCAAAGAACAAAACAGCGATTGTTTTAATGCTACAAACAAGGATAGAGACCCTAGAGGCAGATGCATTCAAGACCTGTCTTTTCGCTGTCCGTTTAAGCACATGAAACGTTCTGAGGTGGTCCAATGAATTTAGCTCAATTTGCCCAGTACTCCGAGATATATACATACATTTTTTTTTTTTACCTAATCACGTGTTAACATGATCAACACAATCATTTCCCGCATATGGACTACGCTCAGATAGTTAGACAGCCAGCGTGAACAAATGTGATTTCTGTTGGAGACTGGAGTGCCTCAAAAGGGATATTTTTCCCTTTCGGGGTGCGTCACTAATTGGACAGCAAAAAAGATGAAGGATTCTGCTGTAAGAAGACCTATGTAAACACATAGGACAAAATCTTCTAACCACGAATGGAAACATACGAACACGAATAGCAGCAGAATTTCTGGCAAGCTCCCCATTGCCTCCAAAGTGCTCAATTTAATGGCAATCTACACACAGGACCCCTCCTTGATTGGTCAACATCAGGCATTTTTTTCACAGGCAGTAAGGTGCACAAGACTTCGGTCTGGAACATTCAGAGACCAGGGCTTTTGAAGGCTTCACAGTCACCACCAGCACCTCGACTACAAGCAACTCCTGGGAGCATCAGAAGTGCAGGGAGGGTGCTGCAGCCTCCCTGCGAGGAAACCAACGTTGGACATTGTAAGGAAGTTTGCTACCGTAGGAAATTACTACATACTGAAATGTCCGCATAACTAAACAGGCAAGTATGATCTACAAAAAGTGAACTGCAAAGGAAATGAGTGTCTATGCCCATATCTATTAGAACATGTGGAAAAATGCATTCTTCCCTAGTTTCTGTATGAACGAGAAAAAAAATATCTGATTAAAAACCAAACCAGTATAAGCACTAAGTTTTCCGTCTATGGAGTCCATGATATAGCACCACTGTTGGGCCTGCAGGGAAAATGAATTTCAAGTTCGGTTCAGTTCAGTAAATGGTGAGACTGAGAGAACGATTCATCTTTTTCCCAATGAGCCGCGAGCTTCTGGAAGCAGACTGGACCGTGGAGCGGGTCAGAACTCTGTCTGTGGATAGAACTCTCTCCTCAGCTACAGCTTTGGCCATCTGTGCCTTCTTCAGCTCCCTGTGACAAAACAAACATTAAAAATAAACTTGAACACCTCCACAAAACATTTTAAGTAGCAATTTCAACATAAGTGCATAAAACGTTTACAGCTAAAAAGATGGTAGCTAACACTAAATACGAGTGATTTAGTTCCCCCTCCTGTTTCCAGGTGTTCTGGTGGGGAGAGCAGCACTTTGCACTGCTATGCAATAGGTCTCGTACTTTTGGAGCAGGGCGTTCTTGAATCTCTCTGCATTGAGCTCCATACGCAACTGGTCAGCACTCATTCTAGACGCGGTCAGCAGGACAGGATGCCTGATGAGGTCAGAGGTCGACGGCCGTCGTGTGGGGTCAGGGTGCACCATAAGCTGTGAGAGGAAAGTAGCTGAGTAACCAGTTTCACATTTTATAACAAAAGGGCTGGTGACACGTCAGCCCACTTCTGCAGGGCTGTAGTGAGATTGTTTTACCTTGAGCAAGCTTAAGAATTCCTGGGAGAGCACTTGTGGGATATGGGGCAGTATTCCCTGCCGGATTTTGTGCCATTTCTCCCCGTTGCTAGGCAGGGGTTCAGCTCCAGAGGCACTCACCACAGTCAGGGCCAGAGCAAATATGTCTGCTTTAGTCAGGTTACTATAGTCCTGCAAGGAAAACCAGCAATGAGAGAACAGGACAAAGGTAACTAGCAGCCTTGGCTGCATCCACACAAATGCCTTCACATTATGCTTCACCTCCTGAAGAACTTCATTAGCCAGGTATCTGCTGTCTCCCTCCTCAACTTGGGGATCGGTTACCCTGGTCACATGGCCTAAGTCACCTGAGGGAGGGAGGAAGGGGAGGGGGTCAGTTTTTTGTTGTCGTTTATGTGTAAGAGCTGCTCACTCTTTCTGGTGTGTGCACAGGTGTTTTTACCAATTTTATAAATCACACTAGTGCTCGGCCCATCCTCTTCATCTTCAAACTCCTCAACACTCACCACAGGTTTCTGTGAAATGAATATGTTACCTGGAGAAGGAGAAATATATTAAACACTTGGGAATGTAAATCACTAACAGCAGCTAGGCCCTATACTAAATTTCCCATTAGTCTTAACAAGGTTCAAGTCAATTGTATTTATACAGCACTTTAAATACTTGTCTCAGGGCACATTTGCAGGAATCCAAGTCTCCCCCACTAAGAAGCAAGCCAAGGAGAACAATGGCAAGGAAAAAAAGTCCCTTGTCAGAAGAATAAACCTTGGGTAGGACTGAAAGAACAATCCTCCAGGGGGCACCACTGAGCAGCAGACTTCATACAAATAAACCATTATAAAAAACAGACAGAGGTGCCTTTTCTCCTGGTCTGCCCATATGAGAGTGGAGCGTGTTGGAGGTGACGGAATATGAGAAAGAGCCACGGAGACACTCACTGGGCTTAATGTCCATATGCACGAGAGCAGTGGAGTGAATGTACTTGAGTCCACGGGACACCTGTAGAAGCAGGTCCTTCAGCTCCAGCTCAGACAGAAAGTGCATGCGCCTGTAGTTGTCGGCGATGATGTCCGACAGAGTGCCACCGTCACAGTACTCGTTCTGGATCAGCATGTGGTCGTCCTCGGCCCACGCAGAGTAATACCTCACCACATGGGGGTGCTGTCCGAGAACGGCATGTGCGTAGACCTCTCGAAGTGCATTCTGTCTGTAGGTGCAGATTTAAAGGATTCAGCCAAGCACGCACACTGCAGTATATTAAACCAAAAGATACACAGTCTCCTTTTGAAACCAGTGTCTCAGAAGCCTGATTGTGTTGATCTTAGCAGAAACATAAAAAAAATCACTCTGAATGAATGAATGTCGAAGTGTCTTGCTGAAAGGACAAGGGGCTCCTGTTATAGCATGACTTTTCATCCAGGTCGTAGCTACTGAGGAAATCAAGATGGCCACTTACTCGTCTACTGAGCCTGCCAGTGGCTTCTTGGAGCGCTTGATGGCGTAGATGCAGCCGTCCAGTCTTTTAATGCATTTAAACACGGCACCAAACTGGCCTGAACCAATCTTCTCCAGCTCATGAAACTCGGACGCATACCGGGACATCATGTTATTCTCCATCATAGTAATTCTCTGTGGATGGACACATTTTCACTTAAGGTTGGGTTCAAAACATGACCACATTCCATGTTACCTGGTCAGATGTATTCCAGTGGACAATAAAAGCATCTAGAATTTTCCAAAAATAAAACCTCTAACCAAAAAAATTTAACAAGCTAACTAAATGTGAAAGATGCAAAATTTCAACCTTTGAGGGTGGAACAATGTCCTCTTCTATCTCGGCATCACTGGCTTCCATGTCCTCTCCACACGAGCTGTGGCACCAGATGTTTCAAAAAGGGCATTATTTCACAAGCTAGAGCACTAAAGACGACATACACACTAGGATTTATTTCCTTGTTGACTTGTAGGTATAGCAACAAAAGGATTTAATTAACCATAGTACATTTTTTTGTACAAACACAACATCTGAAAGTAAAACATTTAGTAGCACAACTTACATGAATGTTTGAAACAACTTAGACATATACTGACAAAAAAGCAAAAATGAACTTTGTATAAGAACTTACTCATTCCAATGAGAACGCTTCCTGTTGTTCCTCTGTTGTGTTGATTGGACAACAATGGAGTCAGGGGTGAAGGGGTTAATGTTGACCAAAGGTGTTTGGTTCCGCCTTCCTTCCTGACTGGCTTTGCCTTTGGAATTCACATTCTTGAAAAGAGCTACTCGTCTGCTTGTAGAGACTGAAGTTCTGGCTCTCGAAAGCAAACTCTGCGAATTAAGCACAGTGCATGATTAATGTAAACAATACGTGAATGCGAATTATATGTTCCTCTTTAAAATGTGCCTGTTATATTTGTGTTAATATAATCATTTTAAATAAATACGTTACCTCTGGCATTACAAGAATTTAAAGGGCAAGTATGCAAAATTCAAAACCTCTGGTAAATCAATGGGATGATTCATTAGTTTCAAGACATTGCGTAACTGTACGGTTAGCCCAGCGACTGGATCACGGGATCGTAAACTTTCCACCTGGAGTTAAAAACTATCTAGCCACACTAGCTAACCTACATTTTTCAGAATCTGGGACGCAATGGAAAACGTCTTGAACAAAATGAATAAATGCGATCATTATCCAACATGACCTCATTTCCAACGACTCAAATCAATATGGAATAAAGTTGTATAACTGACACACATTAAGTTTGTAGAACTATTTTCTTTGGAAGTTATTAGCTAGATAGTATAACAACATCTGCGGCTGCAAGACATTTCAGCAAAATGATCAAATCGTGTATATAGACTAACAAAGTGGACATTCAGACCAACCTTGGGGGTATGGGGAGTATCAAAGAGACGGAGCTTTCTGAAGGTTTTATGGGGTGGTGTATCAGGACAGTCCGGAACAGGAGAACTTAAACCCTCCATATCATCATGAACACATGTCCTCTCCGGTGAACTGTCGTAAGCACGGGGACTTTTCCTAGGCGACGGAGAGTTTTTTATGCAGGAGTTTATCACTGGTTTCAGATGAGAAGGAGACCCAAATCCTTCCTCGTCCCAAGACTCCACATCGTCGTCTTCCCGTGTTTGGTTTAGAGGGCTACTGTTCAGATCTTCGTGTCTCTTATCCGTGCTGCTTCGACGCAAAGACATGGGGGAATCCAATTCCGTAAAACCTGATTCGGCTCCGGTACTGTTGTTGACGTCCTCGATACAGTCCTCTTCGCCATCACTATTGGAAAACTGCAGTTTTTGACGAACAGGTCGAAGGTTTGGAGAAAAATCAGCATGTTGTCGACAGCCGAAACTCATTTTTTCTCGACAAAAAACTCCCCACAATCAGAGTCTTAAACTGCAATAGGACGTGAGCACGTTTTGTAAAACAAGGTTAACGTTAACGAAATGCCCCACGAATAGCCAACTCAGCTGGCTATTCAGGCACCATAGACATGACAAAACATGTCCGACAAGCAATCGCTAACGTTAGCTAGCTAGCCAACAAGTATACGAAGTAGGGGTAATTGAGCTCACCCGTGGCGTTGGATAGATTATCCTAAAATAAAATCAATGTTAGCTAGCGGACTAGCGAGCTAGCCCCTCGGCTAGCAGTAGCTACAAAACTTTCTTTGTAGTTGTATATTAGCTAATTACGCGTGTCTCCGTTGGTTGACTATAAGCAACACAGCCCCTTAGTAACTATCAAATACACATACAACTGAATTAGACCGCTAGTCGGCTATCTGAATCCGTAACGACTAAATGAGTTCTCGATATAACCTAGCTGGCTATCTAGTTAATCGCAACGTAGCTAGCCAGAAAGTGGACAAGCTAGAAAAATGGCTTCTTCCCTGCGTCTCTGAAGTTCCATCCAGGTCAGCGGTTAATAAGAAGCTCAAACATCCACGAAAGGCAAAATGACGTAGAATGTCACAATCCAAACCAACAAGATTAATCAAAGTAATAAAAGATTAGGCGTATTAAGACGATTTTGTTTACAAAAACAGTTTGAATGAAGCGCTGCTACTCCTCCCACTCTCAACAAGCGTGGTCACAACCTTCCCGCGACCGTTGGTCAAATGACTTGGTTTCCACCAATGAGCGTAAAGTTCGAAGTTTGAAAGATGGGCGGGCCCAAAAGTTAGACGCAACTCTGATCTTGCCGACGGTCTCAGGTTTGTACTGGCGCGAACGAAACTCTTTTATCTTCTAGTCTCGATTGATCAGTGGACCAGTTTGTCATGGTAATTGCTCTTTCGTGGACGTGCGTTCCTACTTGTACAGCCATTTAGTTAAAGTAGGCTTTGGGGGAAAAAGAGATTTTGTTTATGTGATTAATCTACAACGATGCATTTAACAAATGATGCGTAATCTGAAACTGAACAGATTAACAATGCAGTAGCGTTATTCGGATAGTCCACATTTACTGGTAAATAGTTACGATATACCTTTACTTTTGTGAAAACATAGCTATCAAATTAGCTATACTAGTTAGAGTGTTGGGATTTTCAGGGACATCGTAGTAATACGTAATTACAGATTAGCCACATGGCCTTGTTTCGATGAGAAAGTCTCCGCCCAATAACAAACGTACGATGACTTGATGTGTTGTCCACAGAACATTGGTATTGTAGTTGGATAACGAGCTTGGCTAATGTACCAGCAACGCCCTGGCCACATAAAATGTCAAAACTATATAAATATTAAATCATATAATGACTTTTTTTGTATTTTGATACGTATTTGGCATTTATATGATTTAATCTTAATTTATTTTCAGTCTGATATCCAAGTCTAACTTTATCAAAATGAATTAATACTCAAGTTTGTTTTTGATTTTGTTTCATTTCTCAAGATTCTAAAAAGTCAGGTATTCAAGAAGGAATCAAATAAATATTTACAGCAAAAAAATTTCCAGTTTCAAAACATTGCTATGTACATAGATGCACACAAAAATATCTTCAATCCTTTTGAAACAGCACTCATGTTAGCATTACAAACAGTTCTGTACATTTGACACCATTGTTCACTGTAGACACACATATGTGTGCTCTCTCTCACACACACACACACACACACACACACACACACACACAGTCATGGTAACTTGAAGGTTAGGATTTAATCATCCAAGCCTGGGTTTTCTCCTTGCTGTATTCGTGATGCGATTCTGATGGCCTCTTCCAGTGAAGGTTGATCACTCAGCTATAAAAGAAAACAAAATCCTTAAAACATTTACATCCAATCAGGATACTGCAAAATTTTGCTATACAAATAGCATGTTTTCTTCCAGTGACTACGTAGTGTAATGCGTAATTTGGGCTTTCTTTAAAATATATCCTTCCATGTGTTAGTTTGTGCCCTTGCACGTTACTTGGGAAATTCCTGAAACAAAACAAGATTAAGTAATTCGAGTTAAATTTCATTGTCTCATTCAAGAATACAGAATGTAATCAGCCATTACCAAAGTTTTTTTTTTTTAATCCCACCTTCTGCACCATTTCAGTATTACAAACGGTGCATAAACAGTGGATCACTTTATTTCACTGAACCACTTTTTTTCTGGTGCATTATAGCAGACGGATCATAATTGAGTTCAACTAGCACCGCTCTTGGTAGGCTAAATGCAGGCCATTTCAGTTCTTCGCGCACTTCATTGTGTCCAGTTTCAACATTCTACTACCCCCCCCCAATTTACTCTTTATACCAGACAGTCACTGCTCAAAGTTTTGTGCTTTGCCTTTGTGACAGTTAGTGGATGGGATCTCTAATCGGGTGTAACTGATAGAGCAGTAGTAGCATTGTCAGTGGTTGAATTAACCAATTAGGCCTATAAGTTTTCAGTAGAGAGAAACCTACTGAACTGCACAACCTATATAATTTATATAAGTGCAAGATAGCACACATCAGTTCTTAAATCTGGTCTAAGAAGATACACTATATTGCCAAAAGTATTCATTTAGCTTCCTTGACTCACATACAGTATGAGCTTAAGTGATATCCTATTCCTAATCCATAGGGTTCAATATGACGTTGGTCCACCCTTTGCAGCTAGAACAGCTTCAACTCTTCTGGG
>JAOXYF010000027.1:23964079-23996603 GCA_028565775.1 Sternarchorhynchus goeldii | reverse complement strand
TTTCACTTTTTGAATGGAATTACTGAAATAAATCAACTTTTTCATGATATTCTAATTTTATGACCAGCACCTGTATGAAGTTATTAATGGCCTAACTGTACCTTTAGGGCTGTGCTGTATGTATGCAGTAGAACCATCCACCAGAGTCACTGCCTGCAAACTCACTGTATCCATAGCCTCCATGTGGTCACTATCTGTAAGGTGAAATATTGTAGTTATATGCTTGTGGCTGAAGGTAACAGATATCAAGCAGCGAACACACAGTTTAAAGCTGCCTCACCTGCAACTGTCACAGCCTCTGTCAGACAGAGGGTGACGTGCTGCGGGTCTCCGTCGACACTTTGAAACTCCATGCTTTGGGTGTCTCTGTTCACCCTAGCCACGAGCATGGTCTGCCTGTAAAGACCATCCAACCAAAAGCACATCATCCTCCATACATGCGCTCAACATCACATTGCAGCAACAACAATTTCATGCAGTGAACAGTGGATTACTTCAGTGCATTATCTTTGAGGTGATAGATAGTATGGCCGGAAGCTGTTATCTCTTCACTTTAAAAAAAAGATAGTGAGACTTAAAAAGACTCAACATCTGCTGTCTTCTGATATACAACTTCTTGCATCACTTTTTATTTAGACTGTATTTCTATGTATATACTTTGTTATACAGTTCGATTTTTCCTGACACTGACTTGAACCAATAGAATAGCTGAGACTTCAACTAAAATCTCGTGTTTCATGGCTCTAATTACACTTTCAGCACAGTTTCTCTAGAACTGGTAGGCTACAGCGATACGTCGCAACTTAATTTAGGCCAAACCTTACATTCGTAAAGTGAAAAGGTACACACTTAGCATGTTGTGTTGTCTTTATTTATAGTACATTACGTGAATTCCAAATCCACCAGTCTTGAAAATCAAGACTAAGATGCAACAACTCAAGTGGGAACAGTACAGTAACACGGTGCACGGGTACGCGCCCTTCCTAGCTAACTAGCTACATTAGCTACACAAAAATGTTAGCTACCTATATGAACGATTAAATAAAATAATAGGCCAGAATTCGCAAATTCTATTGCATATTTTAGAACAAAGGTGTTCTTGGTTTGGATGTAAGCGTTTTGGTATGTCGTTAACAGATTAGGAGAATATCAGTTTATCTACCTAATGTAATACAAGATAAACTAGCTTGACATATTAGCAAATATGCTAAAATAACGTCCGGGTTTTGTTTGTTTAACGTTTACATCAACCAGGCGACAATCGGTTCGTGCATGAAAGTTTTGTTATCTAAAATGATACAATTAGGTCTCCTGATTAATACCACAAATGCCATAAATACAAAGTGATGACGATTTAACCAAGTGCTATGTTAACTCGAAGAAACAGGAAGGTTACAATGTTGCAATCGATATGAACGCAATGTGTCCAGTCCTCTCTAATAAATAAAACATTGTTTCCGATGCGTTTTCATTGCTTTATTGAATTAAGGTTTCCGCTTAAACTTCCATGATACTTCCATCAGCGAACTCTCCCGCTATGCAGTGACTGAGGAAATAAGGCACACTGGGTAAAAACACTTTTATATACTAACCTCCAAAATTTTCCAACAATTCCTTCGTTCGACCACCATGCATCAGGGCAGGAAACGGTCTGCGGAGACTACAACCCCGAAACATGAATAATCTCATAGTCCTCGTCAAAGGGAGGGGTAATATTGTGCTTTCTCATTTGATTGGCTCAAACATTGTGATTGAACATGTCCTCACTCGTTCATTCGTCAAAAAATATTTCAAGGTAAAACACGGGGAAGTGTTCATGTTCAGGGGCACCATGATAACGCCATTCTGGTCTGTGGGTTGTATTGTTTTACGATTAATAAACACGAATAACAAACAGATACTCTGTTAGAATAGTTTTTGTTGACGAGGGAATGCGGAAAACAATTTCAAATTTTTTTGTGTGTTTTAGAGGCGAAAATTGTTCTTACTGCTTACACAAAAAGCACAAAATGATCATGTTTTAGGAGTGTGCTCGCAGCCATTTTGAATTGCAAGCTATTCCTGAGTTGTGGGGCTGTATGGGCAATGCAGTGCATGCACGCAGGCAAACCGTAGATGAGACTGTCAAAAAATAAATAAATAAATACATTTTATATATATATATATATATATATATATATCGTCTTTGTGTTCTAATACAGGGTATTGTGTTGTTTAACAACTGAAATTGTAATTTTGTAAAACCGTGTCTACAAACCAGTAGTGAAGAACACCCATAGACCTGTACATCAAACTAAAAAGAACAGATTCCACTGGCATTTCTGGTTTATGGACTCGTCAGATGAACAATAAACGCAAATACAATCTAAACAGGGAGAACATTTTCACTTTATTAACTAGTTGTCTTACCAATGAGATGTAAACCTAGCGACGCTGGTTTACCACACCGACAACAAGAGCATAAGAAATGGGTTCCTGATTACAGAATCTGCCGCTAAACGGCAAAATGATAGATCGGGGAAACAGTATCAGACCACTCCGATATCATTTCCCACGGTGGTAAATAAACCTTATTAATCCAGGTAGATATTTTACAAGGTTAGATGGTTTGTTTAAAAATCAGTATGGATTGTTTTTGTGAAATCAGGCCTGTTTATCTCCGTAACAGTAGCCGTTAAGACTACTACAGATAGTCTGTTTACTGAGTTCCAGGTCTACCTCCTGTCATATAAGGAGCAAATCGATTTCAGCGGTGCGCTGCCGTGGTTGGATGACGAACAAACAGAGTCTCCGCCACCTGCACCTGTCTGTGCTTATATAAAGAGGCAGACACGCTTCACGTCAGTCTACGCTTGAACGGAGTGATGTTTTGTGGTGCACGAGCGGACAGCAACAAGAACGGCATGGAGATCATAGAGGCGGCGGCTGTTCGGAAGCAGCGCAGAATAAAACAGGGCATCCAGTTTTTCCACAAGGATTCCGCGGATCTTCTGCCATTAGATGGCCTTAAGAAACTTGGAACTTCAAAAGAAGGAGTGAGTTGTACATCTGATAAGATAAATCCACAAAATTAAACATTGCTTGTTTGGAATGAAAAAAATATGAGACTATATGTAAACTATATGGTACAGTGTATGATAAAACATCGCTCTAACCTTAGTTGCACGCTTACTGTAATGTATTATCACACACAATATTTTAGCACTTTCTTTTAATTTTATTAGTTGTCACAGTAACAATTCATAAAGTCAGTTGCTTTGCATCTTTGCAAGGGGTTACAGAGACAAGACGTGGTATTATTGTCTGGTCGTCCCATGACGTCATTATTTCCTGGGATACCCTGGGATACTCTGTATTTTCAGTGCTTATTTACAGCGCGTGAAAAACAAAGGTGAACGGTGCATTAATAATCATGTCACAAATGATCCATTATAGTAAAAAATTGTAATTGGTTTAAAATAAATATTTATTTGGCTCCATTCTTCCTAATAGTATTCTCTTTCCCATAGCATTATTTGTGTATGATAGTTGAATAAAAAACATTCACTGTGTTAACAAGCTTGACAATCAACATACAATATATGTATTTTATTGTAATATATTATCTTGAAATGTTATATAGGATGTATAAGTTATGTTATGTTATGTTGCAGGATGCCCTTCAGTTTTTTTTCTGCTGTTTTTTAATCAGCTGTAGCTCATTACGATGTGTTTTTCTTTTTTGGACATTAGTTCTGACTCACATGGTTTTCTCTCACCAGCAACCCCACAACATTCTCCAGCGCAGACTGTTGGAGGCCAGTTTATCACGGAACCGCCTGAACAGTCTTTCCATGAAGCCTCCTTACAAGAACATCGCTCAGCAGCGTGCTGTTAACAGCAAGGCACAGGACACGGACGATGACCTCTTTCAAGTAGTGGGTCAGGTGAATAGGACATAAACTGTGTAACCATCTTGCTTAGTATATGTCAGTGCAAAGGGGGAAAATTAAGGAATACAGTTTAGGAGTAAAGCTTTCTAGTCATTTGCTCCAACTTCATCCTATCCCTTTGTTTCTCACTCTGTAACAGTGCTTAGGACGGGACATGACAGTCACACTTGACACTGGCTGTACAGCAAATCTCATATCATCAGTCAGTGTGGAAAAACTTGGGTAAGTGTCCAACATAATATAAATAAACTAACAGATGTTTTCAAGCAGTTTTTTTGTTTTATGCTGGTAAACAAACAACTGTTCAATGTAGGCATCAGTTAAAGCACTAATATTTATGGCCTGCCGGTTTCACAGTGTGAAGGAAAAGATTACCTTCTGCAAACCTGAGGATGACTTTGGTCCTCTCCATCGCAGCCTTCCAGCTGTAGGACATATCAAGCTGGACTTGGCCATTGGACAGTTAAAGGCAGATCTTTCATTTAATGTCATTGGTGAGATCAATATGACATGTTTAAGAACAGACATTTAAGCTTTAGTCAATTTAAGTCTTGTTGCTAAATTGATTGTGGTTTACGTTGTAGAAATTGACAGGACGTTCATATCCCTTGGCAGCAAGACTCTTAAGTCTCTGAAGGTAAAATCTTTCTGTGTTTAAACATGATAAATGACCACCCAGTTGTTTTAGTCGAATTAAAAATGTACTCTTATGTCTCCTTCTGCAGTGTGTTATTGACATTGAAAAGCAAATGCTGATTGTAGGAAAATCTGAAAGGCAGCAAATTCATTTTGCTGCGAGATGTGAAAATGAATGTAAGAATTATTTGACATTATACCAATGCTAACAATGCTAACTTATACTCACTTCCAAACTATTCATCTCTACATTTGCTTTCATCTGATTTTGACACTTCTGCTTAACTTTTCAGTCTCTGTGGAGTAGGAGGACTCTACAGATACAGTGCATCTGTGCGAAAAGACTGTATATAGATGCATAGCAAACTCCTGGGCCTTGAGGTCTGTGTTGAAATGACTGAAGCTGTCAAAAAAGAGTGTGTGTTATTCCTCGCCCCCACAATCCCAACCAGCTACTCTGTATTTATACAGAAGTAGGTTACTGTTAAATTATAAATAAAAACCAAGTACCCCTTCAACAGGCACATGCATACGCTAAACTTTATGTAACATATTCACAAATGTCTAATTTATTAGAAAGTAAACAAATGTAGATTTTTATTTCTGTGTTTAATATAATGTCAAAATTGTGATTCTTAGAAATCCACAGAAGAATTTTACAGTCTCTACAGATGTTTATGTGCGTATTTATATCAACTAGAGATGCAGAGATATTTTTAGTAGCCAAAGCTTTATGAAGTATCACACTTAACAGTGATATTGTTAATGCATATGTCCAAATATCTACCTCCCCAAATACTGAAGAACACACTACGCCGGACAGTTCTGTGGTTATAATGCATACTAGAGATTACAACCTTAAAACAGATATGTGTTCAGTTCTATAACTCTGGCTGTAGGAAGTTGTGTAAATGTTCATATTTCGTTTTAATATTATGTTTTGATATTATGTATACAAATATTGGTGCACCCCTGGTAAAGCAGTTGTTTGTACTGCTCGATAAGAAGTAATTGTTTTACAGCAGTGTAATAACTGAAGCATTGTTTTGGCAGTTGTGTTATTACTAAAGGGTTTGTCACTCCTCCAGGGCCACTGCTCAACACAAAGATTTTCTACTTTTTCTCCTTCAAACTCATTTGCCCAATCTCATAATACCCATCTGAGGTGTTCTATATGTTTAATACCAGGATACTTCACTAGAAACTTGTATTGATATTCTGTTTTGTAGACTATTTTTGTCAAGCATGCTTTAATTAAACATTAGGAGATACTGTGTTTCTTATGAGCTGGTGTCAATGGACAAGGCTGAAACTATTGACACTATTGAAACTGTAAAGGGGTGAATGAAATTTGAATATTTTCTATCACATTCTAATGTCCTACCCCAAGTTTTTAAATTCATATACATCATAATTCCTTGTTTGTCAGTAAAGATTATTAATAGTATTAGCATGTTATGAGAGTTCTTTATTTCTATTATCATTAATCAGTGAAACTAAAACATTCTCTGATCTCTTCAGTTCTGCTTTATTAGCCTCTGGCAGGCTCTTTCAGTCTGACCTTAAGGTCACAGACCCTTAAGATGTGACCTTCAGGTTTGTGCCAGAGCACAGGACTCACAACATGAAGCCAATTACACAGAAACAGTCTTCAAATGACAGCTGTGATCAACAGTCTCATCAGAGAGATACAAATCTGTTTATTTACATAGTGAGATTGTGTGAGCTGTGAGATTATACTCAAATTAAGTCAGACGCCTATGGGTTTTAAAATACATTCTACATCAAATAGAATAAAGGCACTGTGTGCTGTTGTTATGGCATGCCTTCTGCAGAGTCGCCACAAGGTGGAGTACCTGAAATTGCTCAAAGTAGGCACCTCACTATAGCAACCGTTGTACACAACATTGTGATGAACTCTGCAGTTGGCTATGATAGGACATAAACCCTTTGAGAATTCAAAAAGGTACGATCCTTTTCTGTTCCTTCCTTTTTAAAATGTATTTTAAAATACTTAAAACCTTTTCACTGCTTTCACAAACACAAAGGGAAAAACAGGTTTCATAGAAAGTCATCATACTATGAATAAGGTTTGTTGGGGTGAATTACAGAGAGCAGTTTGCGGAATGACGATGGCATCCAGATCTGAGCTCTCTGAGAGTCAAAGTGTCATCCCAGTGCTGATGGGTAGGGACAGGAATATCACCCTCGTACTGGACTCCTCTGAGTCTATGGCTGCTGTTCTGGGAACAGTGAAGAATCTGATTATCCAATCTTTGCTCAGCAAAGCTTCACTCAGGAATTCCCTTTTTAACATCATCACCTATTCATATAAGGTCTGTGAAACTGTGTCCACAAGGACTTTAGAAGTTTGGTTTTAAAAGGCTAAAGTGCTGCTTATATTATATACAGGTACCTCTCTAGAAGCATTTCTAAAATATGTATTCCTGAGTTTGACAATGAGGAATTTCTACTCACAAAATATGCTTTAATTGTCATTGTTTCTGTAACCTGCTTTTCTTGTTATGCAGCCTTTTTATAAGTACTGAACATTGAACAGTACTGAACCACTTCTGTGCCTTTTTATAAGTACTGAACATTGAACAGTACTGAGCCACTTCTGTGCCTTTCAGGTCACACCGTGGTCTGATCACATGATCCCTTGTTCCCCAGACACGGTTTATGAGGCGCTAGGCTGGATTCACAGTCTCAGGACTAGTCCTGGAAAAGATCTCCTTTCTGCACTAACCACCGCCTTCTCTGACTATGCCTGTCAGTCCATCCACCTTGTAACCAACAGTCTCCCAGACAACCCAGAGAAATGTCTGAATGCACTATCTGCCTTTCAGACACGCCCTGTTCATACATTTTACATAACTGAGAAACAGGCTTTGGACAGTGACGTGTCAGATTTCCTGAAGTGCTTTACCACAGCCACTAGAGGGAGCTGTTATAGGCTGTCTCTAAATTTAGATGGCACATCTGAGCAGGTAAGACCCAATCTTAGTAGCAATCTGTTGGTAACGTTTAAAAAGTATTAATTATTCACCTGAGCATGACTTCCCTTCAAAAATGTTTATAAATACAGTTCTGAAGAGATTGTTTACCAAATTCCCCAGAGTTTTTCCATAAGTAAATATAAAATTCATATATAGGATCAAAGTATCACATGCATAGTATCAAGCACATGCATCTTTTTTTTTTTAACAACAGGTAGTTCTATTGCACTCAGCAGATTCGAGCCAAGTTCAAGATCCATCACACGCAACGGACCGATGGTGTCAGGCATTGAGCTACAGGCCCACACATGCAGCCTGTCTCTCACCACACTGGTATCCTCTCCAGATTAAAATCCATGCGAGAGCAAGGAGTCCTGAAGAGTACAGAAACTAGGTGGCTACAACAGCATCCTCGGCTGTCTGAAACACAAAATGCGTTTCTTTTCAGGTGTTGTATCAGTAATCCCTTTACTGGAACACCGTGTGTTCCAGCGAGAGTGATGAGAGGTGTTGAGTTCTTCCCAGGCTGTCGTGTGTTAGCTAGGAGGGAGGCTGACGGCTCCTACTACCTGGGGACAATTATAAACCAGCTACAGGTGAAAGCAAGAAAATATCAACCTCATCTTGAGCAGTAAAGTTCATTTTGTAGCATAAAATCATGGTAATGTGTAAAAAAAAAAAAAATCACAAAATTCCTGTTGATTGTAGGACAGGGGAGGAATGTTTATGGTGGTGTTTGATGAGCCTGGGACCAGAGGGAACACTGGCACAGGAACAGCAAGGGCTCAGTTAACATGCCAGCCTGACATGGTGAACATTGCTCAGGCATACGGGCACAGTATAGTACCAGGAGACACGGTGTTGGCGCCGCTGGACCTGTATCTGGGCAGATATGCTCCAGGCAGGATTGTTTCAGGCACAGAACTGCGAGACCCACTAAAAGGTAAGGCCATGTTCTGATCCAAGTGAGGGTTTTCCGAACTCCCGCTGGTTAACGACGGACTGAAGTCTGTCATGTTCTTACAGGTGCAGAGGGAGATGGGCTGCTTGTTCTGTTCTGGAATGGAATAAGAATGCACATTCCAAACAACCAGGCAGTGTGGATACCAGCCTCTGATCACGAGAGAATCATCAGGGAACTCCAGTCTCACGTCTTCAGACCATGTTACCTAAGCCACACCCACTTCAGCCATATTAACTGTACACCGCCCTTCTGTATGCGTCAGTGCTGCTCAGCGACGCCTTCTTTGTGTGCTTGTCCAATCAGAAGCTACCCACTCCTAGCACCATGTTTATTCATGAGCAGCCAGAGAAAAGAGGACTCGGACAAAAAAAGTGACCAGCTGAAGGAGCTGCAGAGTCCTCAAGAGACAAAGACACTTTTATCTTCGCCATCACCCTCAGTCTCTAGCGAGGATGAGGATGAGGACCACAACCAGGACCACAAAATGTTCCATCCCATGAGGTCAGAGATGGTGAGCCGCTCAGTGAACACAGATATTTCATGCCTGAAACAGCTGCACAGTGAGCCACAGAGCAGACCTGCTTGGAGGTACTGGAGAAGAGGAGCCACAGAGCCACGCCACAAACAGCCAGGTAACAGAGTCCTCCAGGACGGTCCATACAGATAAAACCACACATACGTAATCCGCTACCGACAGGCCTATATCCACTGTATACACATCTCCTGGACATACATTGAAGGCTATATATTGGAGGTTCTCTCACATAAACTTCATTTCATAAAGAAATCTCTGCAAGTAAAATTTAACAAAATGTTCTTAATTTCTCAGGAGGGCCAGTCAAATCTCCAAATGTAAGCTTCACTTGGCCTGGAAAAACCAGTCATCTTGGGTACTCCACAGCCAATTCAACCTCTACCAATCACAGCTCATTATTTAAACTGGTGCCTGGTTCTGCAAGAGCAGGTAAAACAGTCAGACAGATATTTGGCTGTCCTGAACCAGGACCTCCTTCTGAGGCTCTGTCTCCGTTGGCTTTGGCACTGAACAAAATCTCAGCTAAACCAACATCATAATCCAAATGCATAGCAATAAAACTGGGGGAAAATTGTTTAATAATGTACAACAAAAAGGATGTGTTCAGTTCAGCAAATGATGTGATATAAAAATAATTTCATTACTATCAGTTAAATAAAAAATTACACAGCAAATACAATTACATAAAGGCATTACACACAAATCTACTGGGCCTCATAATACATTCTGTTTGATATAGCTTTAAAAACACTGGCTAAAAATCCTGAGTATTAGCAGATGTACCTATAAAAATATGTTAAGGCATATCCAAGAAGTGCACCAAAATAATTAAAAAGTTGTCTTCAATTTTAAGGCAATTTTTGAACAATAAAATAGAGAGATTTTTACTGATCTGTCAAATTCACTGTCCTGGAAACTGGAACGACAAAGAGCCAAACTCTCAAAGGTCAGGTTAGACAAGGAGGTCGAAGATCAGAGGTTAAATGTGAGTCGCGTGCTCTCTCCTGCACTGACGCGAACCACTTTGGTCTGTGGACCAGCATCCTGTGTTGCTGCTGTGATGGCGTACGTCCCTGGAGACACGTCAATCAAGAACTCCTCTGGATGGGACAACCCCTTCGAGAACACGGAGAGAGAAAGTTAACTTTCTTACATGGAGCTTAACAGTCTCGCAGCTGGTCCTTCCCATCCAAAACTTCAGTCACAAGCTGATCACCAGTCCTAATGTATTGTGGGAGCACCTGGGTCTTCAGAGATGTTGCTTACAGTGAACTGAACTTGTTTGGCTGGTGCAGTGCCGGCCCGAGGATGCCCTGACCTCCAGCCTGAGGTTCGGACTGCTTCCCGAGAGTGAAAACGGCAGACATGGGCTAGCTCTCTCTCACTGGGCTTGGCTCCTGCGTCTGAGCTGTAAAACATCTGCAGAAGAAAGAGTTTCATTCTTGCTGGTGCCAGTTGAAAATGTATACATATATTGGTCATCAAGCTGTCTTACTTTGCACTGATTGGTAGTTTCTGACATGCACTCCACTATTTGGGCAAAAGCATGGTCCAGTCTCGCATGGACAGCAGGGGCTTCCCGAAGCTATGAATAAAACGTCCTTCATTGTAAATATAGTAAACGCGCGTCTTTTCATCGAACATAAACTGTGCTATGAACTGCAGCAGAGTTTACCTCACAATGCTTCTCCTCCGCATTAGAGTTTTTTGAGAGTCTTGCACTCGACCAGTCTACAGACCGTCTTTTGGCTCTTTCCAGCACCTCACGTCCGAGTTTAGACGAGCGATGAAGCGAAGAGTCCAGCGAAAACTTGGGCATTGACAACACTGGCCACCTAATTACAGGGTCCATGGTGGCGTTGACATGTTCACAAATGTTGCACGAGTTCCGTAATGACATCACAAAGCACTCATTAGCGCGATATAAAGGGACCAGGCCACGGCACATTGGACTGGGAATTCAGACGCACATAGATGCGAATTCAGATATCATGTTTTAGTTTTCGAAATCCCAACAACCACCCTAAGCATCCCGTTAGCATTAACATTTGATTCAATGACATTCACAGAGCAATTTCAAAATCGACCCATGTTAAAAACACGAAACATTTCGGATGAAAGTTACATTTCGTATACAGGAAAAACTTACACGTGTAATTTGATGCTGAAGTCTCCTCCAAAACTGTGTTCTTGTATTATTCCAAAATACTGTTAAGAATTATGGACGTTAAAACATTCTTGTTACAACTGTATCATTAAAGCACGTTATCTACAAAACTGGGCGTGGGAGAAATAAAAGTGAACGGTAGAATGCGGTACTTCCTCTCCCATGTACTTCTGGGATATGTAGTGTTTTTTATACTATGTATATTACTTTGTATCAATATTTACCACACGTTTGACATTTTTTAACATATGGCAAATTAAGTAGCCAATGCCTTATTTTTAAGTAATGTTACGGGTGTTTACGTAAATTTACTTAATGGCATTTGTGTCTAACTAAAAACCAATCAATCCCTTCCATCCATTAAATCTGCCGTATATAGTTTGCCTCTGCCTCAATGATCAATGACGTCCCTCCTCAAAGGTTATGATGAAATGCCTGAAAAAAACATAACCTCGAGTGGGCAACACAGGTGAATGAGCAGTGTATAATGCACAATTTAATATTAGTGACTGCTTAAACAGGTTAAACAGATAACAGTCATGGTCTAACACACTGTGGACATCCCTAATTCCATCCATGTATGACCTGGAAGCAATTCATGCACATGACAATTGAAAAGCCCAGTTTGACTTGCCCCAGTCTTACACAGCATACCACAACATATCACCCTATCATTGTTGTTGTTGCCGGCCATGTAATGCAGTGCAGTTCTGGCTGATGGGTTTGGTGTGACTCATGAAATATTCATAAAAGCTTGTCTTTGCCTTCCGAAGCCAAAAAATGCAGCAAACACTGACTTAAAAATAGTGCCGCTGTTACTGGGATTTGAGAGCTACCTGCCCACACACTCTCACTCAGTGTTTTTTTATTTATTTAATTTAAACCTAATGTGCTCACTCAAGTAGATTGTGTTCACAGCATAGTGTGTGAGCCATGTATACAGAAACAATCTGCTGCCATGAGTACATGCAAGTATAGTGTGTACTCGTTTACATACTGATGACAGAAAATATAATAGGTAGTCACACACACACACACACACACACACACACACACACACAGACACACACACACGCATCCTACCTCCCTTCCTCCTCTGTCTCATTTTGACTCTCTGTTTCTCCTTCTCTCTCTCACACACACACACACGCACTCACACACATCCTACCTCCCTTCCTCCTCTGTCTCATTTTGTCTGTTTCTCCTTCTCTCTCTCACACACACACACACTCGCACACATTCTTGCATGCACATCACCACCCACCCTCCAACACCCTCGCGAGGGATGGAGGTGCAGAGAGAGGGACTGCAGCCGTGAGATCGGAGGGATTAAGGAGCGCATGCAGCCCTCGTTACGTAAGAGCACAGCCTGCCCTGCCTGCGATCCGCCTGGACTGTAGGAGAGCATCAGCAGTGAAAGACGGGAGACGCCCGGGCAACACTGGAGCTCCGCACGCAGGAACACACCCTCCACACTGCAGCCGTGTGCCATGATGGGCTGCCTTCCTCCCGGGCTGCGAGAACACAGCTGCACATCCTCATGATCGCCACGGACCTCAGCCTTTAAGAAGCATAAAGCACAGTGCACCAGTCCATCTCGCAGCGTCTACCTGGAGGACAAGGAGATAATGGTCAGACATGTGTAGCCTTCGAGACAGGCTGCTGTAATCGCAGGAAGACGACTGTCATTTGAGGCTTGGCGACGCATCCCCTCAGGACGTGTGGGGATGAGGTCCGCGTGGCTGTTCGTTCTGGCCGTGTGTGTGATGAGCGCGGGGGCTCCCCCTGCCCACGGCGCGTCACTGAACCCCATTCTGTTCACGACCACCCTCGCCACGCCCACTGAGGAGCAGACCACGCCCACTGATGGGCTAGTCACGCCCACTGAGGAGCAGGCCACTCCCACAGAGCCACCAAGCAGCAATGATACAGGTGAGAGCCACAGGAGAATGACAGATGGTCTCTGACAGGTCACAAGTGTAGCGCTCCAAAGTCTTTGTTTTTTTTTTTAAATTGTCAAGTCATTTAATTTAATTATTTATTGAAGTCACAACTTGAGATGTAAAAAGCAAATCTATTATTTGTCATTGTAGACCTAAATAATTATGCCCTTTATGTCACTGAACATGTATACAATCATTTAGAGCTATCCTACGTGCTTCAACTGTTCGCTTTTTAATGCAGAAGCTGGCTTATGAAATGTAGGGGCAGGAACATGTAATAATTGCTCATAACTAAGATGTTTCTTAGTGTGGTGTATTTTAATTATTTTTAATACTTTAGCTTGCAGTCATGTGAACTCTTCTTCTATTGCATCCTCTGTGGACTTGTCTGACGCAGGAATCAAATTCACAAAGCACTTGGAATAATATTTTTTAGTGATGCTCTTTTTGTCAGCTAGGGTTCAGGTGGAACATGATGTGAACTGGGACACTCAGTGGGGCAGATGAATATTTGATGAAGTACCTCATGTTTATTTAATCAGGTACTCCCAGAGTGGGGGCTCTTTCTTGCTGAGAGGAAAGAAACAGTAGTGAGAGAGAAGAAGGAAGGAGCAGAGGAAGTGTAGAAGCAGCAGAAGCTGATTCAAGGTTTTAAACCATCTCCAAGGTTGTTTGGGCAAAACGGTGAAGACAGTACCTTTGTAGCCTCAGGTTCTGGATGTTAACACTGACTATTCATGTTCAGTGCACCAGCAAACTAAAAGTTGCACCTGCTATTTTAGGTTAAAGAAAGGGCATTTCAAATACACTTCAAATACAAACCTTTTTTAATGCAAATAAAATAAAAACAGAATTTATTTGTTTCAAGATGATTTAGTAGACCAGAGGCCGGAATGGTAGAATGCCAGATGCAGGAAGCAGACCCGAAACACTCCCTGGCAAACCACAAACCACAGAGAACATACACCTCCCAAATGCTCTCCCTTGGTAGACATGTAGAGGCAATGCAAACAAATTGTGTAATTAGTGTCCTGTAGTGTCAAGCTTAATGTTATTCTGTTTGACATGATTTATTTCAAAATGCAAAATGTTACCGCAGCTTAATTGCAGTTTATGTAGAAACACACACATGCACAAACACACACACACACAAACACACATGCAAGCACAAACACATGCATGCACAAACACACAAAAACAAACGCACACACTAACACACATATACACACGCACAAACACACACGCACAAACACACACACACACGCACGCACAAACGCACGCACAAACACACACAAAAACCAGATTACTAGCCGGATATAGACACTTCCATAAGAATTAAATGTAGATTTGTTTCAGAAGCAAGGAAATGTGTGACACTATTAAAAAATCTACCAAATCTTCAGATAATAAGAAGGAAGAGAGAACCTATTTAGGCTGTTATCCATATATCCATATTTATTATTAAATTCACTAACGTCTCTAGGTCTTCTGTATCCCAGTATCATATCTGTCTGTCCTCTTTCTGAGGGTCCATCGATCTTTGTGTCCCTAGACAGTTTCAGCTGTATGTCTTTGCTTCCCCCGCGGAGAGGATCGTACTACGTGGAGCAGGGTACGGGGGTGTCTGTGGGCTCCATCCTAGTGTTTTGGTGCAGGGAGGGCTACCAGCTGGTGGGCAGTGAGAAGATCACCTGCATGCTACATGCCGGGGCGCCTCGGTGGAGCAACTACCTACCCGTGTGCGAGAGTGAGCCAATCTCCTTCACTAGTGAATCTGTGGAGTTTATTTTGAAGCTGTTTGGGAAGTGAGAAATTACCTACTACTATTATCAATTATCATTTGTTTCACTATTAACAAATGTTAAATGTAAAAGATTAACTTGTCTGCCTGATGTGACTCTCAGGCATCCCAAAGCCAGACGCCCAGGGCCTGCGCATGGCCCTCCTGGTGTCGCTGGTCAGTGGCGTGGTCATCCTCGTGATGGCTGTGTCCTTCATCGTGTGCTGCGTGCAGGAGCATCTTAGCAAGCAGAAGCAGAAGCATCGGACAGGCAGGAGCAGGTTAGCGAGCACAGCAGACACCGTGGGGTCTCCTCCTCAGCTCCGACGACAGTCCCATATTTCATACTGTCTGGAAGGCAGGGCAAACGCTTCTGTTCAAAACATATGTAGTTCAGAAACCTGTCTGTGTGCAGATGATCTCCATCATCATCATAATAATAATAATAATAATAATAATAATAATAAGCCAGACTTATATAATACCTTTCAAATATTCAAGTATGGGAGTTGTAGTTCAGAAAGATAGGTGGGTGCAAGGCCATGATAGGTTTTGAAGGCAATTTTTATAGCAGGATTTTATAGTGCACAAACTCTGAAACTGATAACCAGAATAACTGGTAAAAAATGGGGGTAATGTAAGCATATTTCTTAGCGTCTACAAGGACTCTGCCTGCAGAACTTTCAATATACTGGGGAGCGTGAAAATTTATTGAAGGTAAAACACAGAAAAGGGAGTTGCAGTTGTTTAACGTAGATATAATGAAGGCATGCACCAGGATCTCAGCATGTTTAAAGAAAAGAGCAGAACTCTGAATCTTTGATGTGTTTCTGTATGCACAGGAGAAGAGAAAAGCATCGTTCTGGATCTCGAAGGAGCCCATCCTGGTTAGTGAGGGAAGAGTTGGACTGGGAGGCTTTTCCTCCCCCAAAGATCTTCAGCCTGTCCCAGCGCTCTGAGCGTACTGCCCCCCACGGGAGCTCGCTGTACACTGGAGTCATCAGAGGCTACGATAATAGAGGGTACGAGAGGTGAGGAGGTGGTTTCCTAGAGAAACACCTCACCTAAATGCCCCCCTCCCCCTTCAAAAAAACCTTATGTAGTTAAGTTGTGTTTTATAGTTCTAACGTTCACACAGAGCATGTGATGTATGGTTCTCTCCCTTTTCTCTAACCGCAGGAGTCAGGAAAGCCTTCTGAGGAGCAATCATCCTGGTGTTCATCAGGCTGACAGCCAGGTCTACCCCAACCTGGTGCTCCAGAGGGTCCAAACAGCTCCGAACCCACAGGGTAGCCCCCTGCCACCAGTCTACCTGCACTCCTCCACTCCTTCCAGTGCCAAAGCTCCACACCGTCCCCCAGTTTCCCTTCAATAGGCTCATCATGATGACACCATAAACAAATCTTCCCAAGGACAGCGCATGCTGGATGTGGCCATGGCAACAGTGTTTATCTATTCACACAAGCAATGGAGATATTTTCCTTCCCAACTAGGCATGGAAAGTGAATTGGTCAATGTGACCAGGAAAAGCACTTTGTTTTTTTTATTTTTTAAATGAAATTAGTTACAATTACAAATAAAATAATGTACATATATTCCATTTATGGGGCAATTGCTTATTGTTTGTTTATTTATTGAATATTTAATGCAGACAGCCAGGTCTGACTGAATATTTAATGTAGACAGCCAGATCTGACTGTATATTTAATGTAGACAGCCAGGTCTGACTGAATATTTAAATGCAATATATTTTAGTTTTATGACTACAGCAAAAACTGTAAATACAAGATTTCAGGATCTGGACATTTGAGGACTTGGATTCTGTTCTTAGCCTCAAAAGTGGCGAGACACCAAATTCACATTTCAAGAATCACTCATTGTAAAATGATAACGGTGTTCATTGTTAAAAAGAGACCACAATTTTGTTACATAAATCTTATCCATAATAAAATAAGCTTTGTATTTTTCAGTTGTAATTTTTAATAAAGTGTTGTTGTTCATACAGTTATATTGCCTCAGTTCCTCAAAGGTTAGCACAACAAACAAATGATTGCTTTTAGATGTCCACCTTTAAATGACGACTCACCTTCCTATAAATAAATTGTCACCTGAACTGGGATAGTAAAGTGTAGCTCTTTCCAAAATGTTATGCACCTGGTAATTTGGGTAGAATCTGTGGGTACCATTTGCTATGGAAGTTTGTTCAGTGATCCATTCCCAACATTCAAATACTTCCTATAGAATCCATGTAATTAGGACACAGCAAAAGGTAAGGATATAATAAACAATAGGAGATACAGAGAGAACAAGCAGTTCATTCCACTGGAACAGAAGGTCAGTACATATGGCTTTAACACTTCATCCTGTTGTTTAACTTTGGTTCTGTGTAACTTCTCTTTCAAATTACTAAGTGTAAAGAAGTTTTAGAACGTAAAGACTGCAAGATGTTTTTTTGTATGTGATTAGGTCTCCTGTTAAGTGTTCTGCTCTTGAAAGTTAAAGCTGATGTTGACTGAAACTTGCTTTCTTACATGCAGAATAGCCATAATGGGGAACAGCACACCAGATGAAACCCGTCACCACACAACCACAATATCTGGCTTTCAGAATTCCTTCCAAAGCAACATTGTGTCTATACAGAATGTGTCCTCTTTAGTCGAGGTTCTGAGCTTGTGCAGAAATGCAGCTTCGCCTCTGCGGATATCCATCCTGATCCTGGTCCTGCTGACGGCTCTCCCAGGCAACGCAGCTCTTCTCTGGATGATGCTCAAGAACAGAAGGGCCCTGACACCCTCTGAGCTTTTGGGGCTCAACCTTGCCCTATTTAGTATTCTCTTCTGCCTCAGCCTGCCAATAAACATCTACGCGTCGTTGAGGCCGGCAACCAGCCTCACCCTGCTCTCCAACGCCTTCTCCATCCTGGTCTACTTCAGCTGCCCCGTCCTGCTGACCGGCATGTGTGTGGAGCGCTACATGGCTGTGTCGCACCCTGTGCTCTTCCTGCGATGGGGCAGATGGGAGTACCGCGCTGTCTCCTCCGTCCTCATCTGGACGCTGACCTGCAGCTTGGCTGTGGTCGCCTACCTATACGGCATTCCCGCCATTGCACTGGCCCTCTCCCTCATCCTGAACGTGCTGTTTTTCCTAATGCTGGCATGTCTGCTGGGCATTGTGTGTGTACTGTGCAAAAATGGCCCAGGAGAAGGCAGGACTGGGGAGCCCAATGACTCTCCCATAAAGACAAGGGCTCTGAAAGTCATCATTGCTGTGCTAGTGCCCTCTACTGTGACCTACATGCCCTTGCTGGCTCTGGCTCCCTTCCTGCTGGTGATCCAGGCTGCCCCACACAAAATCTCCCTCTCTCTCATCTGTGGCGGCCTGCAGGTGTTCAGTGCTCTGCCTGGGTTCGGAGTCTGTATTGGTCCCATGTTCTACATGTCTCGGATTAAGCGACTGCTCTGCAACGGAAACCCTGACGCCAGAGAGCTCAGAGAGACCAGAACCGACAACCAGAGAAACTAAAACTCAGCAAACCAGTTAACAGCAAACCAAGAACATCTTGAACAAACTTGCAGTCAAAGAGGTATTGTTTCATGTGCAGCCAAGAGGAAAATGACATGCAGTACTTATTAGTTCTCGTTCTTAAAGGTTGTTTACATTAAAATATTGTAAGAATTAATAGTACTGTATATTAAACAGTAAGTATGTATCTTTTTTTGGAGTAATCTGCACTGACACAGAGACAAATGTTTATTAGGTAAACATCCTTCCCTTTGCACAAAGCAGATAATTGGTGAAGTATATTCTGTTTAGACAATGTTATGTAAACAACCCCATGTCTAGGTACTGTGTGTGGCCAGGGAATAAGTATCACCTGTGCTATGCTAATTTAAACACCAATACGAGCTGCATACACATTCATTCTTGAAATATTAAAATATCTGTTAGTTTGAATAGCATGCAGCCTCGTGGTTAGAGATTGCACCTGAAAGTGACCAGCAGAGATAAACATGCAGAAAATCAGACTCTGTCCAGTACCAGAGTATCAGACTTGGTCTCAAGACATCCATTGTAAGTCACACACATTGAGACAAATCTGCATAGGTAAGTAAAGTCCCTAAAGGTATCCACGTGTCTGTTAAAACGACTCCTCTGATAAAATAACTCAATGAAATACACTTTCTTTATCTAAATACTGTTGTTTCCTTGGGGGACTAAACATTAGCTGGGAATGGGTATCTTTATTGCACTGGTAGTTTTAGCAAAAACTTTTTATACATTATTAAACAAATGTTACTTGTATTGCTTGTCCTGCATTATGATACCTGGACTGATGGTCTATGTTAGGATAATATGAGACAATATGATACGTTAGCATAAAACTGCTGCAGGTAATCTAGATTTTAATATCTTTTCTTGAGTTCTGTCAAACAATTCCTTACAAGGCAAAGGAAACAAATTTACATAAAGCAAATGGATTGATATATTTCGCTAAAATAGCTAATTAGTATTACGTTTTAATGCAGGTGGCCAGGCAGACATTGAATATTTATGATAAAATAATACAAGGGTCAGTTCCTACCGTTCCCCATGCTTAAGATACGGTAAACCGGGGCAGGCCTGCCCCATAAATGGAATATCGGACATACAACCAGATGAAAACCGGGAGTTCGCGCCTGTTACTCAGCCCACACAGTTAATCGGCGATATTGGCTGCGATTTAGAGCGCAGGCTAACTGTCGAATGGATTCGTCTTCGCTCTGCTCTGAGAGATATCTACTGAGCTTCGGCTACAGCAGTACCCTATACAGCATCGTCATGTTTCCGCAGGTGCACAGACTTAACAAGAAACAAGAAACTTCCATCTACAGCCAGTTAAAATGCACGCATAATCTAAAGTACAGTCTTGTTTACAGAACAATTTACACTGCAATCCTGAACATTAATGTATTTAAGGGCCACGTATTCGAGTGCTTATTTGTTGTTTGCTGTTAAATGAGCAAAAACACACTGCTACTGGAAACAAAAGATGCATTCATTGTATGACACGAACTAGATTAACAATTAAAAGCTGTAAATCACAACAATGTCCAAAACCAAAAATACATCCTGCTCTTGTTACATCCACAGGCCGTGATATTTGCTTTGGTCCGGGCAAACAGAAACTTAATGTCCATGTGACGAACTGCCTAAAGACCCCGCTGACCCCAGAAAACCTAGTCTGTGGCCCTCAGTATCCCGGGCCTGCATACGCGACTCTCGCGCCCGCACTCTACTCTCAGTCTCTTCCACTATGGCTACCTGCAGATTTATCGCCTCGCCACAGCCCCTGAAGACACACCTGACGGGTGTTATTACACCCTCGCTGTGTTCTCCAAACACAGACGGCAGAAGGTTTGAACAAACGCAAGTCGAGCAGCAAAGTTCCAGTTCAGCAGATCCGTCAGAACTCACTGGACGGAAGAAGCGGATGACGAGTAGTGAACAAGACTCTCTTGTCCATGGTTTTCGTTTTTGAATAAACCATATCTCTTGATATACACGCAACTTTGCTTCAGCGTCAGTGTTTCTTCGAGCGAAGTCATAAATAAATGGTGCGCATAAAGGAATTGTGTTTTACTTTACATGGCTGTTATGTTGAGGCCTCCCTCTAGGAACAACATAACGGCTAAGCGAGTCAAATCTGTAGTGTCTGAATCGAGCCACGCCTACTCAACAAAGGTTTAAGGGCGGTACATTACAGGTGAGTGGGTCTACTCCAATTTTTCAATGATTTTACACTTTGACAATTATTTTAAACTTTTTTTTTTTATTTTGTTCTGACCTTATGTAAAAATGCAACGTAACGAGCAACAGCAGTGTTTATAACAAATTAGGCTAACTGTCGTTTATTTGAAAGTGAAACTAAGTTTAGGCTACGTTACAGATAAGTTGTTAGCAGTACGCTTACTAAAAAGCTTTCTCTTGAATATATTTCCTAATTTAGTGACTATAGCTTACTGTAAAATGGGGGGAGTCTCTCGAACCAGACAAATATACCAAGCGGTGCTTTGCTGTTTAACTTATATTTAGTGAGATCTCCTTGTAGTCAGTCCTGTTTATACGATTAGTTTATTATCAAAAGTTGGGTTAAATAAAAAGCATCTTATTTTATCAAGACATAATGTTCTATACAAAGATCCACATTTTATGCTGGAACGATGGAGGTTTTACCAGAGGAGACGTTCTTTACCGAATATCGCCTCCTCGAAGCTTATCACGTCAGAAGAAAGTCAAGGTCAAATGCAAGGCATGAGATCACCTTGCAGGGATACAGTATATGTAATCTGTCAGCTCTGTCGGCTTCTGGGGATACAGGTAATTTCCAACAAAGACCATCTAAAGATCGCGTTAGATGACAAACACTATTTGAACATTATCTTTATTTTATTATTATCTTTAAAACAACAGATGATTTTGCCGATGTGGCAGAGGAGCTGACTCAGATTGTAAACAGTGTGCCTCTTGCTCCAGAAGAAATTGTGCCTGAAGGTGATGGTAGGTATCTAATCCTAGCTGTAAAACCACTTTTTGTTATTTTTCTGAAAAAGTTCTTTGACATGGTCTTGCTTTCTGAATTCAGATGTCATACAGAGGCTTGTTGAATTACTGAAAGAATCGGGTGACAAGTTGAATCAAGAGGTAATTACAAAAACCGCCTGACAAACAGACAGCGTTCCTATCCCCATCCTTGCAGTTATTTTCTGTTAACTCTGGACGTGTTTTGTTCTGTTCTGCGTCACACATACGTCCTCAGATCCAGAGGGACCATGAGCTTTCAGGTTTTCTCCAGAAGTCGTTCTCTTATAGCATGTTTGAGACTCTGGCCTCAGCCTTCATCCATGCTGTGGTACCTGACAGCGGCCAGGCTGAGAGGCCTAGCGAGAAGAAAGCTCAGATTGCCTGGACTTTTGAGATGACCAGCAGGCTGAGTGTTCTCGACCTGCAGCCCATGAACAGAAGCATGGGCTTCGGAGCACAGTTCCTCCACAAGCATTTTGCACCATGGATCCAGCAGCACGGCGGATGGGTAAGTGCACAGCACACAGCTCTGCTCTTCGATAGTAGTGTATACGAGACACCTGCTAGCTAGAGCTGCATTCAAGCAAGTGGAGTGGGCGTATGACCTGGATGTCATGTTAGATACTCTGTGCTTTGTAAGTTTAATAGCATATAAAGGAAACACATGGAAGTAATTGTAACAGGACTGGTAGATCACGCAATTATGACATTTCAGTCCATCTTTCTTTCTGCACAGGAGAAAGTATTTAACAAAGATGAGGGTGATGAGGAGATCCAGTAAAAAGTTATCCTGTTCCACACAACTTTGCTTCTTTTAACACGAGAGATTTGACATTATTTTTCATGGTGTGAAACCTGGATTTCAAAATGTAAGTGATGTTTATAACTGTGATTTTTCCATTCATAAGGGCATTATTGACAGAGTTTCCCCTATGCGTTGTCTTAATTCCACAAACAAAACAAGAGAAAACTATTCACCTTTAGCTCATAGTAAACTAATTTTTAACAGGAATGAGTTCCAGGTTAATCTGCAAGACTGCAAATACTCCATTCACTGACAAATAAAAGAATGAAAGAGCTAAAGTCATTTAGGCATTCATTATAATTTACTGGACAATGTTACACTTAAAACATTTAAAATATAATTATTTATTGACCCAGAATATATATATACTTGTAAATGCCACGAATGAAGCAAGCACCACTAAGCACTATCCGTACAACAAAACTGTAGACTCACTGATCATTGGTGGTTCAGTTCACAGATATCCCACCTTGATTTTGAAGTTATGATTAATCTGTACAGTATATGTAAACAGTAACAATCACCTTCACCTTAGCCCAAGTACAGAAACTTAAGGTATAAATAAAATACTTTTTCATTTAGAATTACTCTCTAGCAAGCATAACATTTCAATCATAAATGCAGGCACACAGAGGTGATACAAGCTGAAATGGTAAAAGCTTTGTCAATCCCCAGTTTACCAATATGTGATGATTCAATTCAGTATTTGAATATGCAATAAGAAAATATGTGTAATTAAGATTTCTATATGATTGAATGTGAATATATCGGTACTTGTTACACCGCCTACATGATGGTGATGGTCCATATTGTTGACTACAGTCTGTGCAGCCTGATGGTGTGAACCAGAATGTGCAGTGAATTGTCTGAACTAGAGGGAGGTGTATTTCTGCATTACCATCTGGATTCATCCCACTCAGACTTCCTGTTTGCCAGGTTATAATGAAGTTGGACATAATGGTCAGGATATTTCAGCAACTGGAGGCAATTGGATTATAGAATACTATACTATCAGCAATCACAGTCAGATGCAGACATGCAGCCTACAGCCTCTGTAACACAGGCTGCAGTGCAAGTAATAAGAATAACCTGGTCAATGCATGAAGACACCAGACTAAAACACTGAACTTGAACTCAGTTTGTGTTCGGGTTGTTCTGTACACCACGAGCCACTTATGAATTTCAGGTAGTTTGCAGTTCTCAGTGGACGTCATAGCGCTTAGCGCATAATCAGAATTAATCTGAGCTACTTGTATTTGGTTATACTGATTCTGAATAGTTCTAGATGCCGAGGTACTTGTTCATTTTCCCCAAGGCGTCACAGACTGTGTTGAGGTCACTGCGGAGGTCGTGTATCACATTCTCAATGCTCCTGGTGTCTTTCAGGAGGTCAATGCTCTGGGTGTAGGGGTTGTAGTACACAGAGAAGGGCCTCTTGATCATTTTGGCAAATTCCCTGTAAAGGGAAATCACATTATGTTTTTGTTCCTGTCACATTAAATCAAGCAGATAATCTTAATATAAGCATTAAATATATATGCTTTAATTTAAATATGAGTGTGATTGAGAATGAATATGTATACATTTGTGAATTGTATGTTTATAGATAAATGTGATCTTGCAGGTGATTTACAAATTGACAGACGATATGATTTACCTCATCTTTTCCTTGGCCTCTTCAAAACTCTCAGAAACGAAATAAACATCTTGGAAAGTGGTGATGAGACACTCCTGGTAGCATGTAGTTCTGGGGTCGAACGCCTTCACAAACGCTTTATCTGATAACGCATGCTGTGGATTCACAGGGAGATTTTACATAACTGAGACCCAAGGAGAGTGTGAAAAGGTAAAGTCTTACACTTTGGGTTTTCTGTGACAAAAGGAAGGATACTCTACTCTCAGCTCTCCGATGGAAGACAGAAGACCTGCCCCATAAGCTCTCAGCTGGCCATCTTGTTTACACAGGCCAAACTCGATGGTAAAGAAATAGCACTGCCCAGAGTAAAGAGATGAATCAAAAGCAATATAGTACACATATATTACGAGATACACATATGTACAGAACATTCCATGTAGTAACTGCAGTGTAGAGTGGTAAAGATGTAGTGAAAATGTAGTGAACATTGCTACGTAGTACACAAGGTTTCCAGAGAGATTTCGGACAGATCCATCATCTCTGCTTGCACATTTGATGAAAGACATCTGAATTGTGCTGTTTCTCTGGAAACCTTGTATACTTCACTGCCACACACATAGCTGATGAAGTGTGATTCTGGTGGCACATACTGTAGCCAGCTTCTGTACATCTTCATCTGAAGCCCCTAGAGAGGCAAGTCCGATCTCTTGAGAGAATTGGGCGAACTTGGGATCCGCCAGGAGGGGAACATGACCCAGGAGCTCATGACATGTGTCCCTGTGAGCCACATTCATGACATCACACTCCTCACAGGTTAACAAAAAACACGGGCTTCGCTAATGCTTTATATGAGCTAAAACTGGGGCTGTATTATATATGGAAAATTTAAAATAGGATAATGTGTAAATACTGCATGGAATACTCACGGTTCTGGTGTGTACAGTGGGTCAGTGCTGTGACGCACATACTGTGTGCAATTAAACACTCGATAAGCAAGACCTGCCAGGAAATCTCTGGGGGATAGGTATCCTGCCACAGGTCGCACTGTGAACCCTGACCTCTCTGCAAAAAAAATAAAAATAAATATATACATATATAATATATATATACCTATATATAGTAATATATATACATATATAACATCATAAACGTTTTGACACATCTCCATGTATGGACCCATTTACCTCTTAGGAAGAGAGACACATCCTCTAGCTGAGGGATGTTGTCCTCTCGATACCCACAATACTTTGAGAGCAGAGGGAGGTTTTTCAGATACTCGCGACAGGCGTGGGTGGGGTACAATTTAGTCAGCTCCCGGAACACAACACCCCAGGTCTTCACCTCCTCTAGTGTGTACTCAACGCGTGGGATGGGCTGTCCACTGTTACATAAAAATAATTAGCTAAGCATATGTATTGGGTTAGACATTAACTGTGTGGGTGGAACAGTATTTTAACCTGTCTGTCTTTAGATCAAGTTTGTGAGAAACATTTTTTCTGCATTCCTGACTTTGCCCACAAAATATTACATAAATCTGATCCAAATTTAAGAATAAAGGAAACTTATTCTATAGAATAACTAACTAACTAGTAATAGAATTACTAACAATTTGTAGTTCATTGCGACTTCCACAAAGTATTTCCTCCTCTGTCGATAAACATTGTCTTTAAAACCCTACAGAGAGATGAAATATTTAGTTTACAAGGTCCTGTAGTGACTTTAATAAAATATCATTCTTGTGATAAACTTCAGAAAGATTCAGCAACCGGATGGTCGGCGTCCAGCTCCGATCCATACATGAGCACTCTGTGGGAGCACTGATCCAGTTCTGAGATCTTCTGGGGAAACCAGGGTACTCCTTCCCCGTCTGGTAACCCACCCAAAACACACACACAGTCCAAACAGTCTACAATAAAAAATCAGGAGAAGTAGTATCGTTGTAACAAATCCAGCCATTTACTGCAGTAGTGTTAGTAGTGTTTAGCTACGGCAATTGAGTGGAAGACAAAGCAAAATCAAAGGATGTGAAAACATTCAGATTTACCGATGATTTAATTTTTTTTTGTTTGTTTTTTTTAGCTCTGATCTTTTCATGCATGTTTGCATGTTCCAGACTCACCTGTCTCTGCAGACCAGACATGCTGAGGTGTGTTATATGAGATGATGTTGACATGATCTTTCAGGTGTTGCACCAACTCATTAAACTCTTTCTTAGTGCAGCCACACTCCGCATAGATCTCCACCTCTGTGGTGACTCGCTTTGATTTGCGTGACTCAATGTGGGCCAAGTTCACATGTTTCTCCTGCAGTAGATAAAAATCACACCATCTAACACTTACTAATAGTATTTTTAAAGATAATTTGCTCTTATTCAGTAATGGACTAACTACTGACACACAGGTTTTCATTGTTACTTCCAATTTACAGGCTTTTCTGGAGAGCAGAGGTGGTCACTAACCTGAAAGAGGCGCAGGGCCTTCACCAGACAGCCCACCTCATTCTTCAAAGAGAAAATCACTGCGGTTTTGTTCAAATCATGTATGGAGCCCATACCTTCTTTATCAGGTTTCTCATCTATTCGGCTGAAGGATGTCCTTCGAAGCTGCAGGAAGTTAGACATCTGTCTGGTGATTCATACTAATTTTTTTGTGTTCCATGTTCAGGGCAGGAGAATGTATACTTTTAGTTTTATTTTTAGTTTAAAACTTCAGTAAACTCAGACCATAATTTTAGATATTTAACCATTACACACAAGCTGTATTTACAGGAGCAAAGCAGCCATTTGTAAATAACACAGAAATGGACAAAAAAAAATTCCATTTCATCATTAACATTTCCTACCTCCTTTTCTGTGTGTGTACAGGATCTGACCAGTTACTACATATGTGTGTACAGGATCTGACCAGTTACCAGATGACTCATTTGGATTATGCAAAATTTGTATAACACGAAAGGTTCTGTTCTGTGTGCCGAAGCCTAGCAACATGCTTACCATATTGCTTCCAAGGTGTTGCTGATCGAACGTAGCAGAGTCCAGAGATAATCCCCGGCGTGCCCAGTACTTGCTGGAGAACATCATCATGGAGGGCTGCATCTTTGGCAGTGCTTCCTGGCCCCTCTTCCTCAGGAGCCCCACAGGGGACTTGGGAATCTCTGGGCCCTTCTTCGGATTCTGCGGGTCGGGTGGCAGAGGCATGGTTTCCTGAGGCTTCATCTTGCCTTGGGTTTCAGAAGACATGGTGACTGCCTCTGACCCCTTCTTCTTGTGCACCTCTGTAGCCATTGGGAACTTGGCATGTGAAGCTCTACGCTGGACTCCACCTCAACCAACAGTGTCAGAGTCCCGCTTATATAGTGTGACGAAAGATCCAGATAAGGACCCCTCTCTCACACTGTGCTGCTTGCATTGGCTTCAGCGGGGGCTGGTGCCGCCTTCATTAATCAAAGTTACGTTACGTCAGTATGCTGCTGATCATGTAACCTCAGTGTTAATTCACTCATCTTATATCTGCCAGAGAACAATGGCAAATGTTCTACTCCATCCTGAGAGCAAGAGGACATAAAACATAAAGTGAAAATAAAAGATCAGCGATATATCAGTAGTGAGGTCAAATGTTTGAGTCCTTGCAACATTATTTCAAATGGGGGTGTCATATACACCTGAAACTGAGAAATGGATATGACCCACCCCCTCATAAAAAAGGTAGAGCTACCAGTATACCAGGGGTCACACTTGTACAAATGAAAATTAGAGGAAAGAAGTAGCAGCCATTGTTGTACTGGCTTTAATATCCACTTTGTCAACATATAACAAAGGACCAAGAATGATGTGGAAGACACACTTAGCCCACCACTCTGAGAACTCAGAGTTTGCATTTTCCTCTGAATGAATGTTTGCTATAGCGTAGCACACAGCCGGTTCTTTAATGAAAGAGAGCTGGAAACGAGATAAAATTACAGCTCAGAGGACAGAGCTATCAGTCCCGCCTGAGGCAATTTCCTGTGGAACAGGAAATGAAAGAGCTGGGATCTGGGAGCAGTCCTGAGCGTCTTTGTTGTGTGTATCCAACCGTTATGAGCCGATAAAAGATACTTTGGTCCTTCATCAGGGCTTCCTACCCGCTTCCTCCCCATCACATCTCCAAATGTCACAGATGGGGGGGAAAAAAAACATTCGAACAGTCTGGGACACTAAAAAGGCAAAATTTAAATGCAACATGGATTTGCATTAGCTTTACCTAATCTAGGTAATCATTTTAAGGGGTCCCCTTGTGGGTATATTTGTGATTGTACTTTGTCAAATATACATTGGGTATAGACATACATTTAAATATATAAATAAGATTTCAGATTAAGGTTCAGGTTTGAGTGAGCATACCAAGCTTGCTCATTTATATAACATTATTATGGCCACCCTTAACAGATGACAAACAGGATCTACATCCACATTTGTGTCATCCCACAGATCTGAATCATTACAGATCTGAATCATTACAAATGGACCACTTAATTTGTTGTTAAAGGAAAAAAACCTCATGAGATGAGCATCATGGGGTGGAGCCATTTCAGAAAGGATTAGTCATGTTTCCCACCATCTAAAAGATGAATCTTACTTCCAATTTCTAGACACAAGTTTGAGGAAAGCAGGTTTTAATTAATCTCTGCATGATTCAGAAAAAAGGGTTTTAAATCAGCACTTAACATGGAAACTCCATCTTAACATTTTGAAAACTATACAATGAGACGGAATGATTATTTTAATGAAAGACAATATGGTACAAGAAAATTACAAAAATAATAACTTTAGGATCACTTTGATCCTTGTTTTACATTCATACATTTTTTTCCAAGTAAAGCCTCTGTAATGCTTCACTATATGACATTTGGTAGCAAATATCTACATGATACCCAATACTGTTCATCTTCCTGGAATACAGGAGCTAAGAAAACATCTGTACTATACATGTTATGGTGTGCACTATGAGATGAAGGTAGTTTTCCATCTGGTGTGTGATGTTTCTTCTAAGAGTCCATGACCATTGGAGAAGTCTTGCTCTTGTCTGTGTTGTGGTCTTGGGGAGTTGTGAGGGGACTCGAGCATTCCATACTCCTGACCGGCTTCTAACGCCGATCTGTTTGAGACGGTGTTCAGGCCAAGAATCTCGCTCACTGAAGGAGGCAAGTCCTAAACACAGACCCCAGTGAAACGAACCAAATAAATATCTGCACTGTCACTATGGTGTAGCACACAATCCAGTAACACACACGACCCGACCAGAATCTTCTAGTCAACGACAAAAACAAACTGCAGTTATAAAGGTTTTGCATTTTAGTTTGCTCCTTCACTTTTTTCTGCTAAAACAAGTTGTGTGTCAGGATGCTGATTTAAGACGTACCTTGCAGTTTTTTATTTGCATATAAATAGCCTCTGATTTGATAAGGATTTCTTCAATGTCCAGTTTCATTGAGAGTTCATTTATATGCTATAAATGCATGAAAATGGAGAATAAAATCCATTACTGACATCACGAACAATATGCAACTCAAACATATATAAGTGGAAGACATAACTAGATATAATTAAAATATTCAATACATTTGACTGTAAAATAAATAAAATGAAAAACTAAGTCCTACAAACACAAATTGATCTGTAAGTGCCTAGTGTCGGTAAGCTTTACCTTTAGGATTTCGTTGAATCCATAATGCCTGTCCATAATCTTCTGCTTTTCTGAATCCAAAATGGCACAGCATACAAGAAGGTGAACATTCTGGCAAGGCAGTCCTGTCCACATCACCTTAGAACACACACACACACACACACACACACACACACACACACACACACACACACACACACACACACACACACAACTATGTATATGAAAATGTTTACAAGATGCATGCAAATAATAAGCAAATGCACAGCATCATCGAACAGGAGAGAACACCGAAGATCATCAACATTAGTTTTTAGAAACGCAAGTCAAACATGTGCAGGATTCTGCTGCTCAACCGGAACCCGGAGGTGCAGAGCGTGGGCAGACGGGGCACACCTCCCAGAGCCGAAGCACATCTTGAAAGTGAAGCTCCCTCTTGAAGCGGATCAGCAACCATCGGAAGCAGAAATACAGGTATCCGGAATCCTGTGCCTCTGTCAAGAGCAAAACACTGCTAGTTAGTGTGGCAACCTCACAGTGCGCACGCCTCGATGACACTCGGCAAAGCGCTAGGTTAAAAAAAAAATACGCTCTGTAGAAGAGCACTATGAAAGGAGGGTCCGGAGTCACTCACCCAGATAGTTCCAGAAAGCCAAGTCTAACAGGCGAAGGAGGGTGCTGAGCTGGACCAACTGGGTCTTCATCCCCTGCATCTGCTCTTCAAAGTTCTCATGCTGAAGACCAGAGGAGAAGCCACACCATCTCAATCTGTACAAAGCATGGCTGCACACAAGGGCTTGATACATACAACACTCTTATATAAATGCTAACGCCAACATGGGCTCCCAAAAATGGATGAAGCCTAGACTTAGACAGTGGTGAAATGCCTACTGGGATTTTTTTTTTTTAGCTCAGGCTTAAGCTTGGAGCTTGACCCAAGCTGTTAAAACCCAATGCTGAAAGAAGTAGAACAGGAGAAGGAGAATAGCATGGGCAGCCGCGCCATATGTGGAGTTGACGTCAGTACCATCTGATCCATGAAGCAGACGAAGCACCAGAAAGCATCCACCTCGTTCTCGATCACGTAGAGGATGGGAGAGAGCAGATCGCTCATTCCCTGCACGTAGCCTGCACAGAATGACAGCAAACTGGGTTAAACTCATGCACACGAGAGACTGCAACCCCTGATTAAGCACCATTTCCTGCCTACGTTAAAAATCACTTACAGACGAAGTTAAAGGGCTCACTAATGTTACACTGTTTACATTTAAAGCTTCTACTGGCACTGGAAAAAATTAGACACTACTATAGCACTTCAAAATATAAGACACAAACTTGTATACAAACTCTAAATTCCTTTAACTGGAATGTTGATTTTTTCCCCACAGGTTGCTGTCATTAGCTTAAGCAAAGATTACTTGACCAAGAGGTCAAGAGAAGAGACTGTCTCTCCCACACACCCCCCACCCCCACACATACACATACTTCTTACCTAAATCAAAATCATACATGCAGTATGTCATTAAGATGTCATGGAGTAAAATCAGACCAGGATTGTCCAGACCCTCGTAGAACTTGTTACTGCGGTCAGTTCTGTTAACGTCTTTTTCTGATGTAAAATAAATATTTTTTAATAAATCTTTTGTATAGTTCAGACACATTAAAATGCTCAAGAATGTTTTAACCATAAATATTTATAGATTTTATATATAATTTATATATCTATTTACACACATGCCAGCTTTGAAAAAAGAAAAAAAAAATTTTTTTTTGACCACGCACCGATCAGACTCTTGTAGTCACGTAATCTTGAGTTCCTCTTCTCTTGCTCCTCACTGACAGATTTCCACTGCAGCTTCATCCTGAAGTACTCATCCCTGTCGTCACAGAAACACAAGAACAGCGTCTCAAGCTGGGATGCACACAACACAAACCTGTGGTAACTGTGTGACTACAGTCAGTGACGAGGGGTCTGTGGGCGGAGCAGGGCAGGGATGGCTAGAGACTGAGCTGCACCAACGTTTTCCTTTTCTGCAGGATTTTCCGCTCCTCGTGGGTGCTGTCCCAGGGGTAGTACCCTAGCAAGAACTTCCAGGCGTCTTTCCTCAACGCGTGGCACAGGCCCTACAGCGATCAAGAAAGAGCAAGCACAAATCAGACAATATACAAAAGATTTACGAGAGTGAAGTATCCAAAATCGCACTGGCAGCTCGACAGGCAGAGGAGATTCTGAGCAGTGTCTATAGGGTCTGTATTTACTCCAAAACTAGCCATGCTTGACTTCATCAGGTTCCCTCCTTTTCCCAGGAAGTGTACTCATTGTCCAGGAAGTGAGGTCATCAGCAAAACTGGGAGGTGCTGCATGGGTTGAACAAACAACTGCAAATACTGCAGTTCCTGCTTGACTCCTGCAAACCCCTTCCTGTTCTGTGTTACTTTATTATTCACCTATAAATGGGCTCTCGGCAATTACTGATGCACAAATTCGACCCAAATTTCTTAACACACCCAAAATTTGGGGGGGGGGGGTTGAGATGACACAAGCTAATCCCCAGTCATGTTTGCTGGTATTATGAGAAAATGCAGGCATTGCACTAAGGCAGTGTAGTGCAGTATGTGAGTACACCTTTGCTAGTCGCTTGCCAGAGACATGTGAACATCCTCAGCACTAAGGACAACCAAAGAGACGCCTATTTTTACCCCTTTGAATATGAGGTGCTTTAAAAGAGGCACGTTGGTCACTCGTCCCTCTGAGTCTTGGTACTTTGCCCAGTCCTCAATCATTACAGGGCTGCTCCTGTGCACCTCTGGCCTTGTTCCCAAATCCACCTGCCAAACACACACACACACACACACACACACACACACACACACACACACACACACACACACACACACACACACAC
>JAOXYF010000027.1:23922528-23955613 GCA_028565775.1 Sternarchorhynchus goeldii | reverse complement strand
CCATTAACAGAACTCTACCAGAGTCATCCATTAATAGAACTCTACCAGAGTCATCCATTAATAGAACTCTACCAGAGACATCCATTAATAGAACTCTACCAGTCATCCATTAATAGAACTCTACCAGTCATCCATTAACAGAACTCTACCAGAGTCATCCATTAATAGAACTCTACCAGAGTCATCCATTAATAGAACTACCAGAGTCATCCATTAATAGAACTCTACCAGTCATCCAATAATAGAACTCTACCAGAGTCATCCATTAATAGAACTACCTGAGTCATCAATTAATAGAACTACCAGAGTCATCCATTAATAGAACTACCAGAGTCATCCATTAATAGAACTCTACCAGTCATCCATTAATAGAACTACCAGAGTCATCAATTAACAGAACTCTACCAGTCATCCATTAACAGAACTCTACCAGTCATCCATTAATAGAACTACCAGAGTCATCCATTAACAGAACTCTACCAGTCATCCATTAAATAGAACTACCAGTCATCAATTAACAGAACTCTACCAGAGTCATCCATTAATAGAACTACCAGAGTCATCCATTAATAGAACTCTACCAGAGTCATCCATACATGCAGTTCTAGCTAATTAAATGAGGACAATATTTACAGTTATGCTTAGAAAACTGAATTTGTAAACAAACATTGTGTCATCTTTGCACATTCAAGTTTCAGGTTGCACAGTCACTACTGATGTCTTTCTTCACAGACTCTAAAGTCAAAGAAAATGTGTGTGGAACATTTCTCCTTGAAGGTTGGTACTGCTCAGCTATGTTTTGTTTGTTTTTATTGTCTGATAAATTTGCAGCTGCTTTTGGAATAAGAAGAAAATAAAATGCTTCTAGTTTCTAGTAAAGGAATTGACTATAACTTAAATAGGTCTAACAAACTGTACATAATGGTCTTTGGTTGCTCTTGCAGAAAAATGTTTCAGAATGTTGGGAGACCGATTGTTCCTCAGAACAAGTCTTAATCTAAATGCTGTCAAAGGAACTTCTTATATAGTAGAACGTCCAGTATCACTGCATTTAACACTGTTCAACAGCGTTGACTTATGGATTTGTCCAATACAAATCAGAAAAAGCACGCTTTGACTAGGTTTTGGCAGATGGCACCTATGCAGTGTCTCAAGTTCTCTTCTGGGCTGATGCCCACTGATTAGCATGAATGTGTGAATAACATTCAGAACATTTAAGCACCAATACCTCCCCATTGACTCTATAAGATAACACCAGCTCAGACCACACACCTACATACCACCCCTGGTACTATTGCCAGACATTTCTCCTGATCTGTGCTTTATATACAAATGCTGCATATAATTTTACCCACTAATATATCCATTGTCCAAAAAAATCCTCATATAGGATATGCCTGTGTTTTTACTGTCACAAGTCTTGCAGTCAACGTGAATGTACCTGTTGTATACATCATTGTTGAACAGGTTAGACACGATACTCTCTAAACACAAGTCTTAGCACCAGGAAATGGAAAGGCCATTATCACACCAGTCCCAGGCAGCTTGAGTGTCCTGCAGCACCATTGAAGTTGCATTGAAGAACGGTGTCCTATGCCTCAGCATAGGGGAGGTGATACTGTTCCTCCCTCTTGTTACAGCGTTTGGCCACTATAGCCAGATAAAGCACAAGAAGAATGACCCAATAACAGCCGTAGAGGATGGCGCCGGCAATGAGCAGGGCCTTCTCTGTGTCGCTGAAAGGTTCCTGAGTCTCACAGTAAATGGTGTAGGCCACCCCGCCAAGCAGAACCGTAGCCCAGACACCAACTGGCACGGCCCCGATGAAGTTCACCACAATCTTCTTCCTCCCGGATGTGCCCCAGCCAGCTTTGTTGATGGTCAGCAGAGCAAAGATCTTAGCCGGCAGGAGGCTAGACATGTAGAGCAGGGAGTAGAGGGACATGAAAATCATAACAAGGCTGCCTCTCAGAAAGCAGGCATATGTGGCCTTCACCATGCCCACCAGCTGCACTGTCAGCAGGAAGAGCAGGATGTTCCACAGCCGCCCGCGGTAGAACAGGTGGATTACTGTAGCCACCAGAAAAAAGGGAAAGAAGCCTGTAACCACAGACTCGTAGGTCATCCACAGGCTGTGCTTGTGGAACCAGAGAGCATTGTAGAGCCACTCGCGGAAGTAGGACTTGCTCCAACGAGTCTGCTGGTTCAGCCAACGCAGATAGCCTGTGGGAGTCTCAGTCTGGCACTGGGAGCGCGCGGTGTACTTGGTCTTGTAGCCAAAGCTGAGGACGCGGTTGGTGAGATGGCGGTCATCACCGAAGCTGCACTTGCTGCCCAGGAAGGTCTGGTGGTACCAGGGCTCCAGGAACTGCTGCAGGAGAGAGTTGCGGTACATTCCTAGTGGACCACTGATACACTGGACACAGCCGAAATACGACTGGCAGGCACGTTCCACGTTGAAGGCCATCCAGTAGCGTACGCTGCTCAAGAAGGATATCCAGGAGTCATATTTGTTCAGTATCTGAAAAGAACAAGGAGGGGCAGACTGTAAGTTTAATAAGGCGTGTTACAGTAGAGATATGGATCTCTGTAAGGAAGAGATTAAGTTAGTCATAACATGATAAAGGCATAACATGATAAAGATTCCTATTGACATGTTTGTTTTCTTTCTTTTTCTCCCACCCTTTCCTTTGCTTTCTCTTTCTATGCTTGCTGGTATAGGTGCATCAGAGTGTCACTCATGATCACATGACCCATATCACCTAGACAATGGGAAGATGCATGATCACCACCCAGCAGGAGGAGCTCTGCATGTAGACCAAAAAACTAGAAGACCGTGTCAAGCTTTGTTAGCCTCAAAACGTTCTTGCGAGTTTTGGCTTTTACCTTGTGCTGTGCAACTTTAATTTGTTACCTTTCAGAGCATTAGTAGGAAGGTCAGGGCTTCTATAGAAAGAACATGTGCTCACCTACATTTACATCATTAGATATCCCATTTGTCTAGACACTAGGGAAAGAATGATGCAATGCAGTTGTGGGTAGGTTTCTTACAGATCGAGTTTCAAATTTAGTTTAGAATAACCAGACTATAACATTGTGTTGTGTGTGGCTGTTGGGTATGAGTCCTTCTGGTCTCCACATGTTATTTTCTGTGTTCACCTCCATCATCCTCCTCCTCCTCCTGTTACCCCCCTCCCCCCAACTGGCTGCCTGTGCTAGGGATGTAATATTCCCCTACAGAACTTCTGAGAGCAGTTTCTGTCCGTCAGTTTTTAAATTCTCCTCATTAGTGAATTCTCACCTGCACATCTCCTCCAACTCCACCCACATCTGGGTCCTCTTCCAAGACCTTCAGCATCTCAATGGTGCATGCTGGATCCAGAACGGTGTCCGAATCGCACACCTACGTACGAACAAACAGGGCACTTCACTCACAGCCACGGCACAGAACATCACGCCTGAACCTGACAGATCAGAGAAATCTTGCTATCTGTAAAGGCAAACACAAGTGAAGTTTCGTGTGAAATTTCACTGTAGCCTGCAGCGCTGCACAGTGGCCTGCAGAACAGCTTCTCTCAGCTTCAACCATCTGCCCTGTAGCCCACTCTTCAAGGCTTTTGTGGAGAAGCTGTAGCTTTTAAACTGTCTAAACAGAGAATGCCCATAGTTCCGAATGTTGGTGGCAGGTTGAAAGTTCTCTTTGTGTTTCTTTCAGTGGTTCACCATTGGCTATGCAGGAGCAATGAGAAGTTGCTGACAGAGCACAGGTGTGCAGATGACAATACAATGGGATGACCTCTGACCTCTATGTATCTGTGATAATGATCAAAGGACAAAGAGCAAACAAATGCGCTACTGTGAAGATCATTAAATCAGTGTTTCTGGACACACCCCCTAGTCTTCAAAATAAAAAAGGTTTTGGAACACTGTTATTTGTTGTACAAGTAGGTGGTGGGATGACAGACAGACAGGATTGTGAAGAGAGAGAAGAGAAGCATGTGGAGATAGACAGGGTGGTGGAAAGAGAGACAAGCACAGAGAGATAGGATTGTGGAGAGAGAGAAGCACAAAGAGAAAACAAGGTTCCAGAACACTTGATGAAGAGAGATGTGTAGAGACAGACAGGTCATAAGAGAAAAGATGAAAGGTGAGAGAATGGCTGAAAACAGATATTGTCTCCATTGAGCTTCTAGTCCTTGTAGAAAGGAATGCTTGTGGACACCCCCATCCCCTTTAAAAGGCTGTTAAGGTTGTTATTAATGGAACATTGTTATTCATGGTTAATATCAAAGTATTTGTACTGACAAAAGATTTGACAACAGTACTGACTATAGTCATTATACGTAGTAATTGTACTGACAATAGTAATGACAACAGTACTGACTATACTCATTATAGTAATAGTACTGACAAGCTTTTATAAAAACTGATTACAACTGTACTTGATGTGATTGCAACTCATTAAACCTAAGCAGTATCTAATATCTGTCAGTTTCCCTCCAGTTAATTCTCCAGTCAGAGCCCCCACCCCCATTCTCTTGCAGTCATGGTTTTCCAGAACAGGATTTCTCTTCTAATTTTGGATCCTGCTCTATCACACACACACACACACACACACAAACACACATGCACAAGATGGAGGCTCACCTGCACATAATCCACAGAGTTCCCGAGCGCTTTGAAAGCTGTATACATCACCTCCCTCTTCCCTCCCCACTCCTGCATGATGCACGAGTAGCGGCAGCTGCGCACAACCCGAGACACTCGCGCAGCCTCCTCCACAAGCACAGAGCCCCTGGCCCCTGGCACCGACCTCCCCCCGCCCCCGCCCGCGCCCCCGCCTCCGTCGCTGTGGTAGTTCCCTTTCCAAACCACGCAGCCGGCCTGCCCCGCAGCCCCCATCACTTCCTGGAAGATGTCCATCATGTAGGTGTCCTCGGGCCTGTTCCCATCCACCACCAGCACCACCTTGAGGCCGGGGAAGGAGATGCGGCGTGCACTGCGCAGACACTTGCGCAGGTAGTCCGGGTCCTCCTGGTAGGCAGCGATGCAGAGGGCGACGGTGCGGTGCAGGTGTCGGGACCGCGACGGCCCACGCATGCGCCGGTGCTCCAGGAAGGCGAAGAGGCTCTGCAGCAGCAGGTGCAGCGACAGGGCGGCGCCGTACAGCCCGAACGACAGGTGGTGCTGCTCAGTGTGGATGAACTGGTAGCCAGTGACGTAGGCCAGCAGGATAGCAAAGAGGACCACGGCGGCGAAGAGGGTGGTGACAAAAATCCGCACCGCTGTGCCACAGCTAGAGGGCATCTGTGTGGAGGAACAGACAGGTAGGTGGAGGGAAACACAGAGAGAGAGACAGGTAGGTGGAGAGGAGAGAACCACAAAGAGAGAGACAGGTGGTTGGAGAAAGAGACACACAGAGAAACAGGGTAGGTGGAGAGAGCCAGAAGCATGGAGAGATAGAGAGGTAGGTGGAGAGAAGGAGTGAAAACGAGGTTCGGGATAAAAAGTTGACAAAACAACACCGACAGTCTGCAAAATTTAACTTAAGGTTTTAACTGATAGGCCTTTAAGCGGATTGGAAGGAATATCAGTTCAGTGCTGCACAGAAATTCTGATGTTTCCGGTATTGGGTGTCTATGGTGAACCAAACTGGGGAGAAATGGATGTTCACACAGCCGTCACTTCTGAGGTGTGTCTGACCAGATGACAACTTCTTCACCTACCCACACTGTCTATGCTTCTGTCCGTAGTACGAGATCTTTAAAATCCTGAATTCTGAATTGATGGCTGTGGAAAAAATGATCAATCTGATCTCTTTCTCCCCCTGTTCAGGTTAACGACTTTAATTAAAAGCCAGGCAGGCCTTGGCTGTTGCTTCTTGGCATCCTGAGCAGAGAACAATAGTCCTCTTTATTCAGTCCAGCAGTGGCTGCCCACTGGAGAAAGAGCCGTTTTACTCACTTCCCCTGTATCACCAGCACCACTGCCGCTCTGGCCAGAGACGACAGAGCAAAGACTCTGCTGCTCTAGAATGCCAGGACGGAGATCCCATTCAGTACAACCACATCATCACCTTTTCCTCCATGATCAGTCAGTACAGAGCCAAGCATATATAGTGGTAGAACCCAACTGCACTGCTGACATCATACAGCAGGATCTCCACTCATCCACATTTGGGGTGTTTCTTCTGCACCATCCTCTGAGGTGAGCAGAGATGGATGAAGAAATATGGGGTTAAAAGTGGAGTGTCTGAACAAGAAGCAGCTGTAGGCATTGGATGCATGGGATGTATTGGACTCTAATTACAGGGAGACACACTGGGGGGCTGTGAAGAGGGAAAAACCATATCAAACTGCCTAGCAGTTATGCTTTCACCAAACACACACACACACACACAAAGAGCAAACCCTTGAATATACAAAAAAAAAAATGAGAGAGCCATCTTTTTAAAGTGATATCCAAATATCAATAACCACTATGTATGTCTCAAAGACAATATTTGGTTACATCATCCCTGTTGTCTGCTTTACTTTGCAGAGCCTTGGAACGGTGCTGCCATGGAAGTGTGTTATATAAATAAAATAGAATTATTCAAATTCATACTCCCGTTGTTTTTCCTTCAGTGATCTCACTCTTAAAACATTTTAGCCTCTGTTAGTTGAGTGTTTTTCCATCATTAACAGTGAAACTGCCACGAAAATCTCCCTTTCACCAAAGGGATTAACAGTTACTCACACTGGCCATGATGGGTTACTGCAACCATGAAGACCAGGAGATCTGAGACTGCGTGTTCTCAGGTGACGGTGGTGCTCTGCTTATCTCGGTCATTCGCAGCTTTAAAGGTAACTGAGAAAACTCAGACCTGTGCAAAGACATACTACTGTCTGCGAGCGTGTGTGGGCTGTGCAGGTTCCTCCAGAGATACAGGAAAATGTCTTTATGCAGGGAGATGAGACCCTGGCTGAGGAGCAGAAGAATGTTCTCAGATCCCACAAAGGAAGGTGGTCTCAGAAGCACTGGAGGGGCAGGCTGATCCAGTGAAATGAAAGCTTGTGTTCCCAAACGTCTCAAGCAGGGAGAGGAGAGTGGTGATCTGCAAATGATCTCCAGGTGGGAGTTCTCCTCACATTCATGTCTCAGGTGAGGAGCAGGATGAAGGGGGAGTTTGGAGATGTGGTCAAGGACACCCAAGAAGGTTAAAGAGGGAGGGCAGAGGAACAACAGGATGAAGGAAAGTCAGGACTCAGGTGAAGTGGGGAAGGGCTGGGTGGAGGGTGCACAGAGGACATGGGTGGTCAGGGTGTAGATACGCCTTGGTTGCAAGTACCTTTGTAGGTTCAGGATGTGCTGAAAGCTGTCTGTCAGCACTCTGTTTTAAAACCATCAGGTTTTTTGGCATTAAGACTAAGGAGTATACAGTTTCTGAGAACCTTGTGATATATTTGATAGAGGTGCATAAATTCAACTCCCAAACCATAAAGATCTGCCTACAAACCATAAAGATCTGCCTACAAATTTCAAATATTAATTCTACCTACTGATGGGAGCTAAAGTGTAAATCACTTTTTTTCATCCCTGCATCTTTAACTATTAATCTGTAGTTCAGTGTAACCCAATCAAAATCACAAAGACATGCTCAGAATTATGTGACAACACTGGAAAAAACTTGCTCAGACAAGCAAGAAAATACAGAAAAGTTATTTTTACCTGGGAGAACAACACTGACAGTGACTGAAGAAAAAACTGCTTTTTGTGACTGAGAATGAGCCTGAGAATGCCATTTCTTGCCACGAGGAGGCACTGTGAACATTTTCCAGAAAACCAATAAATAGGCTCATCTACCAAATCAATTTAAAACACACAATCATAAAAAACCCCAAAGAATATGATCTGCATGGTATTAGTGGGAATTCAGGAAGTGCAACGGAACGAGTGAGGAAACAAAAGCTCCTCCATAACTGTTCATCCAGGGAGTTTCCTTACAACTCTGCCAAGATCAAAGGTGCACCTGGTCCTTTGAAAGGATGAGCCCCCCACTGGGAAGAGCAGCTAATGAACTGATACGACTCAAGCCTGCCTGGCTGTTCTAATCTAATTTACTTGTAAATTCCCAGGAGCCTTTTCTCCCGAGGCCGCAAGACCCACGTGTCTCTGGTGACATGGGAAGTGGAGGCGGCGCCATTTTCCTTTGAGAGGTCGCACATCTTCAAACAGAATTCAGAGATGTTCCTGTCTGCTTCTGCGGAGTGTCTGCAAGCCTCAGGGCGCAAGGCAGAGTCTCGGGACACAAGGCGACGTGTTACACAGAAAGGATGGTTCTTCTCTTCACATGTACACCCTTCCAAGCTTCCAAGCAGCATAAATGAATTCTCAGACTCTTTCTAACAAACATTCTCACACAGCACTTATAGTCCTTTCCCTGTTACTGTTCTGTGAACACTACCTTACAGAAGCCTGTTTGTGGGAGCCTGGCAATATACAGTCTCCAGACTCCCTAAAAACCATCTTTAAATATGTCATTCCTCTCTCTTACTCTCTCTTCCTCTCTCTCTCTCTCACACACACACACAAGCACACACTGATCTGTCAACTTTGTATAAGTAAATTCAATAAACCATATTACTCATATTTCCCTTTCTTACATCCCCCCCACCCCCACCCCCCCAAAATAACAAAACAGACACAACACGCATACACACTGCTCTGATGTGTTCCATACCTTTCCAGGCCTGTGGCAGTGACGTTGGGCTCTCTCTGCCCTGGTGGAGTCCAGCCTCGCAGGGTCTGTGCGCACGTGCGTGTCTGGGTGTCGCTCTACTCCTTTCCACTGCAACAGCACACTCCTTGTTCTGCTCACACTATATCTTTATTCCACCGGCTCTTAGTTCAAGAGATCCCTCATCCAAAAATACAGCACCCTCGCCCTCCCTCCCCCCCCCCCTCCGCTGCCCCGGTTCCTCCCCCTTCTCCCGCTGTCTCCCTCCTCTTCTCCCTTCGCTCAGTCCCCTGACATTCAGACCTCTCAGTTCCACCACAAGCTTTTCCACAGGCGGAGAAGGAGAGGCGGGAGGCTGGCAAGCCGAGTGGGCTGCTGGTCCAGCCTGCTGAGAGCTCCAGAGCCGGGCATGGCTGGGGTGAGTACAGGTGGCGAGGGTGCTGTCTCTCTCTCTCTCTCTCCCTCAGCCAGAACTCTGCAGTAGCAGCCGCTCTCCTCTCCGCATCTCTCTCCGCAGCGCGGCCAACAGCGCGACTGAATCACTCCAGCCTGGTTCTCTCTCTCTCTCTCTCTCCACACAGCAGCCTCTTCTCTGCTCTACTGTCACTTCACTCTCTCTCCCCTCCACCACACCAGCTCTGCAGTGCAGCCAGTCACCACAAGACTCAGGACTGTTTGAGGAGACCTCCTCTCCCCTTGAACACACACACACACACACACACAGACTCTCAATGCATCCTTTATGGATTTATTTATTTATCGCCTCCTCCCTGCAGCCCAGCTCGAGACGCAGCTCTTGCAGGTCTAACACGGGCGGATGAGGAGGTAGAAACAGAACCAAGGTGAAAGGGGACAGAAAATGTAAAAAGAGAGGACTGCAAGGCATTCTATAACATAATTAATACACACTTCATTAAACATTCACTCCCAAAACATTCCTATCTGGGTGAAACTACATCTTTAGTCCAAGAAAAACTAAGTGTGTTGTTAAATTAATCCCTCAAAAAATCAGCACTCTCTCTCTCTCTCTCTCGGCCTGCGCAACACAGCTAGCAGGGAACCAACGTAATACATACATATCAGTGTAACAGTGTTATCATGGGTGAGCAGCAGAAGAGAGTAGAGCAGGGTGTCTGTGATGAGGGGAGGGGAGGGGAGTCTAGAATGGGGAAGAAGGGGGTGGTCTGGGTTTATGTTAAGCACTGGTGTAACAGCTGCCCACACTGAGGAAATGTCCTTGGCTTGTAACGTAAGGAACAATGCACTCTCTCCCTGCACAGGACAGTTATCAGGATGATAACCACAATCAGAATTAACAGACCTACTGCTCTGCTTTGATCTGGGAGGTCTACATTGTTATATCAGTATAATGGTATAACAGAAACAGAAAACACAAAAACACACAACAACTCGGCTATCAGTGAGGTAAAGAGCAGAGAGACGAGAGGAGCTCAATGTTTAACGTACATCCTGCTTTGTTCAATTGTTCAAGTGTTTAAAACTGAGTTCTTTCTTCATCGCGCCGCTACCAAACAGTTCACACAAATATGACATCAGTGTGCATTAGAGGCGCAACTTTTTTCAAACACCCACATGATCTCATTCCAGTGAAAAAGGACGGGAAGATAAAACATCTGTGCAGCTCCCACATCCGGTGTGTGTTTGTGTGCACGTCTTACAGTAGTAAAATATAACCTTAAAATAGGCATTTTGCCGTACATAATCCACACTTCCAAGACACAATTCTCAGTTCTTCAAACTCCCAATTTAATTTATGAGATTAGCAGGTCTGCACAGGGATCACAAAGCACTTCCCTACATCATCCATCACTTCATGAAAAGAAAGGCTGGAGAACCATGGAAATACCAGCAACACTCAGACAAAGCAGCTCCTCTTAACAAGAAGGGACAAACTGCCCTGTCTTGACTTCCAGTGTTGCCAGTGATGTCATAATCCTGCTTTTCTCCGCATAACACAAACAGTGAGAGCAAACGGAGCTCTTTCAGCAGCTAAGAGGAGAGTGCTGACCTGTGTGTGTGTGTGTGTAGAGGGAAACAAAGACCACAGCCGCGGTGCTCCACTTCAGGCTCCTCCGTCACCTCCGCCCCATGACAAAGAGCTGAGCGCTGCTCTCTCAAACCCCGAGAGGCAGTTTGTCTTCGAGTGGCCACCTGCTCGGTAGACTGTGCGTGTGTGTGTGTGTGTGTGTGTGTGTACACGGTGTGCACGTTTTTGCAAAAAGGCTGTGTGAGTAATACCTTTCTTTTTTAAAAGTGGATTTATGCTGGAGAAGCACAATTTGGACAAACAAAACCTCAGTTTTCTTTCTTTTTTTTAGGTACAAAAGAATTGAAACGGTACAAATACAATAAATCTCTTCATGGAACTGAAGACTAGGAAGAGTGTTTAAGAGCTGTGGGAGTGGCCGGTGTCAGGGCAGAACCACAATCTTCTTCTCCAGTTTCTGCTGAGGGAAGATGAACCTCCTCATGACACCGTCCAGCTCTTCCAGGGCCAGTTGAGCTTGGAGCACAGTCACCTCGTCAGCGTCGGATCGCACCACCCACTTCAGAGCTCGATAGAGCTCCAACAGAACGTCTCCAAGCACCTGCAGAGATAGACAAATACCAAAGGGAGGTTGACAAACAGTGAAGCATTATAGGTATTTCCGGCAGGTGGGGAAGCGGGTGGTGTTTCCCTACTGACCCACATCTGGAGGACAGGGCAGACAGTGGGAAAAGCATCCAAAGGAAGGCTCTCGCTCCACCTGCTACAACCATGTCCACCATATCATTAGTTCCTGCAACAGCTGCATCCAGTCCAACAGACTCCACTATAATCATGTGCAGGACTGCCCTGCTATTGATGAGACTGTTCAGACTAACCTTTAGCGCTGTTGACACTGTCAACATGCCAGTGGGTCCAAATAAGTCAAGTTTGGCTAAATAAGCTCTCATATGTACAGAATACATGACCCCCACGGCAAGGGTCAAGACTGGTAACTAGGGAGGTGACGGGGATGATAAAACAGAAGGTCAGAGGCCTGAAAGGGCAGTTTGCGATGACCCTCTCTGCTAGTGCAGATCCCAGGATGTCTGGCGAGATGACGGGGGTCAGTGTGGGTCTGTTTGAGGAAAGAGTGCCTCGGGGCTAAACTGGTTTCCTAAGGAACCGGCCTCATCTAGACTCAAGTGAGAGCTTGCACACATGTGGACGAGCAGTCTTCTAGTACAGCAGCTCTAAGTGGAACCTTCAGACACCTGTGCGTTCTTCAGGCTTTGCTTGTTGCACAGTGTGGTCTACAGTATTCCCCAGAAGGGCTAAACCCAACAACGAAGCCTGCTGGAGCAGTTGGTAGGCTGATCCTAGTCCAATCCTAAACCAGGATCAAAGGGAATGCCATCAAATATACTGTAGACATGGTACAAAATTTTAAATCTAAAACCAGTCACTAGAACACCACATGCCACATATTACCATGTGTAATACCATCATTTATCATCAACCATCCTTCTGTTTGTTTGTTACTGGTTTGCATTAGGTTAAACCTGAGGCACTGACTTAATTAGTAAACCAACTAAGATCAGATCAGATAACAGATATATACATGTGTAGCATTAGTGGATTCATTGTGAAACTCTGGACTGATCATCAGCTGTTCCCTGAAGGCTCTGTCGAGAGGAGGGGGTTTGCAGGTCTGTTTTCACCGAGTTGTAAACTTCCCTCTCACCTTAAAGTGCCTTCCAGACATGTTCACAGTGGACCCTGTTTCTAGTCCACTACGAAACCATGTACAGGTATGATGGTATACAGTAGTCAAATGGTGAACAGCGATTGATTTATCTATATGTCCAGCTGTACCAAGAGCCTGCATGGTATTGTAGTCCAGTTGTACCGACAGCCCACTGGAAGCTGCAGTCCAGCTGCGATGCTGCAGTAGGTGTAGCAGCATGTTGATGGCGTGGGAACCACAGATAAATACAGTGCACTGCTGACTTAGCAAAATAAGAGAGCAGTAAATCACAGCCTCCTTCAGGAATCCCTCATCTACACTGGACCAGCTGTTCCTGGGTCAGCCAGTTCCTCCATATGAACCATGTGTGCTGGACAGAGGTCAAAGGCACAGGGACACCATCCCACCCAGTACTGCTGTTTAACCAATGACCACTCTCGTTACTACACACAAGGGGGCGTAACTTTGACAAAAGTGCGGACCGGGTGCATTAAGTTCATCTCCCCTCAAATTTGTGTCCCCCTGAAATCAAGTCTGCCTTAAATCAAGTCCGGGTGTTCATTGAAATGTGTTTTCTGATTCTGTCATTAGGAACATAATATGTTTTATTTTACTGACTAAAACAAACATTATTGCTTGAATTATTGAATACACAAAGTGTGTATACACACACACACACACAATGGAGATCAAAATTGGAGAACACAATTTCCTAAATGTCAAGGTCATTGTGTAGTCCTATGTGAAATTATCCTAACAGTGAAATAGCAGTATTTTAAGCTTATTCCATAAACTGTATATATTCTAAAGCACAGCATAAAAAACTTAAATGACAAAATTGAAAAAGAACACTGATCAAAATTAGAGAACACTTTCAGATACCTGCAAGTTATTGGTGTTAATCTGGCACCTGGTGCTAATTTTCTTAATTATATGACAAACCCTATTTAACTGGCAGCCTAACGTTCCAGTTTTCACTGACTTTGCAAAAATGGTGAGCTGTTCCAAAGTGCCTGAAACCCTCTGGCAGCAGGTTGTCCAGATGAAGGCCAAAGGGGTGACCCTATAGGAAGAGAAGCTGGTCGTTCCAAGTCTGTGATTTCTAGAATATTGCATCTTTACTACATCACAAACTCATTCAAGTTCCCCAAGAAGGCTGGTTGCCCACGAAAGACAAATGCAAGAGAGGACAGGATAATGCAGAGAATCTCCACGGGTAATCGGTTCAACACTACAGCTGGACTCGCTCGCCAGATCAGCACTGAACATATAGTGCACGTCATACAGTGTCTTGACGTTTAAGAGCATTTGTTCTGAAAGCCCACTCTGCAGTGACCAAACTTCTCATTAGCAGAAATAATCAAAAATCTAGACTCACCTTTGTTGAGGAGCATGTTGTGTGGACAGGGGAGAAGTGGTCCAGAGTTAATTTTAGTGATAAAAGCAAGTTTAATTTATTTGGGTCTGATGGGAAACATGATGTTCGTCGACAAACTGGGGAAAGACTGAACCCAAAGTGTATAAAGAAGTCAGTGAAAGGTGGAGGAGGAAGTGTCATGGTTTGGGGAATGTTTACAGCAGCAGGAGTTGGACCCTCTCATACAGATACATGGAAGAGTGAATGCAAATCTGTATCAGAACCTTCTTCAACAACACGTGGTTCCTTCCTTACGTTCATCACTCAATCAGCCAGCAATTTTCATGCAGGACAATGCCCCCTGTCACACAGCGAAACGGGTAAAACGATAGCCAGCCCAGAGTCCTGACCTAAACCCAATAGAAAACCTCTGGAAAATCCTTGGTGACAAAGTTATGGCCAAGAAACCCACAACAGTCACAGAACTGTGGAAGAGACTGGAAGAAGAGTGGAGCAAAATCACACCAGAGCTGCAAGAGACTAGTGATGTCCTGTGGCTGCAGATGTGCCGAAGTCATTCAAAGCAAAGGCCTGAACACTTCTTACTGATTACTGACTGTTGCAAATTTCAGAAAATTTAGTTGTAATCTTTCTCTGTGCTACAGTCATTGCTGTTCTCTAATTATGATCATCACTTTTTTGAAAAATAAAGGTTTCCTGTTGATATACTTTGGTTATTTTGTAAAACGCTGTTCTAGTGGCGAAGTGTACCCTTTACAAAAAATCCTTCAAATGTTGATCAATGTAGATTACATTATTTCTGGGGACACAAAAAAAAAGTGTTCATACATTTGTTCTCCAATTTTGATCTCCAGCGTGTATGTGTGTGTATATATATATAGGAAACACTAATATATTATTACTCAAATCATTACTCAAACATTAATATATTAATTACATTAATTTCAAAAAGTGCTGGGGACGAAATCAGCCATTCCAGGGAGTAGTGGAGACACCGGTGTCCCCGATGGCTGTGCTCGTGCATGAGCAGGTACACCCACCTGAGGGGCTCCATCACTTAGCCCTCGCAGGACGAGAACTATGACATGGACGGCTGCTCTCCGCACCTCCGCCTCTCTCTCTGTCCTTATCAGGGCTGTGAGACACGTGCTTAACTGCAGCAGAAATGTGCGCGCGCACACGCACACACACACACACACACACACACACACACACACACACACACAGTGATCTACTCCATGTTGATGCATCAGTGGGTTGATCAACGATTAAACAAATCATGTTATTGCATATACACACTCACCCACACACACACCCACGCACAAGTATACAAACGCACAAATACACACACAAAAACACAATACACATGCAAACAAATATGCACAAATACCCTCACACACCTACAGATACACAAACACAAACCACATCCACACGCAAACATACACAGATACTCAGTGCATGAGTGGGCTGGCTGCTCAGTGGAGAGCAGTCATGTTTCAGGCCTCTCGTGAATAAACAGCCCTGTTAGAGTGACAGAGCTGCTTATTCAGAACGAGCTCGGAGCCGCCCCACCCTTTCCCCACCTCTGCCTCCACCTCCACCATGCACAGAGGTTTTCTCAGAGAACACAAGCACACACATTAAACCTGTCGCTGCTCACAAACTCACATCCTCTACATGCACACAAACAACGGTCTGTATTTGCAAATCATAGCGTCAAAGAACAAGTGTGAACGCACAATCACATGTATGTAGCACAAGTTACACTCATATTTACAGGAGGACAGAGGGACAGGAGTAGACTGGGTTCCCACCCCCTTCTCTCTACACCAATAAAAACCTTGATCTTAGCACTGGGGGCGGGTTTAGCCGGAATGAATTATATATGCAAACGCTCACAAACACGAATTATGTATGCATGCATGCACCACTGTGCTGAGCTGGGCGATCTGAGAGAAGTGAGACAGCACTCTGTCCCACACGAAAGAAACGGCCAACCCTCCCGTGACTCACACCTGTTGACCTCAACCTGACCCTTGACCTCGTTTAGGCAGATGTGGCTCATTAGTAATACACTAGCTGACAGTGATGTCAGATTAACTGAAAACATAATAAATTAGGTCTGTAAATGGCTGGATGACCTTCTCATGTGTGCAGTGCATCTTCTGATGAAGGGTCCCTACCAATCAACAGGACAAGTAATGCATGGTACTGAAACATTATCATCACAGTTACTGGTGCCACACACTGATGTGACTGGACATTTTGAAGGAGACACAGTAAACCAAACTGTGTTATCACTGCTAGTTCACACAGAGACTCGTCTCTGTAACCCCCAGACAAAAAACTGCCAATAATTACCATCCTATCATTATGTATTTCCTTTCAAAGAGAGAACATGTGATTCTACCATCATGTGATATCATATTGAGAAAGGATTTCATTTAAATAAACACACGCACTCTGCTGTTATCACTTCAGTTTGCTTCTGTTACAGTCCACAACGGATACTTTAGCCTTGCTTGTGCCCAGTGAGAACAGCGGTCATTAGCATACTAAATCCACACCAGCCATTTTTTTCCAGTGCAGGAAATGACACAGTAAAACCAGGCAGTATTTGCAAGATCTGTATCTGCCATGCAAAAGCTGAATATGGGTCGAGTTGGGTTTTTTTTCCCACAGATTTCTTTTAAACAACACCGGCGGTAGACAAATCCACATCTCAACAACTGCTTGCTACCAGAGCAAATGAGCGCGGGTATTTGAGGGGTAGGTAGCGGGTACCTCCTGTGCCAACGGGCCGAGCGAGAAGTGGAGGAGCTGGCAGAGCTCGCCCAGGTTGGACAGGGAGCTGGCACGAACGCTGCTGTCCTCATCCCGGGTGCCACGCAGGAAAACACCAAGCAGCGCGCGGCCATAGTGTGGTGCCAGGTCACCTGAAGAGAGGGAGGAAAGAACGAAGGAGTTAGAGAGGGGGAGAAAAACGAAAGAAAGGGGAGAGAGAAAGAGCAGAAGGGAGAGAAAGGAGGAGAGAAGGAGAAAGAAAGAGAGAGCTTATTTACACACATCTATAAGAGACCGACCTCTATTATTCAGACAACTTTTCTCTCCATAGCTGTCTGTAAAAAAAGTGTTTAAATGTTGGTAACAGGCTGATTGGGCAGTGAACCAGAAACAGTTCTGCTGGATCACACAGTGTTGCCTGAGGCTATGCTAACTGCACCAGTCCTGCTAATCAACCTTACAGACCACGTAGGGCTAACCAGACCCACTGCTTAACCTGGCCGACTAAAAGGTTTGGTACAACCTCTGAAGTGTCGATGTTGCGAATGGAGGGGGGGAACATGGTATTGTAGCAATGCAGAATCACTGGCTTATCAGTCCTACACAGACATCTGACCAGATTTCTGCTGCTATTCCCAACTCATTATCTTTCAACATGACTAATACATCTAATATCTAATAACTAGGGTCCGTTTGTTGCATATCTTGCCTTCTATGAACTTCACGGCTGGCTATCAGTTTATTGCTTGTTTTTTTTCAGTGAACCTTTTCCATTATCTCAAGCTGTTCCAGTCCATCAGCTCAACTGTGTATACTTCCTTTAGAGTGACACACACACACACACACACACACACACACCCAGAGCCAGGGTGCTGAGTGTAGCCCTGCCAATATACACACACAAACACGTCTATTAAGTCTCCATTCCTTTTCCATCTTTGTGTGAAAGCCTGCGACTGGCACATTCCGAAAACATGAGCAAAGAGCTAAATTGGTGTGAGAGTCATACAGCACATCTCAACACAGGAACAGCAATCCTCAACACAGGGACAGCACAGCTCAACACAGCAACAGCAATCCTCAACACAGGAACAGCACAAGTACAGCACAGCTCAACACAGGGACAGCACAGCTCAACACAGGGACAGCACAGCTCAACACAGGGACAGCACAAGTACAGCACAGCTCAACACAGGGACAGCACATCTCAACACAGGGAAAGCAATCATCAACACAGGGACAGCACAGCTCAACACAGGGACAGCACAAGTACAGCACAGCTCAACACAGGGACAGCACATCTCAACACAGGGAAAGCAATCATCAACACAGGGACAGCACAGCTCAACACAAGGACAGCACAGCTCAACACAAGGACAGCACAGCTCAACGCAGCTCAGTACAAGAAGAGCATAGCTCCACAGAGAAACAGCACCGCTCAATACAGCTCAAAACAGGAACAGCACATCTCAGCACAGGCAAAGCAAAACTCAACACAGGGACAGTACAGCCCACGTGTGCATTTTCTTCTCATAAGTCTGTTTGTAAGAGAAAATCTGTGCTCTTTACCTTGCTGTTGCATCAAATACGTGCCAATCTACTGAATATGATTTCTCTATGAGCCTGACCCAGCCTTAATTCTGCTCTGACTGGCAGGCACGGAGCCATCCTCAGAGAGTCCACCCGGGCGAGGACAGTGGGACCTGGCCCCTACAGCTGTCTAAGCTGGCCACGCTCCAGCCAGGCCTGTGAGACCGCATTCAGCCTGGCAGTGGAGACCCGGAGTCCCGCTGCTGGTCTCCCTTTTAGGGGAGAATAAAACCTTCAAAAGGACTGAATGGTCGCTGCAACTTATATGGAAGGGAGGACTAGGGGGACGTGGGTGTGTGGGTTTAGTGAAATCAAATAAAGGAAGTCATCAAAAGCCCCTAATGAGCTCCATTTTGATCCTGAAAATCAGCCAAATGTTCACATAAAAAGCCAAATTTATCCAAGTAACTCTGCATGAGTGGGTATAAGGTTGGCAAAGTCACATTCGTTAAACAGTTCTTCAGGGAGATCATGCCCAGCATAGTTGGAGGGTGTGTGTGTTTGTGTGTGTGATGATGCTGATAAGGGACTGGTTGTGTGTGTGTGTGTTTTTGGGATGGTGAGTGAAGTAGCTGGTGAGCTCTCTATGTTCACATTGTGTTCATGTTGTATATGTGTTGTGTTCGCTGTGAGTTTAACGACCAGGACCAGGACCATGCAGAGCCAGGCCAGGTTCCAGCTGAATAACCCTGAATAACATGGAGAACAACCCCACACTTGCTAGACATACAGGCATGTCTAGATCTGGAACACAGCAACACAGCAAGAGGGTGGATGACACATGAACAAGGTCCTATTCTGAAAGTCAAACTAAATATGTATTAAATCAACTCTTTATTTAGAGGAGGAAAACAATGAGAGAGATTGATTGATCAATCACTACAAAAAAGGTTGATTGACTATCTATGTGTGTTAGAGATACCAAACTCACCCATGGCCCTGGAGACTCTCATCAGAGCCTCCCCGACCTTGAGACGTGTCTCCAGAGGGCGCCCCCTGCTGGCTGAAGCTGTACTCGGTCTCTCTTGGTACTCTGCCAAGAGTCTGGTCAGGATCTGTTCAGGGAACGAATCAGCCAGCACCACAAGCCCTGCTCGCCCAAGACACAAACACGATCCAATTTCAGCAAGACTGACCTCAAATGCGAGTGTCGGCTGGATTTCTCAGATACCCACTGACAAAAAGACCCGTCTTTGTTGTTTACACAGAAACATCACGTCTCTTAGAGACTGGCAGATATGCTGAAAATAGTAAAATATGTCTCTCATCAACAGAAGCATACAATGTTTACAATCTTCATCAGTCAAAAAAGATTTTAAAAAGCTACTAAAACACCCCTGTGTGTCTCTGTCAGAAGACAGTGACCATGTAAAGTGCACCATTGCGCTTAATACAGTATGTGGCTCAATTGAAATTACATTTGTGAAAGGATTCTACACTAATGCAGCACAGAGATGAATAAATTGGTGCATATATGAGAGAAGTGACGGGATGTGCCGTTTAAGAAAATACATCTGAGCAGAGGCTCATCAGTGACCATGGTGAAGGAGAACATGAGATACAGTAGACTGTTTCAAAACGTCAACAATGAAGTCATCAACAATGGGAGATTGTCTGAAATGTAGTGGTTCAAGCTGTCTGCTGTTATCTGTGTCACAAGGCAGACAAAGCCAGACTTTAACGATACTGGACAAGCTGGAAGGGCCACGACCCACGGACCACCCAGGCCAAAAAGCATGCGACCATCATGATGAGCACAACAGTTTCCACAAGAACACTGCTTCAACGCGACTGATTTTGATCATTCAGGTTTGGTACTGGCAGTTTGGTGTAATGTTGAATATTACTATATTTTTTCTAAAAGAAAAACAAATTACTAGTGAGTGAAACCTTGAGTGCTTAAATAAACTAACAACTCTTTGATTCTGAGATCTGTGAAACTCAATAGGCAAAAACAAGCCTTTATCACAGCTGTGTGTAGTTCAGCCCTTTACCACTGCTGTGTCTACTTCAGGCCTTTAACTCTTAATAACCCCACCCACATCACTGACTTTAACTCTAATATCCCCACCCAGATCGCTGGCTTTAACTCTAATAACATCTGAACTCAACGGGGCGAAGAGCCTGGTGTGGTTTTACCTTGAATGGCGGAAAGGTACACAAATGAGTCCTCATGCTCCAAATTCTCCAGAAAAAGCTGGAAAAGACAGAGAAAATAATCACTAAAGACCACAACACAAAGGGAAGAAAGAACCAAGTCACTCATTATCACTGGACAAATTCAAGAGGTGACCATCTCTATCCTCTACTCAAATTCTCTTGCGCTACCTACTGGTCGCAGTAATGAATGCAAATAAATCCTCTTGAATCGGTCACGTTTGCTCTCATCTCTGAGGTTTTATCACATTACAACAAGAGTGAAGTTTCATAAGACAGCAAGAACCAGATATTTTCATTCACCACACAATACATACAATGTGCTGCTTCTTCTGATATTTTTTTAACCAATGGCAGTTCAGACCTTCATCTGATACCTCAACCTCAAGTGCTCATCAATACGAATAATCTGATCCCAACTTCTGTTTTCTTCACTGCGCTGTGAGAAGTTGCGCACTGCTTTGTTCTTAACTCTCTAAGATTTCTACAGTCATACACAGATTAATACAGTCAGCTATGCACGCAGACAGGTGTTAAAACAACTGAATGACGGAGAACAGCTGTTTACAACCCTGACCACCATCCTGCCAGTGTCTTTGTTGTTTACACAGAAACTCTACATCACGTCTCTTAGAGACTGGCAGATATGCTGAAAATAGTAAAATACGTCTCATCATCAACAGAAGCATATAATGTTTACAATCTTCATCAGTCAAAAAAGATTTTAAAAAGCTACTAAAACACCCCTGTGTGTCTCTGTCAGAAGACAGTGACCATGTAAAGTGCACCATACAGTATGCAGTATAAGTTCTTAATACAGTATATGGCTCAACTGAAAGCACATTTGTGAAAGGATTCTACACTAATGCAGCACAAAGACTGATCAATCACTACAAAGGGCAGCCTCACCGTGAGCAGGTTTTCCTGGCTCTCTAGCGCCACCTTGTGTCTTTCTCTCACAGCCTGGGTGAGGGCCCGCAGTGCCATGGTCCGTGTGGGCACGTCTGGATCACAGGCCTCCTGCATCCAATCGGAGATGACCTTCTCAGGAGGAGTGGAGGCGGGGTCACGTGTGTTAATACCAGCCGCCATTGTTCCGGAACGTTCCCCATCTCTGCATACAGCCCTGGGACCGGGAACCCATGTCTGATCAGCCTCTCCAGATTGAGCCAACCGAGACGTTCCTGCCGTGTGCTGAGGTACTGAAGGTTCAGAGATGGTGCCGCCAGGCCTGGCCCTTAGCGTGGATGAACGGGAGGTGGTAGGGGAGGGCGTGGGGAATGTCTGTCTGGTTCTGGGTGTGTCGGTGCCGGATGAATGACTCAGGGTGTGGGAATGACTTCTCACTGAGTCTGGGCAGTACGCCCCATACGTGGAGATACACGCCCGCAGGTCAGAGGCCAGCTCCTGGAGAACGGGCTCTGGGTGGTGCTCGGACACCTGCTCCAGAGGCGCCAGCAGCTCCATCATGCTAGAGTAGTCCTCCTTCGTCAGCTGTAGGGGGGACACGAACCAGCCACCGACCTCAGATCAGCACAGACGTATGATCGCTCATGTAGGGAGCAGATGAGTGTGCTGTACCTGTGCAGCTCCAGACAGCAGGGTCGCCACCAGGCCCATCCCCATACTGAGGGTCTGACTGTCCACCGTGCCCTCTGACCCCTGGTCCAGACACACACATGCCCTTCGCAGCATGGACCCTACAAAACCAACCACCTAGAGACACACAGCACGGAGGAAAAACAAGAACACAAAAAAGTGTAAAACACCCACAGACACAGGCTCAAATAAACAGGCAAGAGAAAAAAAAAAAACCACAGGCCTCGAGACACCCAGGCAGATGTTCGTATGCGTGTCCTAAAAACTTGGTTCTTTGTCCCAAGGAAAACGATGCAGAGTTTACCAGGAGTCAACGGTATTTTTAGGCAGCAAGCAGAATAATCCTTCATGCCCTAAATTGTCTTAATAAGGTCTCCTAGCAGAACCAGGCCATGAAGACAAAGCCCGACATACAGAGTGAGATAAGGCGGTTCCAGCAAATAGCTCAAACTGCAGCCATCTGAAGTGGGAGGAGCCTCAAAGCAGAGAGGAATGCAGCAGTACCAAAGAAGGCCGTGATGTCACAAATGACACCTCCACCTCACTAGTGTTCATGCAGATGCATGACGAGTGAACACACACCTGGCTGGGCTTTCGCAGCAGGACTGTGTGTGGAAGCCCCTCACACATAACAGCCAGGGTGTGGAGGAGGGCCAGCCTTTGGCTCCGCCCCTGACCCGGCCCCTCCAGCTCCAGCAGCGTCATGGACGAAACGCCCACGTGTTCTTCCGTTGCCTGATCCTCACCTGCCCACTCTGTCAGATCCTGCAGGACAGACGAGACGGTGGAGAGGCTGCTGCATCTTAAATCCACTGTTTAGTTGGATTTAACTGAGTTTATGTTTCCAGTCAATGCTTCCATTTCTGTCTTAAGAGGCTTACAGGTTATGAAACATCTTGCATAACCGACAGGTATCCCCAGACTAGGATTTATGATAACACCACAACCACATACATGCAGGAGTAAGAGAAAGAACTCTCCAGGCAGGTCACTGTCCTTCATCTCAGCCAACAGCTGTACGACACACTCCACTCCCCACTGCTCACCCAGCACCTTTTCATACAGAGTGTCATCCTGGTCACTAAAGGTAAAATTTTAAAAACGAGCACCTTGTTAATCTACTGTAATGACAAGATGTCACATGATTACTAAAGTAAGCTTTCAGCAGTCAAAAGGAGGCAACATTTTCACTCAGCTACCTGATTGGCTGTCGTCGGGTGAGTGTGGCTCCACCCTCACTGCCTGGGGAGAACTGGAACCCAGATGTGACTCCACCCCCATCTGTCTGCATCACACTTAGGCCTTTGAGCTGAGAGAGTGCCAGTGAGACTTCAATATGCGACAGGTACCACAGCAGGATCTCCTGACAGGGGGCGCTGTGGAGCACACTTAACATCAGCTTATCAGTATCAAAGATATTTCCAATCTCATAACTATTGCTTATACTAACCGTAGGTGGGAGACATTTTGCTTGGTGAAACAGAAGAGGGTGAAAACCACAGGAACTACATCTCCCAGAGTGCTCAGCAGCATTGCGGATGGAGTGTTACCCACCACACAGATCTTTGAGAAGTGTGAAAAACACCCTTATTATAATATGGAACTGAAATTACAGAACTAACATCATCTGAAATTCTTTCACAGATATAGCACCAGGTTGTAGTCATGTGCATCTTGTACAGGGAAGTGTATAGCACAGGAAACATTTAGGGCTGGACTACAAAAACCAAAAGAGCCAATGAAATATAACAGATTACAGAAACATCTAAAGGTAGGAGGTACTGAACTGAATCAACTTTATCTGATCTCTGATGAATCACTGGGCTTACATAAATGACACGTGTATATATAGACACACATGTAAAATATGAGAGCTGTATATGAATAACACATTCAAATCAATTCGTCCCTGATTCAGGTGAAATGGCCACTCATGAGTCTAATGGCTCCAGCATAAAGTCGTCTGTCAGCTGGCCTTTCTTTGTTTGTGGAATACAGGTAAAGCAGTTGATAGTTCATTGTACAATGGCGACTTCCTCACTTTGTACACATCCTCCACACAGCAGGTCAGCTCTTGCTCAGGCACTGCATGCTGGGATACATCGCCTCCTGCCACATGGGTGAACACATGGGTGAAGATCAAAGCATAATACGGTAAGGTCAGAAGGGACAAAAGGAGGTCAGCACTTTCACCCAGTCCACTCCTGTTTACCATTCTCACACACTGACGATGCAGCTCTATCAGTCACCTGACTGCAGGCTTTGCCTGACACTTTAATCTATACCCAATCACTCAGTCATGTCCAAGAGATAGTCGGGCAAAACTGCAGTCTGTGCACACACGGACACACACACACACATGCTCACACACACGCATGCACATAAACACAGACCTGGGACTGCTGCACAGCGGTGTAGGGCTGAGAATAGTGGAGAAAGCAGGAAACGGAGAGCAAACTCAGGCTGATCCTGTACAATGGTGAGCACCGCCCTGGTGGCCACCCGCTGGAACTGCTGCACAGTGAGCTTGTCTTTGAAATGTAGAAGCTGTAGGACCTAAACAGAGTAATATAATTTTGTTAGAGCTATAACATGTAATGAAAAGTTATGTGAAACTGTAATGAGGCTATTTACTATGAACATAAATGATCTGAAATTTATGTCTATTGTGCAGTATATTTCAGAGCAAATTCGGTACAAACAGAGAAACATTTTTTCTTCTCAAGATTCCTGTAAATTTGTTGTTGTTTTAGGTATGGAAAAATCAGATTTTTTTCTGATTTGAATATGGTGCATGTTTTATGATTGCCACAGCTGATTAAGCCTTTTGCTCCTCTCAATTTCAAAACAGCGAACACAATCAAAACAATAACTAAATTCTTCACCCTCACAAAAACACTGCCTTTTAAGCTAATGCGCTGGGTTTGTCTTTACCTGTGGGCACACCTGACTGTAATAGCTCTCAGCAGAGGAAGACTGTTGTGGGCAGGTTGCAAGTATTTTGGCTACAGCATCACATTTTTTCCAGTCTGAGTCTCCACCTAGTGGCCAGAATTTTGCAAAACAAGCATATTAAATAAATTAAAATTCATACTAAAATTCATACTATGCACACGCTGTACTAGATACAAAATACACTACTATTTAAGATAAATGTGAAAACTATTCTGAAACTGAGCATAAATACATAAATAAATAGCTTGTGTGATTTCCACCAGGCTTTCTGGAAGGGCCTCTGTAAATTCTGCCCCAAAACACAACCAGTCTTACCGCCAGTTCCTTCCAAGATGGCCCTGACCACAGCCTGGACTCCATTTGGCTGAACCAGCCTCTCTGAAAGCAGCTGACCACACAGCCGCCTCAGCCAGGGAGGAGCCCGAACCGAGGCCCCGCTGGCCCCTGCGCCGCTCTGGAGGGACAGAGCAGAGTGAGCAGAGAAAACAGAGGGCACTGATGGACACTCGGCAGAAAGACTCGGAGCAGAAAAGCATCAGAAGGGCAAATGCTCGTGCCTTGGCTCCACCCTGAAGGACCAGCAGCTCCTTGATGACGATTGGCTGATACACCCTTCCCAGAAGGCCCTGAAGTGCTTGTTTGCACCTCTTCCGCTCTTCTACAGTGAGCCCCTGTGACAGAAAAAAAAAAAATCCTTTCATTAGTCCTGCCTGCCTCTCAGTTACAAACAGACACATTAAAGATGGCTTAAATCAGCTGTTAAGCTCAATGACACTACACTTCAGCAGTAATACCTTGCTTCTCTCAGCAGCATCTACTTCAGGGCGGTGGGGACAATATCCTAATTGACAAAGTGCTGCCATCAGGTCTCCAAGGTGACGAGTGAACAGCAACGTCGCCAAGGACGATGCTGCGCTCACTTCCAGAAGCACCGTAGCAGTGGTGAGCAGTCGACGCTCACAATGGGGTATGGCTTCGCGACACACAGCCCCTTCCACAGCAGCCCCAAAGGCAGAGCGCAGGCCCAGCCCCACTCCCACACCGGGGGCCAGATACGGGCAAAGGCCCAGAGTGATGAGAAACTGCAACACAGCGCCCAGGGTCTTTTGCTGGGCAACACTGAGAACATCTGGAGGCAGGGGTGGGGCCGCTTCAGGAGTACAGGGCTTGGTAGGGGTGGGACTGGCCAGGGCTTGGGTCTGGCCATAGGCCTCCAGAAGCCTGCCGAGGTGCCGCGCCAGACAAAGCAGAAGGAGGAGACATTCTTGCACAAAGCTCCAAGTGAGGTCCTCAGTATCAGCGCAGAACCATGCCACCTCCCCTCGGGCCTCCTCCAGGAGACACCGGGCTTCTTCCAGCTCCTCGACAGCTGACAGGCGCTCCCACAGTTCTGCCTGGTTCCTCTGGAGGGCAGACAACAGAGTCTCCTGTGGTGTCCCACTTCCTACATGGACCTCTGGGAAAAAAACTGCACTCTTAACACACGGTTCATATGACACACGTGGCGTTTATTTGACAAAGCCTAGTACTCGGATTTTTCTAGCTACTCAATCCACAGACTGTGGAGAGTTATGTCAGGCTGATGTTACTGTTTGGTACTGTGGTTTTAGAGCTAAACGGTTAAGCTTTTTTTAAACGACAATCTATAGTTGTCTACATACATTAATATTGCTAGAGCGCATGTGGAAAAATTATAAATCCTCAATAAATAAATAATTACTAAATTACTGATTATTAATCACTGTCGTGAATTCAGTAATAATTCAATAATAAAAGTCCTAACCGTGTAACAAAAAAACTTAGCTAGCTGGGTAGCGCCAGCTTCCTAATACCATCTGCTGCACTCGACAAGCTGCTAGATACATATACCATTAACTAAAAACCCAATTCAGTCGCAACAGGAAAATGTTTATTTATTAGCAAATATTTACATAATTGACAAACCCAGAGAGAGCTTTACCTCGAATAGGTTTGGTAAGAATACTCAATGCGGTTATAAGGGACGTAGTCATTTTTGTCAACACCGTTCGCATGTGTAAACTGTCGCAAGTATTGAACGTCATACCTTCGTAGGAGAGCCAACCAGCTATTGTGTAGACATGTCATTCAAATTAAAAGTCGCACTTTAAATTTGTATTTGTTTGTATTGCTCATAATATATATTTTTAATTTATTTCAAAATCGTAAACTTTCAATTCCATATTCTACTCTCCGCAGACAAACTATTATTGCTGCTGTTGCCGTATTTATCTTTGTTTTGCATTGTTCTTCAGAAAGTGTGGAGACACGTGTCAGAAACATATTTTTATTAAATTAAGAATTCAGTATTTGTACTATACAATACAAAGGAGTAGGTATGCATTGACAGTACAGAGTGAGAAACCCAGTGTCTTCCCTTATAAACCTATTTTCTCTGTAATGCCATACTAGCGATAGCATTACTGAATGAATAAACGAATGATGTTACACTTATACGGCGACTTTCTTAGCTTTACAATCAACATACTACACACACCGGTTAGATATTAAATAACAGATAAATATTATTATATTTTCATCATTAAAACAAATAAAATAAACAACCAAATCTCAAGTCAAAGAAATAATTTAAATAAATAATTAATAAATTACTTTATAAATAAAAAGTAGTGTATGTACGACAACAGAAATAGTCGTATATCTTGCACAGAAAACCAACTGCATTTTGATTGTCTAGTAAATTCATGCGGCAGTTTTTTCAGCTTATGAAACATAAGTATAGTTATTAATGTTATTTAGAAAAATAACTTGCATTTTAAAACAAACACAACCATACATGAGACATGTCTCTACATTTTTGTCTTTGCTAAAGTTAGCCTCTACAAGAGGTTACTGTTTAGGCACCGCGCAGGTACATGCTACTGGTATGTCCTTATACTCAACCTCTAAAGAGTATTTACTTGAGTCAGTTGGACATTTGGTCTTCTTCAAAAACAACATATTTTGAAACACGGGTACGGAATTGTAGTCGGTGTTCTCAGTCCCATTAATGATACACCCGTCGCACAGGCATTCAGCGACTTTGTACGATGAAGGAATCAAACTAGGATCGTCATGATCTCTAAAAAGAAAGTATAGACAGGCCAACATTAGGTGCATGTACATTAATCTCTGATGAAGTGCAGTAAGTTTACATTTTGCCGTTTCCGACTTGCAGCAGAACTTAACTGTATGTCTATATACGCAGTGTAATAAAAGTGGCTTTATGTGGAATTATACGTATTGTATAAGTTTGTTTGAGAACGTTACCTGATTCTCCACGGTGACAGCGAACGATGCTTCAGTTCAGGTGAGAATACCTGGTGCTTGAAATCAGCGCAAGATGTCGCCGCAGCACGACTCCGTCTGGATTCAGCATGTCTGGTCGAACGGTGCAAGAACTTAATTGCACGCGATGACAGTTCAGTTTCAGGGAAACATCCTTTGAGTTTATGTGCAGCAACGATGTCAGTGAAGACAAGTAACAAAAATAACAGAGGAGACTGGAAAAGAATAAGATCACAAAATGTTAATCCAATCAGTTTATGAAATAATTTGTTATATTACAATAAAGTAAATAATAAAATGTCTCGATGGCTATAATCTGTTGAATCTGAGTTCAGCTGTTCTAGAAATAACGTGATAGGCTATTGAACTACTTACCCACATCGTTAATCTGGTTTGTTGGTTACATCCAAGTGTTCACTGACCCAGCTGTCTAAACAACCGACCGTATATATATACTACCGAGAGCACGCGGGAAAATCCAATGTATGAGGAAATGGAAATAAATACACACTTCCTTGCTTCCTCTTCAAAAGTGGCGGAGCTGCGTAACCACCTTTTCTAATAATGTTTATTAAAAGTGTACAAACACTTGATTTCATGAATAAAACGCAGTCAACCCAGATCATATTGGAATGAATGAAATTAGTAAAAGAATTTAAGTGATACTTAAGAAACTGACAACCACAATAACAAAAATAATCAGAATAATAATAAATGTATATAATTGACTGCAATATAACTTATATAAGGCGATTCTGGTATGGGGTTAATAGAGATGGTAACAAGATTTTATCAGGTTCTTATCATAGTTTTCTTTCAATCTAGTACCATTTAAGAAATATCAGCAAGGTTTATATATAACAAATTATATATCAAGTGTGTTTTTTATCTACCATCATTATAGAACCTAATACATAGTATCATTAAGGACTGGAAAAGAATTGACCATATACATAAATAATATATTGGAAATACCATGAAACGAATAACATTGAGTCTGGGTAAGGACAGGGTTAGGACCTAACGGTGGGCTGTGCTGCAGGACTCATCAGGATCACAATGTTGGGTATTCTACAGAAGGCACTGAATATTCGACATTCTCTCACCCTTCATACAACACCCAAAAATGAAGGGAATTCAGACGAATTCAGGAAGTCTCACATACTTGTCCTCATACTTCACCCCAGTATTGTGACTATTTAATGCAAAATGTATTATACTTGGACTTGTTTATTTCTTTTCCATTTCATGTAGTCTTTAGGTTTTTTATATTCTATATTTTTCTTTACATTAATTTACATTTTGATATTATAATCTGTGTTCTTGTAGAGTCCTTGGGTTTCCTGAAAGGTGCTTATTAAAAAAAGTCAGTTATCCATATACATCCACTCTGTTGAGACACAGTTTATGAATCAACTAAAAATGAAAAAGACGACAATCAGATTTAAGATCAACACTGTGATGATAATCTGAGCCATTCTTTTTGTATATGGTGGTAATGCCTTAGATATTTTGACTCTGGAGATTTCATCTTTATAGACATCTTCAAAAAGAAACAAGCCAATGAAAGCTGTTGGGTTGCTTAACCAATCAGAGCAAAGGAGCAGCGTAACTGAAAAGACCGCACCTGTGCAAGTTGACTCCAAGTGCTCCCGCAGCATACGGCAGACACATTTTGCACAACACACATTCTTCTTGAACCAAGTTTCATAATGGGGGGGGGGGGGATGTACAGTGCCAGACTGGACCAGAGACTCATCTCTTTAAAAAGTAGCCCAATTTAACCCAAACACACATCTAGCACGTTTTGTTCTTTGGCACCAGAACTCGTTTAGTATAGCACCGCACTATATTGACTCTCTCAATTGGAGTTTCAGCACCAACACTCGATACTGGCAGCATCTTGGCTTTTGGACTATTTGTGATGACTAAGGATAATTTTCTTACTACTTCTGCAAGTTGCTCTCAATAAGAGCATCTGCTAAATTCCATAAATACAAATGTAGATCTTATCAGGCTTAAATGCCACGGGGACTAGTACATCAGCCTGTACCACTGCATATTTACAGCTGCATGCGAGACATCTTTTTGAAAGTATGCACAGTGAAACAAAAGTAGTATTTGAAATTTTTTTTGGTCTTTTTAACAGCAGTGAATGAACGAATGCTTACAAAGCTAAATTCAAAAACAGACCCAGTAAAAGCTCATCTTAAACGAATTATTCATCTGAGGATAATGCAGGTTAGGCGGCCCCTTCAAACCCCCCCCATGTTCATAAAAACAACTGACCAAACATGAGAATGCACATCACTATACTCTCTTTATCAAAATAGTTTATTTAGAAGCTTTTTCTTTCACAAAAGCGAGACGAAATTCTTCCTCATCACCAAGTGTCCCAATCACAACCTCTCACACTCAACTAGAAATAAGAAGACAAAATAAAATACATTTTTATGTGAATAGCTAGGGCACAAAAATCAGAGCGAACCCTATAAAAGCAATACTTCACATCACTGTCGTTTGTTTCCTAGGTTCATACACTTTAAGAGACTGTTAGTTTTTTTTTGTTTTTTTTTGTCGTCATCTGGTTTACAATATTTGTACACAAAAAACAACACTAGGAGAAAAAGCTAAATATGGACGACTGGAGAGAGAAGCCCCTGGGTAGTGATGGAACTGGAGATAAATGATATGTAATGAGGGAGGCAGCTGTCCAGGCTGGTCAAAGCCTTGTGAGAACTTTAACCTCGCATCACAAGAGCAGAGTAAGAGAATGGCTTTTAAAGAAGAAACCAAACAAACAAACAAACATTTTTTGGGGGGGGGAGGAGGGTTGGGGTGCACGGAGCAACAGAGAGAGAGATTGAAAAAAAAACGTAGAGAATGAAAGAACTTAAGAATAATTTTTTTTCTCTGCTTGAAGACACTATAGTAAAGCTTCCATCTTCTTGCAAAAAAGATGAGGCAGGATTGCACCTGCCTGTAGCACCCCACGCTGCTACCATATCAGTATAAAATCTAAACGGCCTCTCCCTGACGGGCACCAAGCAGAAATGTAGCAGTGGTCTTCACGCCCCAGGAGAAATATTGGATGGTCTGTAACTTGTAAAGGACAAAAACCATTTTCATCCACATCCGGAAGACGCCGTGCGTCCTTTGGCTGCGGATAGCCCATAAGCCACCAGAGGCCAACTGAGGCCCCAATTTTTGTTTGTTTGTTGGTTTGTTTATTTATTTTCCTGGGATCTTGGCTCTCTTGCGGGCGATAGCGTCTTCCACGGCCTTCAGCTGTTTCAGCAGCTCCTCGCGGCGGGACAGGGTGCTGCTGGGCTTGCCTGAGCCAGGCCCCAGAGCAGGGGACTTGCCCGAGCCCGAACCTGAGCCGGGGCCCATGGCAGGGGGCTTGCCTGCAGACACTGCGGGGCCTTTCCCAGAAGGCTTGGGTGGTGGAGAGAAGGGACGCTTCCTGAAGCAGAAAAGACTTAACCATGAGTTACAGATACACGAGAATTTTCAGTTTGCGCAGCCCAGCCCTTAGGACACAGCAGACCAGGTTCCAAATGTTTGCTTTGCCCAGTTTTCCCCAACACCTTAGGTTAAAACAAAAACCATTGAACCGTCTGGTGAACGCAGAGGACTTGGACAGCAAACATTGCATTAACCTATAATTAGGCACGTAACTTTGTCTATAAGCATTTATGCAAAGAAGTTTTGTTCATGGAATTTTAGCACTTAAAGTTAAAAGAATAAGTCTATTTAGTCAGCACTGCATGAGGTCAGTGAACTTACAATTAATTAATCAGATGACTCCTTCACAGCACCCAACAAACGAGCTATAGACCAACCTGTTAACATTCCTAGTTTATGGTATCCGTCCTACTCTTCACTGGCTGTGTATTTTGATTAGCAATAAACATGGAAATGGGAGAACTGCTATACCCAGTATCTGCTGATAGCAGGTGTAAAGCTATTCCTAATTGCACACACCTGTGTGTGTGGTGTGTGTACTGCATGATCTGCGAGCGTAGAGGGGAAATGAAAGCATGAACCGAGAAAACAGACCAACGGTGTTTTACTTCAAACTCTGCGTTTGGAAGGGCGACTCTGAACTTGCAATCTCATGTGTGTGCGAACAGTACACATCCCTGGGACTTCCCTTAAGAACGATCCCCTTTCTAAACAATGGTGGGACACAGTAATTATTATTCACTATAATGTGACCGTGAAGATTAGAATTACAGAAGTCAGATAAACATGGCTGAATATTTTAGCCTAGGGCACAGACAAATGAGTTACCAATAATTAACGGGTTCTGGGGTCTAACGAGCCAGCTCTGGTGCCCATAGCTCAGAGGTTAGGTAATCGAACATCACAGTGCCAGCATGGCCTTACACAGGGAACTGTCTGAAATGGCCACCCATAGTCTGCACAGAAACCCACAGGGTCTTCAAAGCTTCTGAAGCATTCTATTGATGCAGTCAGGCGGTTAAGGCAAGAAAAACGCTCATAAAAGTCAGAAGGTTGCGTCTGAGCCCCAGGCTGCGACCTCAAACCTGCCTGCAGCGTCCAGCACTTTTCTTATAATTTAAGGGATCTGTTTGGCAGATCCAGAGGAGCCAGGCCTGGAAAGCAAATCGCAGTAGTGGTTCATTGCCAGAAGTGCAGTGTGGACCAGCACTTGGACCAAGCCATGTTGGGGGAAAATAAGAGCAAGAACAGTAGAAGCAGAAAATCAGACAGTGAGTCTGATTAGCTTCAGGAGCATCTGACCGTCACTGAACTCTGATTCAGGAGCATCTGACCGTCACTGAACTCTGATTCAGGAGCATCTGACCGTCACTGAACTCTGATTCAGGAGCATCT
>JAOXYF010000027.1:23911234-23922428 GCA_028565775.1 Sternarchorhynchus goeldii | reverse complement strand
GTTTCACATTTCACTGAAAGCCAAGGGACACGTTGACAACTCCCAATTTTGCTGGCAAATAAAGTCTCATTAAATCATCTTACTAGAAAAATGTTTCATTAACGAACAGAGGCAACAAAAGCAAAATGGCACCCTTATAAAAAGTGGGCAGACACACCTGTCTCCCTGGGGGGGCATAGGCCGAGGGCCTTGGCCACGGGGTCGATCCATTCTTGGAGAAAGTGGGGGACGTCCAGGCATTCTCCTGTCTCGACCTACGGAACAACGTGGTAGAACATTCCTGCGATGACCTCAATATGTGCACTGTGTGGATGCCCACTTAAGGAACTAAAACTGCTGACTAAGGAGAGATTCCTCTCATTAGGTCCCACAAAAACACATGATACCAAAAGCTCAGTAAGTGTGTGTGTGTATGCCTGTGTGAAGAACCCAAAATTTACAGACTGTACTTCCATGTGGGTAGTTTCTTTTACACACTGTTCATATGAAGGCTTGCTTGGTCTTAACCCCTCACCTCTGTCAGGAGACAGTGCTATCCTCTTGCTCAGAGGTGATGCTGGTCTCTCTTTGTCTGCAGGGAAGTATCTCTTTCTATTGCTCCTCTCACCCTGATGCTAAATACAAGAGGTGGAACTGCAGTTAGGCACTTCCTAAACATTTATGCCACACAGTATGAATGTGAACAGATCATGGAGACACACACACACACTCGAATTAATATAAAATCAGAGTAAGAGGGTAATTGGATCACTGGGAGCAGACACCTTGTTGAGGAGGGTGAGCTTGATATCTTTGTGTGACCCATAGCCCCCGGGCGGTCCCATGGATGACACGTTGATGGGGTGTCCCCGAGCGCCAGGGCCCGATCGGGGCATCCCTGGGTCAGCCTTGGGTGGCAGGGCAGAGGAGTCCATCCTTCTTCTTTCATCTTTAAAGGTCTCATCTTTCTTCTGGGGTTTTCCTGCAAGAAGCGCATGACAGCGCAAACTCAACAACTCGCGCATTTTTCACCGGCACGACGCGTTTAACTCTTCAGTGACCCAGACAAGCACCTACAAGAGATCAGTGAAGCACAGGCACCCAGCATTACGCAACACGTACGTCCAGACTCTTGCCTGAAGAGCTTTCTTAGTCCTGATCCAAGGCTCTGATTAGATTCTGTAATATGTACTGGAAAAGGTGATTGACTGGTTTCACAAGCTATGACCCACACAGAGTATGTGCTTAACTCTCTTATTTCACATTACAGGCATTTCAGCCACCGTTAGTCATTCAGTTATTTTGGTTAATCTACAGAGCTTTCTATACTTTTACAAAAACAGCAGCTTTTACGAAGTTTTTACAACACGCCACAAAGCAAGTGTATAGATCCAGATCCCTAATGAGCAAACCAAGGGTGACAGTGGCAAAGAAAAACTCCCTGTGCAGAAGTTAGAAAGAACCATGGGAGGACCCAGACTTGAGGGAACCCGTCCCCCACTGGACAGTCAGCTACTTTACCAGGCAGGGTTTTACAATGTTATTCCAAGTGCCTACATTGGAGATGTGGAGGCTCAGTTACACCAGGGAGTCCAGGGGTGGGCGGACAGTTGCCTGTCTGGCTCTAAACAGAAAGAACTTTCTCAAGTCTCTCTTCGTGTGTGTGTGTGTGTTTGTGTGTGTGTGTGTGTGTGTGTACAGTACCTCTGTCTTTGTCAGGGTCCCTGTCACGGGGGGGCAGGCGCTCCCGGGGGGGGCCTCTCTCCTTGCGGCCGTGTGCCGGCGTGGGAGAGCGTGAGCTGGCCGAGGACACAGGGCTGGCCAGGTCGGCGTACATGTCCTCTGAATCAGCGCTGCGCACCGAGGTGCTGCTGGAGGAGGCCGACGAAACTGACGACACACTGCTGACCGAGAGAGACCTGCTCCACGTACGCACAAAACACACATGCAGAAATATATGCTCATACAATGTACAACACATGTACAAATGCACCCATACACAGAAATGCACGTGCACACGGATACGCTCTCACACAGACAAACACGTGAACCAATTTACAAGCACGCGGGCGGGCGGGCAGGCGCGCGCACACACACACGCAGTGATCTGGTGTTATACTGTAGGCAGGTTGCACCCCAGGCGGTGAGGATGTACCTGGACTTGTGAGACCCAGAGTGAGACGCAGATGCAGAGGAAGATCGAGATCTGGATCGTGAACTGGAGCCCGAGAAACTACTGCCACTCCCACTGAGGGTTCGTCTGAGAAACAGAGAGAGACGGAGAGAGAGAGAGAGAGAGAGAGAGAGTGTGTAGGGGGGAGGTTGGGGAAGTTATCTTTACATGTATTGCTGTGTTTAGGTTTAATTCTGCAGGAACAGAATGGAGTGTCCCCAGCGCTCTACCACTGATCTGGAATCAGCTGGCTTTAAAGGCGGCACTCAGTATAGGTTTCTTCGACAGAAAATCATGTAATGTTCACATGACATTGCAGAACTCTCAAAGCGAAAGTAATAACCGATCTTCAGCAATTTTGAAAGGGTGAATTTTGTTCTGCGGGTGGAGGCATTGGATTCAAAAGACAGAAGTAAAAAGTATTATAGATTGAGGCCATTCGAAATTTTGCATAGGAAAGGCCACACGTGTGAAAGCACCTGTTGGGATGACTTCCCCAACAAGTTCTCCGTCTGTTCTTTCTGCTCACGCTGGAGCTCCCTGGGCCTGCTGATGACTTCAGCATCACCAGCTGTGCCTACGACAGAGGCCAAAACCTCCCCTCTCCACTGCCACCTTCACAGGACTGAAGGCAGCGTAGCGCTGCCAACACACGGCACAACATCCCACTTCACTCCGCCTGGCGCACCACAACCAACGTGAACCACGGACAGTTTCTGATTTCGCGCTGGAGATCAGCTGCTCTGCGACAGGGTGGCTGAGCACAAGGCCTTTGGCCGACTCTCTGAAAAGCCCCGAGGGAAAGCATGTGCACGTGTGTGTGTGTGTGTGTGTGTGTGTGTGTGTGTGTGCGCGCGTGCGCATGTCCTGATCACTACATGAGACACACGTTTCATGGAGCATCAGCATCCTGAGTACAAGTTATGTAGACTAAAAATATTACTATTCCCAAAGTAAACACAAAAAAACAAGCTTCCTGTGTATAATGATATAATAATACAATTTATATGTCGGAATATAACAGCACAATCAATTTTTAATTAGGGAAGTTTCAGGAGTTACAAGCTACACACAAACCCACAAAATAAAACCACCCAAAGGCCCTTTATGGCAGAACTTTGGAAAACCAGAAGACACCTGAGATTTTCCACAAAGGGTATTCCACATATCAAACGCCTCCATCCCCCCCACACACTCTCTCTCACACACACACACAGCTCTATTCTGTCCAGCCTACGAGATACGAGATCCATGCAAATAAATCCATAAAATATACATCAGATAACACACAACCAGGACGGCCAACATCAGAGGAAAGTCCGATACCTAGAGGGGGAAAACCTTCATCTAGGAAAGTAATTTGAAAGAAAGAAAAAAACCTTTCACTTTTACCGTGAGGGAACAATTATTTGAACAAGAAGAGAAATAGTAGTGTGAGAATGAAGTAAAGCCAACGAGAAACCCAGAGCATCCTCATACCTGCGTGGGTTGTGGGGCGGGCGCTCTTTCCTGCGGCCCTCCCTCACACTGGGGGGTTTCCCCGGTTCCCTTGGGGGAGGTGGTCTTCCCCCTTCACGCTGGTTTGGGGGTTTGCCGCCCTCGGGGGCAGGTTTGGGGGGCTTGGCTGGTGGGCCGGGCAGGGCCGGACTGGGGATCTTCTTCGGCACGGCTCTGTCTTTCCGAGGAGGGGGTACCGCACCAGGCTTCACTGGGTGGCTGAAACAGCACAACAGAGCTCTGTTAGGACATGTAGTACAGCAGCACACGCATGCATGCACACGCACGCACACACACACACACAACGCACACGCACACCGCACACACAACGCACACAACGCACGCGCACACAACGCACGCGCACACAACGCACGCGCACACAACGCACGCGCACAACGCACACGCACAACGCACACGCACAACGCACACGCACAACGCACACGCACAACGCACACGCACAACGCACACACAATCTTGACTAGCAGCAATGAGGCAAATACTTTTCATATCAGTGTGTTACATGCAAAAAACCCCCCAAAAAAGTCATCAGGATGAAGCTTTTCAGGAGTTTCCTGCTGTTTTGACCCTTTGAAACATTTGTAGCATTTCCATAGTATCCATCTAGCAGCATTTTTCAGAGAAATTAAGCTCTTGATTACATGTATGAAAGTATTCAGGAGCAGGAAAGAGCCAGACTCGCTCCGAGATCAGAGCCAGACTCGCTCCGAGATCAGAGCCAGACTCGCTCCGAGATCAGAGCCAGACTCGCTCCGAGATCAGAGCCAGACTCGCTCCGAGATCAGAACAATTCATTATCAGACAGCAACTCAGCGCAACCAGGCATTCCCAAACAGGTAGAGGCGGACTGGAGAAACACTAGTGAGCAAGTGATTTCACTGCTGATAAAAGGCATACGATATTGCACACGTTCCTTCGTGGCAGGTAATAAAAGATCATGGTGACTTTGACTACAGTCTGATTGCTTTGGCTTCATTCATTCAGATTTATTTATTCATTCATTCAAGTATATAATTATAGTTTATAAATGTGAGTGAGTGAGTGAGAGAGAGGGAGAGAGAGAGAGAGCATGCTATAGTTCGAAGAAATGCAAGAAGATGGGGCGGCGTGTGGTTAGTGTGTCCCGCAGGGGAGGGGCGGCGTGTGGTTAGTGTGTCCCGCAGGGGAGGGGCGGCGTGTGGTTAGTGTGTACCCTTTCACCACTCCGGGTGGCTGTTCTGATCTCATCTTGTTGGCATTCCTCTGGGCGGCTGATGGTGTAGGTGAAGGGGAGGAGGAAAACGATCGGGACCTGTAAAAGTAAACAAAAGCCAAAATTTTACAGAAGGAAAAGGATTTTCCAGTGATGTCACACCAGTTTTTTTTTTTTTTTTAATCAAACCTTCCCTGTTTGAAAAAATAAAAGTACGACTTTAAAAATGTAGTCTTACAGTACATCACTGCATGTTCAAGTGTGTCTCTGTACTGGAGTGTGTGTGTGTGTGTGTGAGAGACTTGCCTGGAGCGGCTGCCTGTATAGGAGCTGTGCTGGGAGGAGTGGGTGGAGTATGAGCTGACGGAGGAAGACCGGGAACGGGATCTGGTGTGCGACGACCCAGAGCCAGTGTACGAAGAGGAGTGAGATGAGGATCTGAAGAGAAAGCATCTCCTTAACACCACACTTTACATCTCAACATAATCCTCATCCGTACCACAGGTCACTGTGTACATTCACAAGCACCTTGATAAGAACTCAACACACACACACTAAAATATATATAACCAGATACACATTTGTATAAGAACAAAACTGACAAAAAAGTTCTCTGCTCCTGCATGGAAGGAGGAGCGAGTGGCTAACCATCATCCACACAGCAGACTCCCTTACACTCTTTAACAAGCAGCTCTTTAAAGGTTCTCAAACCCTGCACTCAATCAAGACTGTCATACAGCACTTAGTCCAAAAGACAAACCAAACCAAACCAAACAAAGCCTTCCAGCTACTTGGGTGTTTTCCAGTTTCTGTCTGAGTTTTAGCTTAACGTTTCGAGGCCTGGAGTGGAGAGCCCGGCCTGTGTGTAGGTTCACAGGGAAGAGCTTCCATGCAGACAACAAAGCACCTCAGTATGCCTCTCTGTGGAAGAACGCATGCTCAACGGCCTACATTCAAATGAGCCATGTGTGTTCAGTCGGGGGAAGAACCCTGCAGGGGGGCCTTTACCGGGAGGAGTTGGACAGGGACACGGAAGAGCCTGAGGGCCTGTGGCGCCTCCGCCCCCGCGGAGGGGAGGGGCCGAGCCCGGGCCGTCGCCTCGGCGATTTGGACCTGCGCCAGGGGTCCTTCCACTCGTCTGGCCGCTTCACCATGGGAAGCGTCTCCTTCTTGGGCTGCGGTTCCATCGGAAGTCTGCAGGAAGGAGCAGGGGAGAGGCGGTTGACGAAACTGTACAGGCTGTCTGGCAGTCGTATGGTATTTCAAGTAACGCGACACGAGTTTCATAGTCAGTGGAAGTCACGGCCCAGGCTAACTTCTCCAATCCTTACCACAACATACTACCATCCCTAGCTTTGTCCTGCCCGACAGTGTCTTTATTTGAAAGAAAACACGCAAACACACACCCACACCCACCCACACAGATATATATATATATATAGAGAGAGAGAGAGCCATGTGAAAGTCACATTTCAACATTCTCTCAGAAAGAATCCAGCAAAGCCACCAATGGAAAGTCTGTATGAGGACGGTAACATTAGACAGATAATGGAAGTATTGATCAGAACCACTGGACTGTGTCTTAGCATCACCTCTGAACTCCCCAGCAGGAAGCAAGATAAAAGGCTTGAGCAAGCAAACCACTGCTTTCATTTTTACACAGGATGAAATACTCTCATATTATATATATATGGATATTTCAAGCCTCCCTCGGTCAACTGGACTGGCTACAATAGACCAAATTTTTTAATTTTTTTTGTAAAAGTGTAAATAAAATACAATGCAACAAAAAAAAAAAAAAGAATTTAATGAAAGTGAGATGAAAGGGGAGAGTTCAAGTGGCTTCCTGGGTGCGACCGTGGGAGTGTGCGTGTTCCTAGAGGGCTGCGGCCTGCTGAGGGCGAAAATAAAACTTCTTACCGTGGTTAAGTTTTAACCACAGCGAATAACCAACACATAAGCCCCCCCCCCCACATTTCAGTAACGAGATGGAAAACGTCCCAGCATCTCTGGAACTCGTGATGATCAGCCTCCACAATTTCTGTACGACCTACCAGAGTACAGAGTCATGTTTCAAATTCCCTGTTCATATTCATCTAACGTTCCTTATCATAACACCAAGAAAACCAGCAACACTTCCGTTTGGTATCTTCATGTGATTCTCTGCCAAACAAAGACGGGAAAAGTCTGGCTGGAGTTGAATTAAAATGTTGGTCCCAGCCGTCAAAATGAGGACGACAAAGATGCCAATTGTAAGCACTGGTCTTCCTGGTTTAGTGATCTGATAAAGCCCCGCACTTGAAAAAAAATGAACATACCACATACATTCATACATCAAACACACCCACCTCTAATCGACAGTTGCCATCTACAAAGAGAATACCCCCTTTTTCTTTTTCAAAGCAATAAGATGAAGTAGGTCTTTCCTCAGATTTAAGCAAAAGATTAGCTTTTTTTTTTATTTTTAAGGGATGATGGGTAGGATGGAAGGCACGGCAAGAACAGCAAACCACCACCTCCTGTTCCTCAGAGTTCCTCAGAGAGCTCCTGCCTATGACTGCGGCACAGCAGCAACTTTCCCCAACATTATGAGATAATGTAAGAGACCAAACATTACAGCCATTAAATCGGAGCAATGCATCAGGCAGGAGTGGCCCCCCGGGTGTCTTGAATGGAAAGTTTAGAGAAGGTCATTGACACAATAAGAAACAAGAAACATTTCGGAATGTTGTTCTTTGAATGGGTGATGAACCCAAACATTGTGGAATGTTGTTCTTCGCATGGCTGATGGACACACTGCTGTAAGGCAGTCATGTGACTGAAATTCCTCTCAGGTGATGCAACAGTAAATGTCAAAAATAGAACAGTGCTATATTTAGAAATGAAATATAATCCACTCCCCCACCAGTTCATTTCTGCTTCATTGCGAGAGATGCTGTCATCAGCAAAGGGGTATTGAATGTTTCTAGAAAGGTGTAAGCTGGAAATGCCAAAGGAATACGACAACATTCGAATTCATCAAAGGTTTGATGAATGGGAGTAAGAACAGCTTTATAAAAGAAATATCTTTTTAGCAAAACCTAAACTCAGACAGACAAACACCATAAACACACAGTGGAAGCATGTGCCCGTTTGGTAGTGAGGAGCACTCCTTGTACAGGTGAAGCAGTACCCAAAACAATGCTCCATTCACCAGTGATGAAACATGTTCAGGCCATGCTCTCTGTACCATGCCAACATTCCGTAAAATTCTGTAAAATTCTAGCATTCATTCATTTTTTTAGAGCTGCAGCTGGAAATTTAATTTAGGAGCATGTATGTGACTCTGCCCCGAGCATTTATTAACCGTTCATACAAACATGTCCATCATTTGAATGTTCATGTCAAATAATCTAAATACTTATCGACTAATAACTGATCTATATCTTGGAACTTCAGAACTCCATGAAATTAAAGGCTACGATTTAAAGGTTTTCTAACAAACTGGTTCCACCACTTGAACAGCTGATGAAGGACCTCTGACCAAAAGGTCCTGTTTCTTTGGAAACCTTGTGTACTTCACTACAGTTCCAAATAAATAGAGTAAGTAATTATAACCATGACATGAACTACTACACATATGATGTGTGTAGGCACTGTATCCCTCGGGAGAAGCGTTCAGCGTGAAATCAACATTGACTCCTACTTTTGTGCACTAGGTGAAGGTTGGTTAATGACTGCATATGTAATTGGTTTCGATTTTCAGTAAAGTATGAATATAACGTTGTCATCTCTCAGCATTGGAAATTAACAAGCATATCAAGCTGATGCTCGTAAATGTCTGTGTGCGCTCCTGTTTTGGTGATGTCATCAGTGCAACCCAAAGCACAGAACACAGCATGCAAATGACACCTCTCCTTCTTTCACCATGGGAACAGAGAGATACCAAACACGTACTCCTTCACAATTCACTGAACCTCAGCATGCATAAATAAATAACTAAATAAAAGTACATGCCGTGTCAGTCCTTCCTACTGTGACAGCAGCAGACATCCCTAACCCTAACCCAGCGTACAACGTTGGGCAGATATTCAAAGGTAACATCAAGAGACCATACTGTTCAATAAGTCATCTTAGGCCTAACCCTAGGCCTAAAACTATGTTGTGAGGCTAGGAATTAGCCAGGGAATTTGTAGATAAAGAGATATTTATGGAGCTTCATAGAATAGAAACTATAGCGCATCCATCTGAGATGTGTGTTAAAGGATTTAGGGCACTCAGAGAGAGATAAAGGAACTTGAGTGGATATCACACTATGAAAACAACTGCAGCAGAAGCAACGAGGAAAGCTCCTTCTGGAGCCGTGGAGATAAAGAAGATAGCAGGTTTGAAGAGGACAAGGTCAAGGCTGATTAGTGACTTACTATAATCCAGTCTGAAAAACAAACTCCTTGAAGTCACCAACCTCACAGAGGCTTCAAAAGCATGTTTGTTTAGTTGCTCCAGTGCATAGACGCGAGACTCTGCTAAAGTAAGAATGGACAAAGTTAATTAGAAATACTTTCTGAAGCAAAACAAATGAAGTTTAAATTGTGACGTGCAGCCAATGACGACAGCTTTTCAAACTGCAGCCCATGCAGTGTCGGCACCATCCTCCCCCTTCTGATGCGCGAGTTCACAGATACCAGTGATTGGCTAGTCCCTCCCTGACAGCACAGCCAGTTTGATCTCTCAGGCTCCTACCCACAGATGGCACTTGTACACCCCCCCCCCCCCATGAAAGTTTATTCTGTAAGAACTGCACATTTCTTGAAATCACTTGAATTTATTGAATTCACTATTGTGTGTGTTTGTTTGGTAACGTCATGAATTTACACCTGCCTTCTGAAACAAAGAGGGTCACAGGCACCCTCAACCCAAAAAAAATACCTATGTGAGTGATGTCAGTGTTTTCCAAAACAAAAAGATGTATTTTTCCTCCACTGACGAGGGCATTTCCCCAAGGATCAGATTTCAGTAATCGAACGCATTTTCTCTATGTGACCGGAGGGCCAAACAGTGGGCGAGAATATTTGCTGAACCAAGCCAGCCCACAACAAGCCAGATACAGGGCATTCTAAAAGTGAACTTCCCCTGTCAGCCAAGGGCCGTTTACTCTATTTTGTTCAACTGCAACAGAATCGGCTGAATTAGACAACAGCCATGCAGGAAATACAAGGCCTTCTGAATGGTCTCAGTGCTCCGGGTTCCTGGATGCTCTGCAGGACGCTTTGTGTTTACTCGAAAGGCACTTGCTCTCCATGGCACCATGCCAGGTGAGCTTGCTTTTACACATCTTACAGGAATGTCTTACAGATAAGGCCAAAGTTAAATGCTTCCGTATTTTTTATTTGTGATACATGAATGATCCTGTACTACAATGCCCGCTATCTACGTTTTCCACTTAATTGCATTTCTGAAGTTCAGGTGTCATTAAGCTGCTAATCAATAACATCAATAACATTTCAATCAACAATTTTAATCATTATTTGTGTTGCCTTTGATGATCACAACCTTGTCTTGGTGACCGAGTTTCACTGATCTTCTGTGTCATGTTAGGTAAATTATTGATAGTCAAAGAGATTACGACCATCCTTGGTGAATAGGTCTGAGTACAGCTAACACATAATGAGCATCCCATGAGGGCGTGTTGGAAGGTGCCAGGCCCCTGGAGCCACATCAGGCCCTCCTCATAACCCAGTCGAGCTCAGACCCAACAGGTGATGCGGAAACACTGTGCAGATTCACCACCTGACTGGTGCAGTGCCAGGCAGTTGGTAAACATGGATCAGGATGGATTGCATTGCAATAGAAAATGACTGGAGAACAGCTGGGGACAGAAAAGTCTGGGCTCATTTCCAACACCTACAATCCTCACTAGGGAAAAGAGGAAAGATGACATGAGATGAATGAGCCAATCAATAATGTCATCGTAACATATTCGTAATTCCATCAACAATAATCAACATTATCAATAACGTCAATTAGTTCTGATGGTGTTATCAATGTCGACTAGTATTTACAGCCCAAGACCCAATGAACACAGTGGAAAATACTACATATATGTTTGCATGGTTCCAAACCTAAATGATTACACATCAAGTGTAGCTTTAACCTTTCATGTGACATCATCCGTGTGTCGACATGAGGCCATGGTCACAGAAGAGTCCGACCCAAGATGATGAGGTCGTGGTCACAGAAGAGTCCGACCCAAGATGATGAGGTCGTGGTCACAGAAGTGTCCGACCCAAGATGATGAGGTCGTGGTCACAGAAGTGTCCGACCCAAGATGATGAGGTCGTGGTCACAGAAGTGTC
>JAOXYF010000027.1:23888892-23900974 GCA_028565775.1 Sternarchorhynchus goeldii | reverse complement strand
AGCGAATATTACCATCTCCCTATGCATGAGAGAGAGAGAGAGAGAGAGAGAGAGGGATGGAGGGAGGGAGGAGAATATATATATTAAATACAAATATAAAAACACTCCGAACAGCACCTCAATTGCATGTTTCACCTCAATTACACATCTCTTCTTGATGTCATATACAATAGCTCCCTCTACTGCATGACTCAGGAAACACACCAAACCATGCCACTACATATAGTACAGCACAGAACAGGCAAGAATTCTTTGGTAGTAGAGGATAAACACTAAAATAGTTTGGTACAGGTATCAGTTTTGGTACCTTAGGATCAATAATGGTATCAAACGGCTTCAGAAATCAAGTTGTTACTGTAACGTGCAGCGTCACCACCAACACCACACTAACCAGGCTGTCCATGTCAGGACTGGATCTCAGGTTCCATCTGAGCCTCTTAACACTCAGAAGACCCAGAGTCGCTTTCTTACTTACTTTCAAAACAAAGCACTGCAATTTCTCAGGGGGCTCCATTTATAAATGAGATGGGGCCAAATCTCTACTGATTTCTCAGCTTTGTCATTGTTTATTTTAAAATATCTCCCAACGCTGTTGACTATGCTAAGCTGTAGAGTTGATGTTAGCATCGTCTGGTTTTCTTTCAAACTTTTACGTACAGTACAGCAGAAACACTTGCCATACATACTCTGAGGTGCTCTTAAACGTATAGTGCTTGCTTTCTTTGTCCCATGAATGCAAAATAAATTAAATTCAAGAAATACTTTTATTCAAGCAGTTATGTTTGTAAAATCCTGGTATGTCGCAACTTTAAATTCTGGCACCTCACCTCATCTTCCCCAGCAGTGTACCATGTAGCAGTGAAACTTTGGAGACCATGTGTACCTTTCATAAAGAACCTGCAGATGGGTCGAGGTCGTATTTTTCTGTCCATGGGATCCTTCACCTCACCCTCCTCGAGATCGTCGTCCTGCAGGCCAAAACACCGTTACAGAAAACTGAAGCATCCTGCAGAAAAGTGCCACACAGCTTCGGAATGCCGATGGAGTGCACAAACCCAGCCAGGGCGAATAGGAGACCACGTGAATCACGGCATGTCTTGCAAATCGCCTGTAAATATATTGCAGCGATCTGTGTGCGTAATCCTGAGAATGAGTCATAACTCATGCATAAAATAATGCTCGTGAGCCCCTTTACCATTACAAATACTTCAGCAATGCAAAACTCAACTGGACAAAAGGACCCATGAATTATGTCGTCTTTGCTGTTAAACTAGGAAGAGACCTTGGAAAATGGCAATTCTGCAAACTAATAGATTCTAATATACTACCAGAACTACACTCTACCAGTTATAAATGTTTAAAGACTTGTAGAAAAAAGATAAATAAGTTTATATATTAAAAAATAATTACTAATAATACATAAACTACAAATAAGATGAACTAAATATTCAGGCAAATTATATTTGCATTCAGAGCGGGTGCCATGAAGACAAAAGCTGTGTTCATTGGTTAGTTTCTGCTCTGTATTAAAACAGCATCACACAGTAATCAAGCAGAAGTATTTACTGTTGTAAGTGATTGTGAAACAGAAGCCTCGGCAATGGCAGCTTTGAGAGCTAAACTGGCTAGCTGTGCAGAGAAGGGACTGGTTAACTCATTTAAACCTTTTTCTTCATTCAGCAACCATTACTACTCTGTTTACAGTCTGCCTGTGGCCATCAGCACCTGCCCCCCCCCGAGAATAACAAGAATAAAAACTATAAGTACACAACAATACGGACTGTGATTTTGCTGGTTGCTGGTGCCACCACCCACAAGTAACATCTCTAAACATCTCTGTTATATGAAGACACTTACATCGATCTCTCCTTCATCAATCTCGCCATCGTCTTCGTCCTTTTTGTCCCTGAAGGCTTCCCTCCTGGCTCGCTCTTGGCCTCGTGGTTCGTCTGGCTTTTTGGGCTGAGTGTCTTTCTGCTCTGGGGGCAAAATTGGGTTTCTCTCCTTCTTCTTTCGGATCTTCTCCTCTTCCTCATCTTTCTCCTCCTCATCCTCCTCCCCAGGAGGGCCCTTCTCTGCATACTCCTCTTCTGGAGCCCCTGTGCTGGGCTCCTCTGGCACCTCTTCATCGTAGTCCAGTTCGTGCTCATCTAGCTCCCGGGACACAGACGACGATTCATCCTTCAGATCACTGACCATCATGAGTCTCCTCTGCCTCCGCTCCTCCTCCTCCTCGTCTTCGTCCTCCAGTTCTTGGCGGCTCGCGCCCGACCTGGGGACCATCTCTGCACCATCATCATCTTCCTCCTCTTCCTCTTGCCTACCATCATCCCGCTCTTCTTCAGCGGGAGTGAAGGGTTCGGGTGAGTCCGGGTCCGGGGACCTGGGCGTGTCCAGGACCGCCCCCTCCCGCTCTGGGGAGGGGCTCAGGCGCCGCCTGACCTCCAGCACAGCCGCCCTCTCCACATGGTACACTTCCCTCCTCCTGTCCTGCTCTATCCTCTCGTCATCCTGATCTGAAACGTCCTCCTGAACTCTCCCCCCCAGATCTGCTCCGTCTTCATCGTCAAAGTCAGAGTCCCCACCTCCTCCGTCACCCTCTTCATCGTTCAGTAAGTCACTGTCAGAGATCATGTTGTCCTCTTCTGCAAGGAACTCAGGTGACTCCAGCAGCTCGCTGTCAGAATGCCCTTTCTCATCCTCCCCAGGGGACAGTGGGGATTGGGTGGGGCTCTCCGGGGTCTCCATCAGCACAGTATCTGCAACTAATGTTATTCAAATATCGGCAATTAGTTCGGAACACAAACTACACATCTATGCTGTCTGCCTTCAGTACACTGTGGGCTGTTTTTCTGGAAACAGATTAGGCCCTAGATCAGAAATTCACAATACACCTTCACTCTCAAAACAAAAACTTTAATCTGATACACCTCATCTCTAATATTTTAATGGACTGAAGTAGCTGGGTCACTCTGGCGATGATACAAGACCCTAATAGTAATACTTAGTATAATAATAACGGTAATGTAGTGTAATAATAATAGTAAATATTTAGTGTAAGCGTTAATACAGGTTTAATTTTGATAAAATTGTCCTCGCATTCTAACGTTGATTACATTCATGTATATTATAATATAGCCTATAATCTTGTTAACGGACAATGTTTTCATCAAAAGTTCACCAGTCATGATGAAACGGTATTGCAACTCACACATAAAAACATTTTATGATTTAAGATGTACTTAGCTATGCAATAATCGATATGTGAGGGGACTAGGACAAATAGGGGGAGTGTGGGAGCTACCTAGCCAATATCCACAATCATTAGCAAAATTAATACAGATTTAGACTTAAATGTTACCGTTGAACGGCCAGTTAGCTTGTTAGCTAACAAGCTAGCTAACGAGTTCTCCGCATCCAGAAACGCCCAACTTCACATAATGCATACTTTGCAATACAGAGATAATTGTAGCAATCATTTGGAATGAGGTTACCTGCTCAGTCTAATGGCAAGCGACTCATGAGATGGACGACTGAAACATCAATTTGCAAGCTAGCCGACTAGCTAGTTGGCTAGCTTAGCTAGCTAGCTTATTTGCCAATGAGGAGGTGTCTTTTCGCTGGTGGCGATGTAGCTGGCTAGCCTGCAGCAGCAGGCCCGAACGCGGCCCGCACTTTATTACAGTCGAGATTATCAACATAGTCGGACAGGAACACGAAAATGAACTCAAAACACGTCGTTTAAGTACCCGAACACTGGCGCTATTCCCTGCGTAACGTCTTTATGCTTTCGGGAGCATGCCTGTCTGATCCAAACTGGTTAGCCTGAACTAACAACAATAAAGCGCACTCTGACAAATAAAAAAAAATCCTGAGAACGCTTAAAACACATTCGGTCACCTTTCAAACCACAGCGTCTTGGAGACAGGGTTTCGATGTTGGGAGTTACCCGGTCTCTCTCCCTCAGTGACGATATCTAAGCGATGAACAATTTGTCGATTTCTAATTTTCTTTACCGGAGAAATGGATAAACCCTGCACGACACCGTGAGAGCGGCCATTACCCTGACGTCATCAAAATACGACGTGAGGCCAGCAGAGGAGGTCAATTTCTGTATTCATAGAAATAACAGCACAGAGGACAGCACATAACCCACAAAGAACCTAAACGTATACACGGTTCCTATATAGTATTTAGCTATTTGTTTTCTTTGAAATCCAAAATTAGAACCAAACCTGTAAACGTTAACAGAATTGCCAAGTTTTATGAATGCAAAGTTTTATAAATGCACTCTACAACCACTAGGGGGAGATATTGCAAAGAAAGCAACCGTCCACTCATTTTCAACGTCCAATGACAGTTAAAAGCGCATTTTCTCAACGCCTCTGCTGTCTACTGCATGAGAAATTTCTCTGGTCTTGACAGATATTACAGATCTTATTTTCACATCTGGGTTTACAACAGACACAGCAAAAGACAGACCGTTCTGCACAGACTGAATTGGTTCCAAATGAAAAAAGAAGAAAATGGTAAGAGATTAATTATTCACAGGAGCTATTTTGAAGTTTTTTGTCAGTGCAAAATTATTTATATGACAATTCAGACCTACTTTCTTTGATGGACGTTGGTTTCTTGAGATTTCAAATTTAGTGATCAAGGAAATATTTAATAATTGCTGATTTTACGATGCTCTGATGATATTTAACTTGTGTGCTTACTAGAAAAATATGTAAAGTTCATGTTATTTCTTAGCAGAATTATGTATTTAAGATTAAATGCATGGCTGTCTGACATGTGAATGTATCTAATTAGAAGAGTGTATTGTGTTGCTTTTTGTGTTGTGTTTTGTTGTTTCAAACCATTTAATATTTAGTTCTCCATTGTTGTTCATTATGACAATCTGGATATCAGAGCTTTATACCAACTGTAAAAAACATATACTTGACTGTAGTTTATCTTGACCAGTGTTAATTCCAAGGAACATGATTTGCTAAAGTGCATTCATACATTGTGTAGTTTACAGAAATGACACTCCACACATATTCTTATACATACAGACACATTCACATAGAACAGAGAGAGAAAGTGGCAGAGATATATATATAGAGAGAAGCAGAGAGAGAGGGACAGAGACAGCGAGAGAAAGAGAGGGAACAGAGGGAGAAGGAGGGACAGAGAGAGACTGAGCGGGAGCAAAGAGTGAGACGGAAAAAGACAAAGAGGGGGACAGAGGGAGAGAGACAGACAGGCGCGGAGAGAGAGAGAGACAGATAGACAGAGGGAGAGTGGGGGAGCACTTAGAGGTTCACCAACTTAATGTTCTGCATTCGATACATCCACTGAGGAGAGCTTGCTTGCACAAGTGACAGCTGAATTCATATCCCAAGCTCTCATCACAACACCTGGACCTAGACATCAGTACCAGTCCTTGAATGGAGTTCATCTTCACTGCGCAGTGCGAGCGAGATCTCCAGGGGACAGCTGCCTGCTGAATGACTGTGTCTAACACTAGGAGCAAGCCATTCCAGGGTAGCAGGGAAGTCAAATAACACATGATAGTGCATCTGGTTTTACTTCAATCAAATATCAAGAATTAAATATCAATAACATCATTTTAGAACCATTTTTTCCCCAAGTTGTAAAAATGGTGAAATAGTGCTCTGTAATAAAATCCTTTTTCCATTCACACCTGCCTTTTAAATGTAAATGTAGCAGGAATTCATTAGTGTCATATGTAACTGCAGGTGTAGTGCCATATGTAACTCATTCATTAGTGTCATATGTAACTGCAGGTGTGCTCTTACCATTTTGCCTTAGAAACAGGACTGAAAGTGTGAGTGTGTACAAATACTCACTCACACACACATAGACAGACAGAAAGCGACACACACACTACATTGCTGAAAAGCCAGAGAGCTGTTGTGCAGTATCTCTACCTCATGCAACAAAATGAGTAGCTGAGGGTTTTTCCCCCAAAGCAATAGAAGCACGGAGATGGCTGGCAGGCTTCATTTGAATTACTTTTCAGTTTGTGTCTGCTTCAGTTTACCATGAGGAGCACAGGGACAAGGCACAAAGACAACTGACGTGGAACGGGTGACAAGATGCCAGTACAACCAGTCAAGTGCAAATCAATTGTGCAACTTTGTTTTTTCTTAACTAAGCTTGATTTTCTGGCGTAACATTGGAGTAAGTTTTGATGCCAGGACTTCAGAGTTACATTTGCAACATTACATTGCTGCACCTGGGTGTAAAAGCATTTGCATTTAATTGTGAAAGTTGTAAAAACATTTGTGGTGACTTTATGGCTTTAAAACAGGGATTTTTTGCTACCTGATTCAGTGCACTTCTAAAATGTCTCATTTAAATAATTTGCTGTGAGAACTTATCATGTGTACAGGCTGATAATGGGCACAGTATTCATATAAGACCACCGTAACTCCTGCAGGTGGAAATCACTGAGAGGAGAGAGAGGGGGGGGGGGGGGGCAGGTAGAGAGAGGGGAGAGAGAGAGAGACATGCAGAGAGAGAGAGAGAGAGGAGAGGCATGGAAAGGAGAGAGAGAGGCAGACCGAAGGAAGCAAGATAGAGTGAGAGAGGAGAGAAGCAGACAGAGAGAGAAGTACATATTAGGTCTGCATTGTGTCTTGTTTAATCATTGCCTTCTTCAGCATGCCTTGAAGGCGTCTAATATACGGAGTTCTATGTTCAGCACTTTTCTGCTTAGACCAGAGGAGATGTACACGTGCACAATTACTGAGCAATTACCAGGAGGCTGTGAAATCCTCTTAACAGTGTTGTAGACAGGCATGGTGCCCATTGACTATTGAAGTCTCTGTTTTCAGGGGGATCGACTGGATGGACAGTTGTATTAAGCAGCGTGTAAAAAGGCCTAGAAGATACTTCAGCACTGGAATGTGTTCCACTAATGGAATAATAACAATTTAAAAGGGAATAATGAAAGGGGGGCTTCAGGGAAGAAACATGCTTCAGCTGTAAGATTCAAAGAGAGCACAGCACTTTGTAAAAGACATGAAAAGAGAGACGAGCTCCTTTCTGCAGCTCAATCTTTACGTTCCTCTTACTACCCTGTTCTGCTTCACTCTTCAGTCTCTGTCTCTCATCACCAAGCTTGCGATCTCTTCTCCATCCTTCACTCTCTCCACGCACAAACATACAAACAAGGACACCCACGCGCACACACACACTCTACTGAGCCTAGACAAGACATGGCGGAAAACGCCAGCTTTAAGTCAGACAGCAGCGCAGTGTCCAACGTCTCGCTCCTGAGTCTGGGGGACCCCGTGTCAGAGACAGTGGAGTACAAGACTGTCTCTGTGTTCCTGGTGCTCCTGGTGTGTTGTGTGGGAATCGTGGGAAACGTTATGGTAGTCATCGTGGTTCTCACCACACAACACATGCGAACGCCCACCAATTGCTACCTGGTGAGCCTGGCCGTGGCAGACCTCACCGTCCTAGTGGCCGCTGGCCTGCCCAACATCTCCGAGAGCCTGTTGGCCACCTGGGTGTACGGGAAGGCCGGGTGCCTGGGCATCACCTACCTCCAGTACCTCGGCATCAACGTGTCCTCCTGTTCCATTACGGCCTTCACTGTGGAGAGGTAAGATTGAAGAGTTCCGTTAGCTGTATGAGTCATTGCTTAGATTGAACTGAAATCAAACACTTCAGTGGTCCAGAGCTATTTTGGCTCTGCAAATGTCACTGTGTAGCATCGAAACAGAGTTTCCTGGGTATTTATTGCTGTTTGGACCGACATCAGGTTATTATGTTGTTGTGCTTCATGCAGGAAAAGGTCACACGTAGTCTGATAATGAGCTTTAAACACACTCGCTCCTTTCAGACCAGCATCAGCGCTGGTTTATCCAGGCAGGCAGATCTTCTACGCTACATAAACTCAGACGTAAAACTCCCTGACTTTCCCTGGCTAAAAAGTTGAATTTCCACGACCAACAGTGAATGGATAAACAGGCAGCCATTGTCAAGTGCGCGCAGAAATATCAAGTTACTATAACAACCACTCAAGACACGGGAAAAGTGTGAAAATATAAATGGCAACAAAAATACTACAAATAAAATTCCCTGATATTCCATGAGTTTTCTTGTTTAATTCCATGCTATTCCAGAAATTCCATGAATCTAAATTGACTGTTCTCACCTCGTTTTCTCCGCCTGTCTCAGATACATTGCCATCTGTCACCCGATGCGAGCTCAGACGATGTGCACGGTGTCCAGGGCCAAGCGCATCATCGCGGGGGTGTGGCTTTTCACCTGTGTCTACTGTACACTGTGGCTCTTCCTGGTGGACATCCAGGTGGGCGGAGCCGGGCGCGTGCAGTGCGGGTATCGCGTCTCCCGCGACCTCTACCTGCCCATCTACCTCATCGATTTTGCCGTTTTCTACGTGCTGCCCCTGCTGCTGGCCATCGCTTTCTACGGCCTCATCGCACGTACCCTCTACCTCGGCCCCCTGCCCCACCCGGCCGAGTCCTCCACCCTCAGCGCCGCCACCCTCAGGAGGAGCTGCAAGGAACCAGCTGATGCTGGCAAGGGAAGACCCAAGAGCGCACTGTCATCTCGGAAACAGGTGTGTGTGTGTGTGTGTGTGTGTATCCTTCATCTCCATTGAGATGGCAATCCAATTAATACATTCTGAGTTGACCTCTATCTGTTTAGTGCACCTAGTGAGTTTATCAGGTGGGGCCACAGATGTTCCTCCCTTATGGAGAGATACCATACTCCGTGCAGGGTTAATTAGGCAAGTTCTTTCTCCTGTATTTGCTGCCACAGTGAGGGATCTCTAAAGGGCAAACCCAGCGCATCACTGTCATTGTGGACCTACAGAATCCTGTCACAGACCTGGGTGTCTCCCACCAAGAATGGAGCTGAATACAACGTAGAGCTTTGTTAGATTCAACCGAGTAAGAGAGGCTGGCATTTGGTATTTTCCTTGGCCAAAAAACAGGTTTCCTTCAAACGGACCACCTTTTTCATTTGTAAATGACAGATAAAGGTCTACTCTGTTGCTTAACTATGGATATTGTGTATATACGCCTTAAGACTTTTACTTTTTCCCTGTAGGTTTTCTAAACTCACTACACACTTGCTTTATTTGTTTCGTGTTTCGAGTTCTAAAACAATTTCCTGACCTGCTGCTGTGGACAAAATGGCTGGAATTTTTAACATTTATTTAAAAATCAGTGAAGTGATTGCTTGTCCGTTTATGAATCCTGGATAAGCATACACTCGCTCTTCCAAGTTACCTGAGTGGAGTCCTGTGACTAGAGCAGGAAGCAGAGAGCTTCGCCTGTCGCTACACCTGTCGCTACACCTGTCGCTACACCTGTCGCTACACAGCGGCTCCAGTCGGGGCTCCGCCTCAGCTCTGACACCTCGTGTGGCAGTGTCCTCTCTGCCTCATGCACTTCAGCCTAAAAAATCCCAGCACATCCGATTCTCAAAATCCCAGATAATCCCTGCAGTCCTGCAGCTAATATCTCACCACAGTTCACAGGGTAGAACTCAGTAGAACTCCTGAAATAAATCAGACTGGAACGTATGAGGTAGCGTGACACAGAGGGACAGAAGCGAAGACCAGAAGCCACGTGTTGTTTGGTAGGCGTCAAGTACGCATGAAGAGCTCCAGGTCTAAAGGTTTTTCTTTTTTCTTTGGAAAAAAAAATCTTTTCTCCAAAAGGTCAATGGATCATCTGGATTGAGAGGACAAGGTACAAGGTAGGGCATTAAAATGATGACAGTAAATCATCTGAGAGGGGATGTGGGTGTATTATCCCATTGTGGTGTGTCAGCCTTTTTTAAAGATGACCGTGGCAGCAGGCTGTTAAATGCCACTTTCAGTCCAGTCACGCTGAGCAGTGTAGTCTGATTACAGTTCAGCCTGTAGGGCTCGTCAGGTCAGCCTGTAGGGCTCGTCAGAGCAAGCACAGCACCTTGAATAAAATACTGGACCGTAAACACAGTCTAGAACACAGAGGGTTGAGGAAGACATAAGAAAGACATTCTTCTTATTTCTGAATGCTGGAATAAAGTGATCAGAAGAAAATTGTAGTTAACAATTTATTTATGAATTACTTATTTATTTATGAATAAATCAATTTATTTATGAATAACTCAAAAATTAAAGAGCTGCAGATTATAAAAGAATTTTTTTTCCAGTATCCTCTGATTTCCACAAACAGTTGATGATTTTAGACAATTATGTAATGTGGAGATCATTAGGGACGAGTTTGGAACTGCTAGTCCTTGTTATTACTGGTCTTCTGAATTAGAGGGTCTCAGCTCATCGTTAATAAATTATTATGGACTTCTTTAAAAGGGCTTGTTTTTAAACTTCTGCTGTCAGGCACGCTTGGTTTATTGCTCCCAATTACAGCAATGCAGAATGTAATTATATACATTCCTAACCCTTCAGTAAAGATCCTAAAATAATTTACATTCAAATTATTAAAATAATTTAATTGTTCACTCCCAGTCCATCTAAAAAAGGAGTTTCTCAAATTATTACTGACACCCAAAACATATGACAGAACATGCTGTATCTGGATGGAGGTGGTTATATTTGTTATTTCTTGATTTTTAAAAAGCTTTTAATAGGATTCAACATTCTTTTGTTTTTGTTGCCTTGGTCAGTATCATTTTGGGACTAAATGTAAGGAAGTGATTGGCTTGTTTTTAACACAACACCAGTAATCCCTTTCCTTTGTCCAGCTCTTTAAAGAAAAATAATTTCTGAATTTACAACAATGAATTTTTAAACCCCAGATTTGAAACTGAGGATGTTTTTATTGTCAAGAGAACAGAACATTTGTTCTATGACTGTGTGTTTGTAAGACTATTGTGGGAAGATTATTGTGGGTAAAAATCTACATCTCTGGATACCCCATTTCACCAGACATCACATTGTTTTTAGAACTGATACAGACAACCGTAGAGCAGATTTTATATTTTTATCATTGCCAAATCTTTTGGGCATAAGTGTAGAATCTCCTTTCAGATCTGTCTTCAGTGATGTTTGCTTTTTCATGTTTTAAAGGACACCTAGAGGTGCAGTGTAGTGAAGCTCTTTCTTGTTAACCTCTAATTCCTGTTTGATTTTTCCCTCTGTTGCTCCAGAATGCGCTTCGAATGCTCACAATTCTTATTGTATTGATTTTGATAATTAGTGTGTTCATATCTGTTGTCTTATCAAGATGTCTTATCATGCTTATTCTGTAACAGGAAACAATTTGAATAGGCTATAGCTTTTTTTCCTTGATAAGTCATCTTTTCCTTGCATTATGGTATGCTATGGTGAATGCTATAATTTGCAGTGCATTGTGGGAAATTGAAAGTAAACTACATAGGGAATCAAATGTACCATTACTGTTACATTACAACAAATGGCTAACTTTCTACATAGCTCATTATTTCTGTAATAGGGTATGCTTTTGAATAAATCTCTAGGTGAGTGATGCCCTTCTCAGGTTTTCTAGTATACAGAGCATCTCCTTCATAAAGCTGATTATTAGCATGACCAGAGGGATGTTAGAGGCCATAGTACAACAGGCAGCCCTTCATTACCAGCTGTGCTATTATGACAGGAGTGAGCTAATGTTATAAAGCAGGTATTTCAGGTGATAGATGAGATGCTTTTTTTTCTCTAGAGTAGAGTCCATTTGCTTATATATTGATGGTTTTCACAGACATTCTCACACTTGTACACACACACACAGACACACAGGCACACACACACACACACACACACACACACACACACACACACACACACACACGCACACACAGACGTGGCTAATACAATGATTTGGCACAGTTGGAGCCTAACAACAGCTTGTTGGGGTCAAATGTAAATTTTGGAGCATCTGTCAGTCTGTTATTACTGAAATGAAGAGTTACCAGAACTCTGAGTGACCTCGTCTGTGATCTGGTGTGCTTGTGTGGGTGGATGTGTGGGAGTGCACATGTGGGTGCGTCACTGTGTGTGTGTGTGTGTGTGTGTGTGTGTGTGTGTGTGTGTGTGTGTGTGTGTGTGTGTGTGTGTGTGTGT
>JAOXYF010000027.1:23871358-23888792 GCA_028565775.1 Sternarchorhynchus goeldii | reverse complement strand
TGTGTGTGTGTGTGTGTGTGTGTGTGTGTGTGTGTGTGTGTGTGTGTGTGTGTGTATGTGTGTGTATGTGTGTGTGTATGTATGTTTATGTGTATGTGCGTCTGAGTGTGTGTGTGTGTGCATGCATGTATGTGTGTGTGTGTGTATGTATGTTTGTCTGAGTGTATGTGTGTGTGTGTGTGCGTGTGTGTGTCATAGATCATAATCTTGAGGACTCAAGAGGTCCTCTCTTGAGAAGAACATTTGCATAATATGATTTGTGGAGGTCACTGAAGTATACTTGATGCCTCTGATGGTTCTGCTCTTGGAGATGGTGAATAAGTTCTCCATCTGTCTCCTCTTGGCTTGCTAGTCCTTCCCCATACCTCTAGCCAGTTTGATCACATGATTAAGGTCAACATTTCATAGAGTTCAGTAAGCTTCACTATGCTTGCCCATCTGCGGGAGGTGGTAAGCTTCATCCACAGGTTTGAGAGAAGTTATCTGTGCTGTGAATCTGGTATTGCTTTCGCTATGGTGTCGGTTTTAAGACTGTGATTTATGCTGATGATGAATCACAATAACCAGATGTATTCTCAAAATGTCAGTGCCAGTCATGCAAATTATCTTGAGCTCTGTTAATTAGCTGAACTCCTCCCAGAGAAAGTTCTCAGGCATGCTGGGAATTTCTAACAATGATGAGGCCTCTCTCTCAGTCTATTTCTCATGATGATGAGGTCTCTCACAATCAACTGTATTTCTCATGATAATGAGGTCTCTCTCTCTGTCTATTTCTCATGGTGATGAGGTCTCTCTCACAGTCTATTTCTCACAGTCTATTTCTCACAGTCTATTTCTCACAGTGATGAGGTCTCTTTCACAGTCTATTTCTCGCAATGATGAGGTCTCTGTCTAATGCTCACAACGATGAGGTCTCTCTCACTCACAATGATGAGGTTTCAGTCTACTTCTCATGATGAGGTCTCTATCTCAATCTGTTTCTCATGATAATGAGGTCTCTCTCAGTCTATTTTTTATGAAGAAGATCAGTCGCATTAGGACCCGGACTTCTATTTGTATGCGAATAAAGAGATATAAAGAATGGAGAGATTTCTAATGATCAACAGTCATTAGAACAGTTATTCTTTTCTCTAGGACATTGTTCTCCTATTACAAGCACTGGCACCTAAAAATAGTTGACTTGATCTAACAGCAAATCTAACAGACCAGTTAAAAATTCAGTTAAAATGTGTTATTCACACAAAGAAAGCAAGAGAAAGGGAGGAAAATTAGACGCTATTGTTGGCTGAGAATGGGTGAATGTGCCTTGTGATAGATCTTGAGTGTGTTATTCACAGTACCTGACAGCTCTCGTCACTTTCCCAGCTGTGCACGGCTGCCTGCGCCTCACAGTTGGGCCGGACGAAGGCAGTGCCAGCCATGGCTTCACGCTGTGCTCCTTCTGCTCTCAACAGGTTACGAAGATGCTTGCTGTGGTGGTGGTCCTCTTCGCTCTGCTGTGGATGCCCTACAGGACCCTGGTGCTCATCAACTCCTTTGTCACCACGCCATATCTAGATGCCTGGTTCTTGCTCTTCTGTCGGACATGCATCTACGCCAACAGCGCCATCAACCCCGTGGTGTACAACCTGATGTCGCAGAAGTTCCGCGCAGCCTTCCGTGGGCTATACCGTTGCCAGCAGCACGACGGGCACCGCCGCACGCTCTCCGTGCTCCAGGCTGGCTACAGCATGGCTCGCGACCCTCAAACTTCCCACGCAAGCAACGGCACCCGGCACACGGTCAAGGGACAGGGAACGTGCCCCGCTGCCCAGAGCAGCATGCTCAGCCACCTGACTCAGGAGAAGCAAGCCACGTGTGTCGATAACAACAGAGTGGCCACAACACTTCTTAAGGAGGAGAAAAGTGTACTTGACACTGGCAAGGGCCAGCCTGATGCAGCAGACTTGGACAGAAAGAATAAAGATGAGCACGACTTGAAGACTGAAGAAAAAGGTCTGAAAGAAGATAAAAATGTCTCAGGTTTGGAGAATGAGATAGTGAAGCAGTACATTGACATAAGTAACTATCCAGAAGATGGTAATAACCCAACTGCAGACAGACGTCCAGATGTTAACGAGAAGATAGTGGTGTCCTCAGATCAGGAGAAGACTGCATATGACCAGACTGAGCGCAGCACTAAAGAACTGATCCATAGCACGGTGTAGCACCCTGAAGCCAGCACCACTGACTCATGGCAGGCTGTGCAAGTTGGCCTTGTTCAGTTTATCTCAACAAATCACCCCGGCTGCAAATAGAATCAAGATAAATGGTCTCTGGCAGCTTGTCTTTCACCATCTGACGTGACACCTGTGTTCTTGGGGTGGACATAATGACTGTCTCAACGCATCCTTTTCAGCAGGAGTCTTGTGAATGTTAGCTCATGTCCTCAATATCTGGCCCCATGTCAGGAGGCTTCTGCATTCTCTTGTTCTGGAGAGGACCACAGCATTCTCTTGTTCTAGAGAAGACCACTGAATTCTCTTGTTCTGGAGAGCACCACTGCATTCTCTTGTTCTGGAGAAGACCACAGCATTCTCTTGTTCTGGAGAGGACCACTACATTCTCTTGTTCTGGAGAGCACCACTGCAGTCTCTTGTTCTATCACAACAGACCGTTCTTGCCTGAAACTGAAAGAAGAACCCAGTGAATTTAGCTAAGTGGGTACATAATCCACTTTTAAAAGCATCGAAAGGGCCACATTCTTGAAAGGGGCCGTTTAATCTGGTAAGACGGCCCTGAGCATCCAGTCATTACTTGCACACATTTTATGCTTTCTGCCTGGTTCTGCTCCAAGGTTATTGAATGACTCGGTAAGAGCAGAAAACATGTCCAGTGGAACTGAGTTGTCATGTGTCTAAGCACATACGAGCTCAAGAGGAGCGATGAGGACGAGGGTTTGCACATCAGGGGCACATCTGAATCCTTTGGTCTGCATTTTGAGCCAAATCAGAGAACAATACAGATGTCCATATGTGGACTCTAATAGGTCAGACATTATTTATACAGGGCACAAAGAACACTTTACATATAGAACCACAGATTGATTATGGTTTAGTCTTAAACGATTGGGGAGATATAATCATAGTTTAAGTATAATCAGAGGAAGAACATGCTACTGGCAGAGAAGAACAGCTCTCAGTGTACTGCTGTGCACACCATACCATAATACTGACTTCAGTGTTGCATATTTATGTAGAAAATACTCGTTGTTGTGGCGTAACTGTGATTTTCAGATGTAAATGGTAATTTTATGATAGTATATTCAGGCATTTTCATTGTAATGTGAAACTTGAGTTGTTCTGTCACTAAAATGATCTTTGTTGTATTTGCTCTGAGAAACAGTCAGCAGTTTGTTGAGTTGTGCAGGTTCTCTTGTAGAAGAACGTAGATCAGCTAATCTTTTGTAATTGTTTTTTTGTTGTTGTTGTATTTAATCTTAATCTGTGCTAATCTGGTAATCTGAATGTTTCTTTTCGGTATTCCCTCCACCACACTGTTCCTTCCTGGTTTACTATGTTAATCTTGGTTGCTGCCCTGTCATATTTTATTTGACAGCCTGTAAGTGAAAAACAGCACCAGCGCAGAGACTGATCTCAGAGTGCTGAAGCGCAAAGTGCACCGTGCCAAGATTTTAGCTGTGTGCTCCTCCTCTCTTTTTCAGCAGTGACGGGGATGAGGGAAACACAACGTTTGTCGTCTCTCAAGGCTGAAACAAATGCATGGCTTTAGCTGTAAAGACGTGTCCTATCTCTGGAGCCCTGGGACCTTATTGCTGGAGGTGAATTTGTTGTGCCACTGAAAATCAGAGAAGGGAATTATGGCCTCCTTAGAGAGCTGCCAGAGAAACGCCACTATGATTTGAACTCACTTGCTATTTGCTCAGCTTTTAATAGAAGCCTACTGAAATCAGAGCTGTGTGTGTGTGTGTGTGTGTGTGTGTGTGTGTGTGTGTGTGTGTGTGTGTGTGTGAACATGTGGAGCTCTGACAGTTTCATTTGAAAAGGAGAAATAACAACATTGTTTTCTTCTTCTTACCTCCATTTCACATTTATCACTAAATGGAAAATAAAACTTAACGTTGCAAAACGTCAGAAAGTGTTTGCTTTACTTGTGCTGTTTTCAGATGTGCAGGAATTACCAATGGGGAGGCAGGAAATGGAATTAGCTGGAAACATTTGATGACTTCCTGTTATGAAGATTTCCTAAAATATAATTAATATTTGTACCAATAGCCTGTAACAGTCGTTGATGGGTTGAAGAGGCTTCTGCATGGGCACTTGGTCACCCATTTAATTATGCTATTTTATTATACCATATTATATAATATATATGTATATTAGAACATTTTAAATATATTTATTATATTTACTATACAGGCTAACATAAGCCCTCTCTCTTTCTCACTCCCTCTTTCCTACACACACGTACGAAGAAGTGATGCCTAGATTTATAGTTTTATTTCTTGCTGAAGGTAAAAATAGCAACATTGAATTAAAATATGCCACATAAAATATTGCTCAGCGCAGGTATGAATGCATGCCCAGATGTCGGCCTGGCAGCCAGTTGCTAAGGTTACGTTCTGTTTTCACTTTACTTTTGCACGATTAGATTGGAGCGTTGTGGGTGCAGAAGATAAGGTGCCCCCAAGAATAGATTTCCGGCCAGGTGCGGCGGGACTAATCCCGCGGCAGATAAGCCTTTGCAAAACTGTGGACTCATTCAGCGAGATGAGGCTCGTGACAGCACGGACGCCCACGCCCACAGCGCCCAACACTCCATATTAAAAACTTAATAAGAAGTATCCGTTGCACCGGATTCGATCTCAATTGTTTTCGTCCTTTTTGTTCCTGTCTTTGTTCGTTCTATGCCTGGATCACAATTATGTGTCACCACCAAAAGTCATTTTCAGAAAGGCTTGAAACAACCCTTTTTTTAATTTAAAGTCATCTCTTTACTGAGTATCGAAGGCTGTTGTGCCAAGAAGACGGAGAAGATGGACAGATAAAATGAGATGAGTTCCTCAGAATGGGAGAAGCAGCAGGTCTCTATCAGATTTGTTTATTACGGCCTCCCTCTCATCTCATCTTCTCACTCTCTGATGGCATTAGTTCACTGATGCGTCTGTTGATGGCAGATGCTTCAGAGCGAGATCTTTTATCACAAGCCAGAGCATAAAGAACAAACACAGAGATGCAGTTAATCTTGTCTCATTGTATTTATGCATAGATATGTTTCATATTTAAAGCTACACTGTGACGGTGGCCGCCCCTGCCTCTTGCCTAGTCGTGTGTTTATTTGGTCGTGTTGGTGTGGAGGTGTGTTTGTTGCGGGGCGTGACGCTCGGCTATTAGCGTTACTCGTTTCACCTGTGTCTCGTCAATTTAAATAAAACCGTTGGACAGACCGTGTTTGGTCTTCTGCCAGTTCCTGCGGAGCTCCTGCACCGTAACGTGACATACGTAGACTTAAAATGGATTTTTATAGAATGTATAAAATAGTTGAATATATGAAAAAAACACAGTTATGTGTCAAGTTCTCAAGGTAAATAAGATGTGAAAGAAAAATAGACAGGCTACCTGCAAAGTACACACACACACACACACACACACACACACACACACACATAATCTGGGTCACAGTCATATAAGAAAAATGGAATCTAAGCCGTACTCAAATTTTCAAAGCATTAAAGTCACAATGTGAAGTTTTACACCACCATGTATACAACAACCCTAGTGTCTACATGCTTTATTCTTTAAGACATGGTTTCCAGTGATTCCACATTTTTGACTCTGGCTCTCGTATCTCCATGGATGCATATATGTGTGCTTTTACTTCTTGCTTTCAGATAATGACAGTGTAAATGAGGGTTCCTGAACCTCCAATCATACGTCTTCTGGTCATTAACTACTGGTACTGGCTTTAGCATCCAGAGAACTTTTAATTAGCCTTTCTTTCTTGTTTTTTTTCCCTTTAATCATTTGGAAGGAGCTGAAATCACACCATGCACAGTAGTAACTGAACATAAAATTCACATATTTTCTAATTGTTGAGGATAACTGGCTAAAGAAAATAATTAATTTTTGAGTTAAAGACAGATGTACAGATGAGCATGAAGAAGCATTTAATCAGGGATGTTGCACAGGAATAAACACGATGATGTCTACACAGTGCTGCATTACATCTTTAATCCATTAACCAACATTTATTTTACCAAGGATGTTAATTAGTATTTAGAAAAGTATTTAGAAATTGTCTTCTTTAAACCTGTATTTAGAAAAGGTCCTTTCTAAGTATGTATTTAGAGACCATCCTTTCTAAATTTGTTTAGAGCCTGTTCTGTAGGGAAACCCTGGAAAACCCCACTTTTAAGGGTTCAGATATTACTCTCATGTATCTGTTGTCTCCTATTGCCCTTATCAAAGATAGTCAGCTAATGAAAACTGTCTGTAGAGGTATGAACCTTTTCTATTACATAATTAGTCAAGTACACTGAATACAGATCATTAGGAAAATGTTATAAATAGTTCCACAGTATCAAACATTATTTAATTGCAATTCTTCCACATAGTTTCTTTACCTTTAAAATGCTCTTTCTTCTTTCAGTTTGTCTATGTCTTCTTTAGCAGCTTTGAAAGGAGAAAATTACTTACAACTGGCATTTTACACAATTTCCACTGTACACTGGATTATCATGTTTGAATATTAACATTTCTAATCTTAGCACATAGAAACAGATGTGGTTACAGTAAACTACTACACCTCTACAGACCAATTAGCTGCCGTCAGTTTACAAGAGTGTTGACTTTCATACCTCATTATACCTGCAGCTGGAGCGTCCTGAGACTCTGGGAAATATTTCACTTAATATATAGTATAGTAGGTGCCTTCCCTGTGTATTTAAAGATTCATTAATGCTGAAAAAGTGCCTTCACTTGAAAAGTGCCTAATTTGTAATTCTTTAATTTTTATGATCCATTTTTTGCTTCCTTTTTCATAAAAAAGCTATGACCCATCTCTTCACACGTTCACGCCATTCCAAATAACTAAAGAAAACTTCCTTTTTACTTCTGAAAATAAATGTTCATTAACAAGTGTAATGAATTCTTGGTTTGCTGACACTGTGGAGTGGGTACCAAGCCCTCCAGCCTATTAAAACCGACGAAGCAAAGCAATGAACAGCCTAAGAAGAGAACGTGATTTTCAAACAGAGGGTTTTGAAGTAAAAAATTTGCAGCAATATAAAATCTCGACCTCAATTAGAACCTTTGGGCATGAAATTCACAGAAAATCCCCTAAGATGACGCTTTGCCTTCATACTTGATGATGGTTTATGAAAAGCCTGTGGTCTTCCATACGAGTGTAAGGAGCAGCACTTCTCTGACCTTTAGGTTTGGAATTGAACACACCTGTAGATTGAACACGTTTCCACAGGATTGCTTTGGTATGTTAGTTCAGTGTGGTACAGTGCGGAGAGCCTTAAAGTGTAACCTCTACACTAATAAATGCATATAGAGATTCAAACTTTTATTCACCAGAATATAAATAAACATAAACACAATTTTGGGTCAAGGATCTTCCGTTTGTCACAGATATCTTTAAAATAATCTTGAAACACAATATCAACTTCTCTCAGAGACATTTAAATATAACCTGATGTTACTCCTTCAGTCCACTACTCAAATAACCCCTACCACAAATAAGTACATGTTTTCTAGTGTCTTCACTCATAAGTAGACTGAAATCCCTATGACGAAAACTCACATATATTAATTTAAACACATGCAAGTTATTGTCTTTATCATTTCTTCAGGACACAATACGAAATTACCTAATGTAGCACTCACATGTTCTTGTGACAATGGAAAATGAATCATAATAAAAAAAAAAATAAATAAAAACTCATATTCTGTTTACATGATACATGTGCATATACGCAATTGTCCATGCCTGTGCCTGTAAAATGGTGCCCTCCAAGCCTTGAACATCCCAAGTCATTTCATCATACTGATTTATTCAGTGTGTCTTTCCATGGGTGTGGGAGACACATGGTGAGTAATCACTCCCCCTTTTGCACTGCCGTCCACGTTTACTGCCCGAGTCCCTGGGGCAGGAAAAGGCTATGCAGTGCGCTCCATCTCAGACTCCCTCCTGCAGAAACCTGAACCAGACAAAAGACGGAGAAAGAGAAGCTCTATCTAAGTGCTGCTTTCAGCTTAAATGGCACTGCAGAACAATGTCACACATGTTTTAGGAGTTTGCTGTTAGGTGGTGGTACATTGTGTTACCTGCACGTCAGTATCTATTTAAACACAACTGCAAATAATAAGAAAACAAAATAAAGCGTCCTTAATCATTACGGCACAATGACCAGGATTATTTAAAGCATCCTTAATCGTTACAGCAAAATGATTCATCACAGTTACAGTGCAGCACCGGTCCACTGGTGTCATCAGTTACAGTGCTGCACCGGTACAGTGGCATCACAGTTACAGTGCTGCACCGGTACACTGGCATCACAGTTACAGTGCAGCACCGGTACACTGGCATCACAGTTACAGTGCTGCACCGGTACACTGGCGTCATCAGTTACAGTGCTGCACCGGTACACTGGCGTCATCAGTTACAGTGCTACACCGGTACACTGGCGTCATCAGTTACAGTGCTACACCGGTACACTGGCGTCATCAGTTACAGTGCTGCATTGTTGTACTGGTATCAAACAGGTAATTTAACCATTTATGTCTGTCATTTAACTACTGTTTGTTTATTAGTGTTTGTCCACAATAATCCCAGGGCGACTAGTTTTAAAAAAGTTTTTCAAAGTTTTAAACTTTGAAATCTGGGTGTACAATGACTTCCTTAGAAACAGTTTGAGGTCAGTTTCTGAAGCAGGCAAGATAGGGAACCATGAGTATTTTTGAATTGACACTTTATTTTCACTCCAGCAGCTGTTATTGGTGCTGTCATTGTGCTGGAAGCAGTGTGAGCTAGATGCTTGGCTGCACAGTGGTCAGAGTAGCCCTGGGTAATTGTCAGGTCCCTGGTATGTCAATTCCATTAGACATGCTCGACTGGTAGCTCTGAGCCTGACTGCACACAGCCTGCTGTTCACACTGCCTCTGCCCAGCAGGAGAGAGACACACTCCTACAGGGGAGAAAGACAGTCCTATAGGGGAGAGGGGGGGGGATCTATCTCTCAAAAATAAACTTGAATCCCCTTCTGCTGACTCTCTGTCTCTCATAGCACAAACTGCAGAACAAAACCACAAACAGGAGTGGATGACAATTTGCACTGTGTGATCACTCATGCAGAAATGTTGCTTCAGTTGGCTTTTACTCTGCAGTTCATCAATCACCTTGGGTAGTTGATGAGCACAAGAATGAACACATTCTATAATTTCTGCAGCTAGATTTACTGACAATAAATCAGGACTGTTTCAGCACTGCTGAAGAAACTGAACATATGCATCTCAAAGGCACAACAGCTGGGAGATGCAGCAGTGTTTCACAGAGCGAATGCTGAGGGTAAAGCACAGTGTAGCTCCGTTCTCTTCTTTGGTCCCACACTGATTTTAAAGGAAGCCTGTGGTGGTGGTGTTGTTTTTTAAATCTTATAAAAAATATACACCCTGCACTACACCCTCAGACTTCATATATATATACTGTATATTGGTCCTAAGAGTCCTGTTGATGTCTTAGGACCAATGGGGGTGTGAAAGACAACCCCTGAGGTCAACTTCAAGCCAATAGCACATGTAAAGGAGATTTACCCTGTCCCCACTACTATTCTGCATAGGCCTGAACCCCTTCGGCGAAATAATCACAAAGAGTGGATACAGATACCGGCTATGAAATAGAGCAACCATTAGCCACCTCTTCTACATGGATGACAAAGTGAAGGAGACATCGACTCACTGATCCATCTCACTAGGATATATATCAGTGATATTGGAATGTCATTCGAACAAGAAAAATGTGCTCAGATGGTTGCAAGGAGAGGAAACGTAGCCAACTGAGGGGATTGAACTACCAGAAGTAAACACTGCAGATGTTGAGGGTAGCTACAAGTTCCTTGGCATCCTACAGGCAAATGGAAATCATGAGGAGGCCACCAGAAAAGCAGCCACAGCCAAATACCTCCAAAGAGTGAAGCAAGTTCTGAGAAGCCAGCTGAATGGGAAGAACAAGATCCAGGATATCAACACCTATGCTCTATCAGTCATCAGATACCCAGCTGGTATAATATCCTGGCAGAAAAAGGAGATAGAAGCCACTGACATAAAGACAAGAAAACTCACAATTCTTGGAGGGTTTCACCCCAAATCCAGCACTGTGGAGGACTAGTGAGCATCAGAGCCACTGTCCAGGCCGAAACAACCAAGATCCAGGAATACATCAGGAATAAGGTCCAAAATGACAAGGTGCTTAGGGAGAACCTCAGACAACAGAAGCCCGACGAGGAGAGAAATGAGGAAGAGCATGTGCCTATTATGGAAGTGCCTGATATGGAAAAGTCCTACCGCTGGCTAGAAAAAGCTGGACTGAAGGACAGCACAGAGGCACTAATCATCGCAAAGATGCCCTTGAGACAATACAACACATAATAGCGGGGTGCTAGAGATAGATGTGGCCATCCCATGTGATGCTAGCATCAGACGCAAGAAACACGAGAATCTTGAAAAATATCAAGGGCTGAAAGCAACAGTGGTTCTGGTGGTAATAGGAACGCTAGGAGATGTGACCACCAAACTGGGGGAGTGGCTCCAACAGATCCCATGAACAACACCCAGGATCTCCACCCAGAAGAGAACAGTCTGGGAACTCTGGGAACAGTTAAGATACTATGCAGGACCCTCAAGCTCCCAGGCCTCTGGTAGAAGACTCGAGCTTGAAGGACAAAACACATTATATATATATATATAATGTTCATAATATTCTCATTAAATGTGTTCAGTCCTTCTAAGAAAGGTTTCATTCTGTCTGGATGTCTGGATGCCATCTTTCAAAGTAATGATCATTCACCATCTCTGATGTCTGGTGGATTCCATTCTGTTCAATAAATTTACACTTCATTACAGCAGTACACTGTACATGCTATTAAATACAAGCTGGAGAAGAGTTTAATACATTTAGCATTAGTTATCATTAAGAAATGGGCTTTCTTCATCCTTTGTGTTAATTGGTATGATATTCCTTATGTCTTCCCACAGAAAGGTGCATGAGTGAGCAGGAGATCAGACTGAAGCTAAGCTTTTCACCCACCATGGCACAGATGCAATCATTAAATTTGGCCAAGAGAATAACTGAGAGAAGAAGAATGTACCCATGATGAGGGATGCGGAAGTGCAAAGAACCTGAAAACTGTCCCCTTTACATTACTCACAATGTTTTTTTAAGCATAGTAATGCATTATCCTCATATCAGTTCATGTCAATATCCTCAGTTAAACTCAATGAAACTGGCAAAGTGAACAGAAGTCTTACAAGTAATGCTCGTTGTGCCCTCTTAAACTTTGTCATTATCCATTGTGACTTTTCTACAGGTTTAGTGTTGAAGAAAGAGCATTTCATGTTATTAAGTACTATCACCAGACTGGCAGAGTGCATCAGTGTGGGATTCATATCAGAGCACATTAGACTCACCAACGATGTAATATTTCACCTGCTGTTTCAGCAGTACGACATTAGAAGTGTCTTCATAGCGCCAGAGCAGCGGAGCTGGAAATGTCGTCTCTTCGTTTGGCATTTCCACACTCCGCAGGGGGCTGGATGTGAAGCAGCTTTAATCCTGACACTGCGATAATCGCGGCAGCACTCAGTGGCCCTCGTCTCGCCCGCGTGGGTGTGCACGTCCGGACTATGAATGAATCTGTGATTGTGCGAAGTTGCCTGGGAGAGAGTCGTAATTGAGAGAATGTAAAACGAGGACAGGTTGCACTGTATGTGGAGCGACAGGGTGACTGAGCGTCTGTCTGTCCCCTTGCTGTGCTTACTCTAGAGGTAGAATTAGCTTAATTCAATCACAGAAATGATAGCGGCCTTCCAATCAGTAGTGCTGAAGACCCGAGGCGACAGGCTCCTCATATTGACTATACAAAGATAAACAAATGTGTCACTCTAAACACGCTTTGGGCAGGAGATGTTATCATCTAAAGACATAGAAAGGCTCAGCATTGTGTTGGTTACCACCATGAAAAACAAGTGCACTCTATTCATATCAGTCATCCAGGATCTAACTCTCCACTTAAGAGGAATTAATGATAATGAGATGGTTACCATTAACAAAGCTTACATATACTTGAGCTTGTGATGTCTTTTGGTCTCCACCCTTGAATCACGTACTGAGCATAGTCGTGTTGATTGAGCAGTGCGCTTTACATTGCCTGTGGTTGGCGGTTGTAAAATGAGTTATGAAGAGAGACAATAACCTGCAGAGTGATCCAGAGGGCTGGCAGAGGGCCTTGTTTGTGATGCAAAGCACCCAAGGCTGATTACTATGGGTGAAGGTGCTTTACAGACTTCAAAAAGAGCAAAACACTTCACACACAAAGGCGTGAACCTCAGGAGGCAGCAGATCCAGTCGTACACACACACAGGTGACTAGTTGCACAGTCATTGTCACCTGAGCAGATGGTGCACTTCAGAGCACTGAAGGGGACGCGCGTGATTTGATGTCATGATATGCACAAACGGACAGACAGACACGTGTGTACGACTGGCAACAACATACTGAACAGACAAAGCAACAACATACTGACCTGCGGCATTTCCCTAAGGCAACAGTGGATGTGCCTTAGACTTAATCTAGAGCCAAATTACTCTACTTAATGGCAAAAAGGTATACAGAGTTAAAAGGGCCAGTGTTACATTAAAACTCCTTTAATTAAGGATGAAAGAGAGGTGGATTATGAAGATAGCTACGTAACATTGTAACATTTTTTTTGCCTAATTTTGGTTTATACCCCCCCCCCCCCCGCAAAGGGAAATAGTATGAAATCAGTAATTATGTACATTGGAGTTCTGTTTAAGACAACCCTGGTTAAGAGAGTAAAACATAAACACAGGTGAGTGGACATACCAGCTCCACAGTCAAAAAACACAGGTGAGCGGGTACGCCAGCTCCACAGTCAAAAAACACAGGTGAGCGGGTACGCCATCTCCACAGTCAAAAAACACAGGTGAGCGGGTACGCCATCTCCACAGTTAAAAAACACAGGTGAGCGGGTACGCCATCTCCACAGTCAAAAAACACAGGTGAGCGGGTACACCAGCTCCACAGTCAAAAAACACAGGTGAGCGGGTACGCCAGCTCCACAGTCAAAAAACACAGCACACAAACAAGAAGCAGAGGAACCAGCAACAAAGTGAAAATCATATTAAACAATAAAAACCAACACTGAAATGCATGAGCCAAGCCACTGGAGATCATGAAGCCCAGTTTTTGAACAGTGAGTCATTGCATATGCAGTAATAAACCAAAATGTTATCTGCAGGTGTGGGTAATGATCAGCAGGTGGTGTCAGGGTGGAGCCAGAGCAGGAGGAGCCGGAGTGGTGAGACCTGGAAAGCAGCCACAGTAGAGGATGAGGAAGACACCTTCAGAAAATCCAACACTCGAATGCTGAACTCCTTTAGGCACATAGCAAAGTTAGAGATTACATTTACACGAGTGGTAATACCACAGGAAATTGGATCATACAGAGGAAATATGTGTGAAATAAACCAGCGACTGTTACTAAAAATGTTTTAGGCACTGGGAGACCACTGACAGTTGGACTGTTGGAGTGTGTGTAGAACTTCAAAGAGATTAAACATAACAGTTGAAATGCAAAATTCACACAAAAGGTTAAAAAGCAAATTTGGAGTTTTGTGAGGCAATGTGAGGATTAGGTGAAAGCAAGTGTTTAAGAAGTTATGAGAGGGTACAGCTTCACAGAGGCTACCAGAGATTGGCCATCATCACCGCAGGAAGGTGATCAGAATATATAAATGGCTCCAAAGAAATCATGCCGGTCTGGACCAGAGAGTGTGAACAGTATGGGATCCATCTAGGATGCTATAGTAATGTCTTCTCATGGCTCACTACCTCCTGGAGCTCCTGAACATTAAAAAAACACACAAAGCCAAACTCAGCAAAGTACATGCTCATATTGTCTTGAGCACAAAATAGAATTTGTTACTTGAGTCCTGGAAGACTTAAAAAGTAACAGGAAAAACGAAATTATTCTTCAAAAATATCGAAGAATAAACAGTGTCACCACAATACACCATATCACACAGCACTTAGTACACACCTCAAACATTAGTAGTCATAGTTTATCATGCTCATGTTAAGTGTGTAATGTGTCAGTTAAATGTGTAAGGGTGTGGAGTGTAAATGTGTATCACTGCACCATCTGAAGCAAGTCAATCTGTTTTTCCAACCTGTGATCAGTGATCACGGAGTCTGTCAACACCACTTCCATCCCAGTTTGGTGCAGCTTGGACAACAAACAAGATATTCCCAAAGTTCAGCTTAATATCAGTTTGGCAGAAACATATACGTGAATTTGGTTAACACTTTTATCCAAAGCAACTTATAATAGCGACCGAATACATCTTGAGCAACTGAGGGTTAAGAGCCTCGGCCAGGGTACCAAAAGTGCAGATTGAACTGACAACTTTCTGATTACTAGTTGAGCGCCTTAACCACTGAGCTACCACTGAAACTGCTGACGTGTCCACTCTGTCACACTCTGTTCTTCAGGTGAAGACCACGGCTGGGCCACTGCACCCTGCGGGACATGCACTCCGCCTTATCGTTTTTATCGGCTCAGTGGAGCCCGGTCCTAAACAGCACGCATGTGACCTTGTAGCCTACAAGTGCACGTGCACGTGAGGACTGAGAGGCTCTAGCATGTCTCATTTCACAGGTTTGTGATCAAAGGAATGCTCAAGAGTGTCCTCTATGCTCATTTACGGCAACCTTTTGCGAAGACCTTTTGCGCAATAAAATTCCATTACACAAAATTCCAAGAGATACACGTGAGGACCAATTAAAGTGGAGGGTTTCGTGTCGAGTTGTTTGATCATTATGGCAGAGAAAAAAAATAGGAGTTAAATGTATTTCTTCTCTGAAGTATCTTTGCATCTGTTGCAATATTCGAGTCTGTCCCACTCAAAAGCTTTTCAATAGAGCGCTCAAGGTTTGCACGTTGGTGACATAACCAGACTTCGGACCTTGAGGAGAACCACTGGGCTTGGTGCGCCATTTGGGCCTGGGCAAAATAAACAAGAAAAAATGACACAACAGTACCTTTCCTTTCCTAGCTATATGATGTGTTGGCACTCCTGGCAGGGACTGTCATAATGAAATTAATCAGAGTGCTATAATTTGGTATAAGAATGTGGACGATGGCTATATACAGAGCGATGACATCGTACACAGTGATAGGTTGTGGGCTGAGGTGCTGCAGAGACATGAGGTCATGGAGAGCTTGATAGCAGATTCTCATTAGCACTTCATAATGTACTACACTGGACTCAGCTAGCTTCTAAAAATACTTCAGAATATTGCATCCAGTATTGTATTGTCCAATCCAGTCTGCAGTTTAGGTAGACCATCAGATACCTGTAGTTTTGCACAGTGCCACATCCACCACAAGGTGCAGGCTAGTCTCAGGGGCCCACAAACACACCAGAAACTCAACTGTTAAACTGTGAGTGGATGTCTTTGCACCATAAGACCCTGCACACCCCCATTTCCACCAGCCACCTGCCAATCGGGGTCATCTGTCAGAGAACTCCTGCAGGTGGCGCAAGTGTAATGTTGTAGAGTATAAGCTGGTGTTGACAGGAAAGTGGAAGTGGAACGGGACAGTTCCATGTGGTGTCCCTGGTGTTGACAGAGAAGAGGACATGGACTGCCTGGCTTATTGTGGCCTGTAAGCCAGACTGTCCATTATCCAGGCGGCCACAGCAGTACCGACATGCATTACCTCCTTCAGACAACATGGTGTGGAAGGTAGAAAAGTCAAATAATATAATCTTACTGCGGTCCCAAAAGCTTTTATTTAGATGCCAGTAGGGTCTGTTGAGTAATATTGATCAGAACATCTATCACACCTGTGTGTTCCCAATAGCTGACTTGCAGGGTGTTCAGAGGTCCTGTGGTTAGGAATTAAGCCTCTCAAAGGTTTTCATGATTTCATGATGTGTGAAGTGAGAGCGACTGCAGCTGTGTAAGGGCACAAGCGAGCCTAACTGATCTCCCTGTGGTTTGTAGTTGCACCATGACAAAGGTTTGTGACCGCAAGCCAAGACATGTCAGTGTGTGCTGTGTTTTTTTTTTTTTAAACATTATGCAATAGCTCACATAATTAAACAACAACAACAACAACAACAAAATACATTGTAAGAGATTTTCTATGGTCCTTGAAGTGCTAGTGTGTACATTTTATCTGGATAAAAGAACAAACAAAAAAAAAGGCCTGATAAAATTGGCTGTGTAAGAATTACTGCTGTGATTTTTAGAATGATAGGATTTTAACATGCATTTGGCAAAAACTTGCATATTCATCAGATGGTTTGTGCACTCCCTAGGACTTTCATGATGGTGGTACTGCCACAACTGACTTAGCTGGTGCGCATAAAGCACCTGTATCTCGCTGTACCTGCTCTAACAGGTGAGAATACAGCATCTGCACCTCGTGAGTAAAGCAGAGGTGGCAGATTAAATTAAATTAGATTAGATTAGATGGAACTTTATTGATCCCTTTGGGAGGGTTTCCTCAGGGAAATTAGGATTCCAGCAGCAGCGTCATTACAGTACAAACTGAGAATAGACACATTTACTCAAATGGGACAAGAGTACAGAAAGCTGTAGATGTCTGTAGGGCTGTTTGAGGGTCAGTACAGATACAAATCATCAACCAGTTTCAGCTCCAATCAAAATTTTGGTTCTAATAAAAACTCTAGCAGCTGCATTCAGGGGAAACTGGAGATTGAGGGGCTGAAGAATGGACAATACAAGCCTGGAGGGGATAAAGGTATTGACTAGTTTTTTAGTGTTATACAAATAGTGTATTTCTGAGATTATCAATATTGTGTTTCTCAGTATCTTACTGATATTGTGTAGATAAAAGGATGTTGAAAATGTCATGCCTTCTGCATCCAACCGATCCCCTTGGAATTACGTTCCCCAGAATCCTCCTGTTTGTTTCTAATCCCACAATAGATACTCCTACAGACGTGGACAAAATTGTTGGTACCCCTCTGTTAATGAAAGAAAATCCCACAATGGTAACAGAAATAACTTCAATCTGACAAAAGTAATAATAAGTAAAAATTCTATAAAAATTAACAAATGAAAGTCAGATATTGCTTTTCAACCATGCTTCAACAGAATTATT
>JAOXYF010000027.1:23857279-23868387 GCA_028565775.1 Sternarchorhynchus goeldii | reverse complement strand
GTTTTGTTCACTTCTGTTACACTCACATGCTGTTTTGTTCACTTTTGTTACACTCACATGTGCTGTTTTGTTCACTTCTGTTACACTCACATGCTGTTTTGTTCACTTTTGTTACACTCACATGTGCTGTTTTGTTCACTTTTGCAAGGGTTATGACATGCATATTGTGTTCCATCCGGCATCATGTATAAAACAGTAGAAAGGGGAATTACTGTTGCTTTGTTCTCTACATTATCTACAGTCCACACGGCACATGTCTCTCCCTTGCAGTCTAGGTTCTGGAGATTTTAAATAGGATTTTGTTGTCTGTGTTGATTTTGTTGGAAAGGTGAGAAATTGGGAACATTTTATCAGAGTGGCACCATTTGCAAAAACTCAAAGGGGAGGTGTGTGTCAGTTTCAGGTCTAGAAATGGCTGTAATTTTTCCAGCATTCAGTTTCCAATTCAGAGGAAGGCTTTTAAGAACATGTCGATAAGTGTATATCTGTGGCATACATGAAAGCCACTGTCTTTGTAACACTGGGGCAATTTCCAGCAAGCCAGTGTTGTTTTGGATTTAGACCAAATGCTCAGTATTGAAAAGCTTCTTATCAGAGATGCAGCTGATGTAAATTCCTCCAGGAAGCTTTGAAATAGCCAGCTTTCTACATAAAGCTTGAGGAAGGACGGCACTGGAGCCTCACTCCAGGTCGAACTTCGGTATTGTCACTGTGGCAGCCCAGGCCGCCTCCCCTGTCTCGTGTTTGTGTGGGCGTGACTGTGTGGAGGTGTGTTCGGTTGTCTTGTCAGTCTGTACAAACGGTGCGTTTGTACGTCTGGGCGTGTTGTGGGTGTGGCGTGTGCGATTGTTCTCGTTGTTATACGTTTCACCTGCGTCTTGTTAGTGTGAGTGTATAAAAGCGTGTATGTGTCACCCAGTCTTTGTCGGTCTTTGTCAAGATATTGTCGCAATGTCCTCCATGTTTGGTAAGCATTTAGAATTATTGTTTATGTCAGAACGAAACCGAAAATAAACGTTTTTATACTTTACGCACATGAAGTCCTGTCCAGTTTTTGCAGCTCTCCGGGACTTCTCCCGTGACAGGTATACTCTGCAGGCTGCTCTTCCTTCTGTTGTGGTTGCAACATCAGATGTTAGAATCTGGGAAATCAGCCATGTTCTTCTAAAAAGTCCACAGTGTCTTGCAACTGACCCAATCAAAGGGCATTCTTTAAGCCAGAGAAAGCTAGCAGGGTAGAAAGGTAGAAAGGTAAAGGTCTTGCTCTTAATTACTTCCGTGATGAAAATCACCTCAGTGGTTCCCATTTATTGCCTGAACTCAATCAATCCAGAATTAAGCATCACAGAACTGGAAGCCTGTTGAGTAAAAGACATAGTAACATGACCACACACACACACACACACTGTATCTGCTCTTTGCAGGAGGTCTGGGGTAAAGTAATATATAAGTAACCATGGAAACTATCTTAACCTATGCATTACCTTGTCCCATGGACAGCAAAATCTTGTCAGAATTTCCATTTTTTTTCAGAATCTCTTTGATATGTAAAACATTCATATTCACAATCTTTTATAAGGCAGAAAGGTCATGGGAAGACTAAACAGCAAAATAATCGAAGCTCTCTTTAGTGTGTACTGTTTGGACAGAGTTTAACATTTAGTGGACATAATAAACAAGAACAGCATTTAACCTTCAAATGCAGACCATAATCAACAATATGTCCATGTTCTTCCATCACTGAAACTGTATGACTGAGAGAGAGGGAAGAAAATGTCACATCGCACTGCATTTTTCATTAGGGGATTAAACTGTACATCATGGAGAGCTGAAAGTGGGAGTGTGAAAAACTGAGCTGAACATGTGATAAAGCCACCAGCCCACGGGGAGGGGATCTGAACATCGGAACAGCCTCGGTCACAGCAGAAGCATTGTGTGGGGTCACCTGGGTCTTCAGGGCCAGATAGGGCAGTGTTGCATGTCGCTATTGTAATGAGTGTGCAGACCAGTGTGGCTCCATGAATTAAACATGACAGTAGCATTCATACACAGCCCACTCCCCCCTCCACTGAGCATAGATAGGTATTATCGCAGGTTGAAGATGAATTTTTGACTGCTAGCACTGTGATCATGATGGAGGAGAGCCACCCATTGGTCTGGACCAGGAAGGGAATTAAAGACTTTCACCTGAGCGAATGTCTCTCCAGAGTGAAAGATTTGTGCAGAACGGACAGAAATAATAACTTATACAATTTTATAGTAAAACCAAACCAATATACCAGGTTTTAAACTGTGGGGCAATAACTGTCACCTGTCTTTATATTCAGCTGGAAATATATGTAAAGGTTTTATTGATTTGGCAGCAATATTATTAATTCATTATGGTTCATATTACAAATTTAAAGAATTGACTAAACAAGCTACAGTGTAGTTCACTACAAATAATAATAATATAAACAGATCTGCTTGGTTTATGGGTTTTGATTCTCCTTCTTTCAGCTACATGTCTGAGTGCACGCTGACATTTAGGGTGTACCCAGTGTTACCACATATGTCACTATGCAGGAAGTCTTATGTGTTTAGTGTTTATTCTTATGAAATACTGTATATTCTTATGAAAGACCAAATTCTAACAAAAAGGTGGACATAAAAAATGTGTCTTTATGTGAAGGTGTCTCTCTGTTCTACCAAATAATAATGTTTTGGTGTAAAGCAGGATTTACAATTGTTTCAGTCTCAGTGACCTGTCTGAATTATCTTATCCATTACAAGTACTCTGGTTTTAGTCTGCCACTGTATGTCAAGCCCACTGCATGGTATCCAAACCCTGGTATCAAGCTCCCTGAAAGTATGCCTTTTGATCTGAGAAGAGACCACAGCACCTCACATTGAACACCATCTATTATCTTTGCCTGTTTGCTGACAATATGACTCATACACAATCAAAACTCTGAGTGTACTGGGAACGATATGTTTGTTTTAGATTTCTGAGTCATAGAAGACACCAAAGTTAATCCAGAGAAAAAAGACCTATCCATCTCAGTCTGGTGGAAATCCCCATCCTGCCCCAGGGAGAATATTGAGAGGGGAAAGGGTTGTTTCATGCTGAGTGGACACTCTAGGCACCAGGCTGAAGAAGAAAACTGCTCAGTCCAACTGGAAGTAATTGAGGATCAATGACACCTTTTGCCAGTCTCATTTTTTTGCTTTTCCTTCAATCTCTGTTTGTTCTTCTCTTCTTGCCCCTTTCCCCTTTGCTACTGATGTTTGTCCATCTCACTCTCGAGAGATTGAAATGAAGGTAGGAAAAGAAATACATGCTGCGCAGGCATAGAGCCCTTGTATGTCTGCAAAATCTGAACATCAGTTTGGCAAGTGCCAGTTAAAGCCAGTATCTGAACCACAGTTATTAACAGAGGAAGATTTAATAATAAATACAGTATAACCATGTAACACAGAATGAGTGTGTGTCTGTTATAACTGGCATTTGGCCTAAATATGAACTTACTCTTAAAAGTCTAAATTCATGTTTTAGTTACTTTAAAAATTATTTTAATCGATTCAGTGCAATATAATTCCATAAAAAATACAACAGTAATATTGGGAATTATCTTTTTAATATCTCAGATCCCATCTTTTGCAGTGTGTTTGTAAGTGCCAGCACTTAGCTAGCGAGTCCTCAGTACAGTCTATGACCCATCGTCTCTGCGGTTCACGTTGATCTTTAATTACCCTGTAATTAAATTAGGCCTCACCAGAAAGGCTCCCCCAGTTATCTGTGTCATGCTCAATTTTCCTCATCGCTCTGAGTGGCTGCGATGCACAGGGGATAAACGCACTACCCGTGGGGCCGCGGGAGGCAGCGTCTCCGCCACTCAGCTCCTGGTTTTCATGGCCCTGTTGTGTTCAAGGTGAAATGGCGCATGAACAAGATGTGGTGAGATCTAGCAGAGAGAGAGGTGCAGGACTTCCTGATCCAGTGATGATAAGCACATAAGCACATTCTTCAAACACACACAGGGGAACAGAGGACAAGGACCATGTCAGCACTGGCAAACTCTGAGATCTTCCTTGAAAACTCAAAAGTAAAAGCTCAAGGCTGTTCACAGACACATAGAAACATCAACCTTAGGATAATCTTTATGCTAATAATAATTATAATAATATATAATAAAAATCTTTTGAATAACAATAATATCATACTTATATAGTATAGATAAGCTGTGTTGCTCGCAAGAAGTGAAGGCAGAATACCGAACGGAATGTGGAACAAACGATTTTATTTTAAAACGAGGCTTAACGGCACAGCACACGAGTCGACAAACACCGACAAAGACAGGGGGTAACATGCACGGTTAAACAGACTTATACTAACAAGACACAGGTGACACACATGATCACAAACGAGCAACGAAACAAGACCTACACAAGGCTGCACACGCACCGAACAGGAAGAACACACGTACACATACATGCAGGACGAGGGGAGGAGGTGAGGGCAACCACCGTGACAGTAGTATTTCTAATCACTGGGCACACAGACACACACTCATTCCAGGGGTGTATTCCAAAAAATAGTCAGTTAACTCAGAATTCACGAAAACTCGAAGTTTTCTGTTCCAGGAACATTAAAGAAAAACATGGAAAGATTAAAGAAAACAGGTGTCAGTTACTATAGCAACTTACACTCTGAAGCTAACCAGCTCGCTGGCAGGTTAACGTAAACATAAACCGGGTTCACACGCACTTTCTCTAGCAAGCATGGTGTGTCATTTACAATCCAGTTGATATTTAAGCGCAAAATTATTCGCCGAGGTATTCTTCCAGATTGGACATACTTTCATGTTTATTATTATTATTATTGTTGTGTTTGTTGTTGTTGATGTTGTTGTTGTTGTTGATGATGTTGTTGTTGTTGTTGTTGATATAACTTTTGTTAAACCCAAAGTGCTACAAACTGACAATTACAAACATTTAATAAAAATTAAATAAAAATAATAATAAGAAGAAATAAGAAATTCCATAATCGAATTGCTTTACTAGAAAAAGCTCACTTGGATTTTAGTTTGCAAAGATCATGTAGAGTGAGAGAATTAACAGAGCGTTAAGACCGAGAAGGAGTGTAAGACTTCACTGTGTCACAGCACTAAATGTGTACAAAACCACAAACAGCTTTAGATGTCAAAAAGAGTTTTAAAATCAAGACACGCATGCAGAGGAAGCCAGTGTAACGCTGTAGTACAAGAGTGATGTGAGCATGCAGAGGAAGCCAGTGTAACGCTGTAGTACAAGATTGATGTGAGCATGCAGAGGAAGCTTGTAGCTTGGCAGCGCATGACTGATACAGGAGTGATACAGAAGTGATATAGGAGTGATACGAGGATGCAGAGGATGCCAGTGTAGCACTGCAGTAAAGGCGTTACAGGAGTAATACAGGAGTAATACAGGAGTAATACAGGAGTGATACAGGAGTAATTCATAAGTAATACAGGAGTAATGCATAAGTAATACAGGAGTAATACATAAGTAATACAGGAGTAATACATAAGTAATACAGGAGTAATACATAAGTAATACAGGAGTAATACATAAGTAATACAGGAGTAATACAGGAGTAATACATAAGTAATACAGGAGTAATACATAAGTAATACAGGAGTAATACAGGAGTAATACAGGAGTAATACATAAGTAATACAGGAGTAATACAGGAGTAATACAGGAGTAATACATAAGTAATACAGGAGTGTTACACAGGGATATGCGCCTGCAGAGTTTTCACTATATTAAGAGTAAAATTTAAAGAATTAAGCAGATGACTGTTTGCCAATTAAAATAATCTTACTCTTAGAAGAATTTAGCTGAATAAAATTGTTTTAGGTTCTTATTTGATGGAGACAGAGATTAAAACACAAGTAGATGCCAAGTTGCTCAAGGGGAACCTTTGCACACCCAATACAGCATAAGATTTAATGCTACCTAACAAAAGAAACTGAACGGATGGAAGGATAAGGTTTAAACCAAGTAAGGAGAGCTCCAGATATACCAGGCATTTTTCCATACAGCCTATCAGGAGATTGCGACAAATTGTAGATCCAGCAGAAGATCCAGCAAAATAGAGACGTTCAGAGCTCCTGCGTCTGCAGGCATGAGATCATTGCTGACCTTCACCAAGGCAACTGCAGTCCTGTGCTCAGCTCGAAAACCAGATTGTAATGGTTCATGAGGTTGAGTCAAAACAACAAACTAAAGGATTTTAGCCAGAAATGGATGATTAGAATTCGGGTGACCCGTAGCGAGACTGACTGTAGCACGACTAGATTTCTTTGGAACAGGAATGACAGCAGCTAATTTCAGTTCAGGTGGGACAATGCCAGTAATGAGAGAAGATAGAGTAATAATAGCAATTACAAGAGAAAGAGCTGACAGACATTTTATAAGAGATAAATCAGAAGAAGTCCATGTAGTTAACTTCTATACCCTAAAGCAAATGCACATCCTGTCCTATATGGCAAATGATGTTGTACATTACACATGACTACAATAATGGACTGATAGTCCGAAAGAGACTCTGCCTTAGGTCTGTGATCAGTGCTCACATTAAAAAGACAGATGAGGAACACAGGGAACGTCATCTGCAATACATTTGTTTTTCATGAAGTGGAGTTTTATATTACATTATCCGTGGTTTTATTGTTTTTTTTATGGGTGAATGGATGCTTCTCATACTGAAGTGTCTAAAAAGAAAGCAACCATCATGTGTTTTCAGCCATGCGTTTTATCTTCAGTCTCCAAATGAAGATGCCAAAGCAATTAGTCTGCTGTATTGTTTAGTGCTAGCTCCACCAAAAAATACAAATGATTCTGTGCACACTGTGGGGACTGTACTTCCAGTAGAGCAGCACGTCAGGCCACAAACGGGTTACACTGTCAGCAGCAATTAAGTGCTGGTGCTTATCTATGGACAAAAAAAACAACCTCATCAAACCAAGTGGACAAGAGAGCAGGAGAGAGATCAGGAGAGAGAGCAAAAGAGAGAGCAAGAGAGGGAGCAGGAGAGAGAGAGCAGGAGAGAGAGCAAGAGAGGGAGCAGGAGAGAGCAGGAGAAAGAGCAAGAGAGAGAGAGCAGGAGAGAGAGCAAGAGAGAGCAGGAGAGAGAGCAAGAGAGAGAGCAGGAGAGAGAGCAAAAAAGAGAGCAAGAGAGAGAGAGCAGGAGAGAGAGCAAGAGAGCCGCCAACGCTGTCGACTTCATCATCGTGCCCAGAAAGGACAGCTCCTACTATAAATGTGTTAATTGCTATTGTTACATTATATCTGCCACTACATTACAGTTCATACATAGGCAGAATTTCTGTGTGTGTGTGTGTATATGTATGAATGTTTGTACAGCTTTTTTGATACCTCCCCCATTATAGACTCTGCCACAGTGATAACATTAGTAAATCATTTTTATGTTTTTATTCAGGATGTGCTTTGAATAACACTAATATCACGCTAGAGCTACATTTTCTGCTTCTGTTGTCAACAGAGAAAGGAACAGATTTGTAAAGTAAAGTTAATTAAACCTTTTCAAGATTTTTTGTGTGACTATCCTGTGAGGTTCCATTTGGGATTTTGAAGGCTTAAACAATAGTGCTATTGGGCTGTAGGTTTCTTAATAGTACAATTATTGGAAACTGGTGCTATACATGATTATAAATCATTGGTTGCAAGTATGGATTGAAATGATTAAATTAATGATTAAATTAATGAATGATTAAATTAATTAGGCCTGAGTTAATAACACTCAACTTTAAACTGTGTAATTTAAAAAAGACGGAACACCCCCAAGCAGATTTTTAAAAGCTTCTGATTCTTGTGTTGAACCTTTTGAAAGAGCAAGTGGATAATGGTAAAAATAATGATGAAAAGAAAAAAAAAACATCCAGTTGACTGGTAATAACAAATGAACAGGGCAGATTTAACAAAGCACAAAGGCACATATAAATGGTCTCTGAGAAACCACCTGAATTTAAAGTTTGAAATTACAATTTTGAGTGGTCCTTTAACGATGGTTAGTATACTCTTAACAGAGTGTCTGTAACATTGTCATGAATGAATCAGAGTTAATTCACAAGTGGAACTCATTCAACAGTGGAACAAAGGTATGTATTAAGATGGTATGTGTTCAGTGACTTCTGAGATTAACAGATTCTACAGATGAACTGGATCCCTTCAAATAAAGCGAAAAACACTCAAATGAATCAATTTATAAACAAATCTTATTTACATAGTACGTAGTCTCTTTATTAATCTATTGTATTCAGGTGCTTCACTACGGTTACGTCATATGTTACAGAGAGGCTCTTAAGTGAGTCTTAAGTGAGGGCTAATTATGATACCTTGCACATATTTGAGCTAATTTCTGAAGTAACTGTTTTTCCTAGTTCCCATATTTCCTTTCATGTGCCAATATGGTCAACTACATATTTTGATTTTTCCAGCACATTCCAGCACATTCCAGTGATGACAGAGCTCAGGGAGTGCATGCCAGTCTTTCAGAACTCTGGAGCACAGGGAGTAAATGTCAAGGAGAAATGTACACATTTAAGAAGACAGCAGGCTTACAAACTATGCACACTTAAATATGTGTGTGCACATTACATGTCAGCAGACTGTCATCCCAGGGCTGTTGCTCTGGATAAAGAATAAGAAAAGAGACAATTTGTTGAGGTGGAGGTGGTGGAGAGATCTGTATGGTGAGATGGAGGGGTGGAGAAATCTGTATGTCATGGGGTAGCTGGCACAGTGAAACTCTTGGAAAAGAGTTCAGAAACCTCACCATACACATCGCTCCACCACCTCCACCTCAATATACAGATCTCTCCACCACCTCCACCTCACCATACAGATCTCTCCACCACCTCCACCTCAACATACAGATCTCTCCACCTCCACCTCAACATGCAGATCTCTCCACCACCTCCACCTCACCATACAGATCTCTCCACCACTTCCACCTCAACATATCTGTCTCTCCATGACCTCCACCTCACCATGCAGATCTCTCCACCACCTCCACCCCACCAGTACAGATCTCTTTGCAACTTCCACCATCCTATGCAGATCTCAGGTTGATCACACATACAAGTCATCAACAAAATTCTGCACTTATTTAACTAATTAATTAAATTAAAAAGGCACATTTTGGTTTGCATGATGGCAAACCTTGAAAAAAGTCCATGAAGAGATTTATGACTAGTTTCTGCTGGATCTCAGAATGCCATGAATATTTTTTGGCAAATTTAGGTCTCAGAAAAGAAGAAACCATAAACAGATGTAAACTGAATAGAGACTGTTGCTGTTCAGGTTTTAGAAGAAGTATTAAAAACATTAACTCAGTACAGCCATGCAGTTCCTGTCTTGGTGACAGTTACAAATGTGTTACATTTTTATGCAACTGGCAGTTTTTAGCATACCACAGGTCTCACAAGTGGAGTTAGTCAGTCAACTGTCTGTTGGAGTGAGTCTTTAATATGTGTGGCCTCATTTACATGTCAATTTTGATTGGCTTTCACCTAGAGCACAGGTGAATTTAGCACAGCAGTAAGTTGACACCAGTGCACTAATTATCACCATGGTAACTGTATGAATAAAGGTTAAATACCGTGTTGCACATTTTGCATGGCATAGTCTTGTTCCTGTCAAGGTTTATTTGTCTGGCCCATAGACTCCAAAGAGCTGTTAGCTTCTCCAAGTATGTGGAGGGGAAGGTGGTCTGTCTGTTTTCTCATGAAGATGGTCTTTGTTTTGGAGATGTTAAGGACCAGGTTGTTTTTCTTACACCACTCCGTGAGACATTCAACCCTGTAAGCTATATCCTTGTTGTCTGAAATCAGCCCAACTATTGTGGTGTCATCAGGTAATTTAATTATGGAGTTGGAGGGGTGGATGGAGATGCAGTCATGTGTGAAAGGTGTGGTCAGCCCACGAGGACGTCCATGACTAATGAACACATAGAAGAACCAAAGCCATGGTTCTCTGGCTAGGTTCTGACCAATTTATTATGGATGACTGTGGATGATAGTCATTTAAACACTTTGCATCTGATTTTTTGGACACTGGGCTGATGGTGGAGGACTTAACTAGAACAGCAGCTTGCTGTAATGAGCAGGTGAATGTTTTAATAAACACCTCTGTGCTGGTCTGCATGCTTTCATTACCCAACCACCCACTCCATCTGGGCCTGCCTGAGTGCTGGCATTGGGTGGTCCTCACCTAGTGGTGCTATAAAACCAAGGGCTTGCAATATCAGCCCTTCTCACCAGGCGGTACTGTAGAACCAGTGTTGGCCCTCCAACTGGTGGATTGATGGGTGAACACCCCCCCCCCCATTCTGAGTGTCAAAGTGGGCAAAGAACTGGTTCAGGACATCAGGCAGCATGACATCATCACCTGGCACCATATTGGTGATGTCATAATCAGTCAACGCCTTGATCCTGTTCCACATGCTGCGCTGTTTTTAATGTGGCTCTCATTGCACTAGCCACATCTGTGTTGTGCTCCCACTGCTGAGTTTCCCCCAAGCTTCACTGCAGGCATGTTTGTTGTCTGGTCTGAATGCCCCCTCTCTCAAGTACTGTCCTTACCTTGCCATTTATCCATGGTTTTATCGTCCTTTGTGAACACATTTTCTGTGCAGTAGGTCATGTAACCTTGGACTGAACCAGCATATTCCTCCAGACCTCCAGGTCCTCCAAGTCAGCAGTGTAGCAGTAATGTTATGTGGTGGATTACCACTGATGCTCTAAATGGTCTATTACATTCAGACCAGAATCAGAACGAGCAGCAGATGCAGGTGGAATATCCCCCCGCCCCACACCTTTGATTTTTTTTGATAGTGTGTGGGTTGTTTGAGATGTTCCTTCAGCCTGTGTGTTGTACAACTGATTTGTTTAGCTTTATGTGTAAATAATCTTCACAATAATAACATGATAGCATCTGCTTTTCAGTGGCTAAATTGTATGTCACGCCACTCTTCCATGCAGCTCAGTGGAAGAAAACAACAACGAGAGTGTTAAAAAGCAGCACAGCTCGAAGTGCTCCATGCTTTCTGCCAGGTCGCAATT
>JAOXYF010000027.1:23847027-23857232 GCA_028565775.1 Sternarchorhynchus goeldii | reverse complement strand
TCATCATTCTATTCTCCTTCGCTGTGTCATCCTGCTCTCAGTAGAACCCTTGCCATCCAGACTGCATCATGCGTCGCTAAAAGATCCTCAAACATCTCTGGATTTGAAAGAATAGAAAGTACATTGATTTTGGTATTGAGCTGCCCTGACTGCACCATGAGAGACAAAGCACCTGTGGTGCCTGTGAGAGCTGCTGGGTAGAACATAAACAGCTGCTAATGCAAAGGGTGGAGAGGAGAGGAGAGGAGAGGAGAGGAGAGGAGACGAGAGGAGAGGAGAGGAGAGGAGAGGAGAGGAGAGGAGTGAGGAATGTGGTATTACCTGTGGTATTGGGGAGGACACAGTGTTAAAGGCTTTCCATTGTTCCCTTATCATGGAGACCAGGTGACAGTGCCTCGGGAAAATAATTACACACACACACACACAAACACACACACTCATAGATGTAAAAGGGCATGCATCTAGCCAAAAGCCTGACGCACAAAAATGAGCTTCTTCAAAAAATCCAGACTCAAAGAAAGGAGACCTAAAACCTGCCAGAGCCATTCTGCCCAGACTGCAGTGAGATGGAAATAACACCTCACAGCTGTAAAGCCAATCGATCCATACTGTACTCTGGCAGAGTAGAACATCTACACACCACATACCCTATACATTTGTAGATGGTAATATCTTACAGAACTGTAGAGTTCAATTTTGCAGACTGCAAAATTCTCTTTGTGATTAACACTAAAGAAAGATTTTGAGGAGGAGATTTGTTTCATTATTTGCAAATAATTAACACAAGACCCAAACACAAGAGTTTTACAAATTAAAATAAAATCCACAAATACATAAAACAAAATAAGCACATATTTTTACAATTTGCACATACAAAATTTTTTTTTGAAACTTACAATAATCCTTTTCCACTCATTTGTGGAATCAATCACATTTATTTGTAGATCGCTCATGTATTTACGCACACAGCTCATATTCAAATTGGCTGCATTCATTCATGGATTTTTTAAACATTTTTCATGCCAACTTTCATGAATGTCAATCCACAAATGTTTTTTTTTTTCCCACTGGGTCTCCTCCAGCCAATCATAATGTAATACAACCTTTATCTAATGCCCACATTGCACCGACCAATCACATCAAACATTTGTCGTGTGTTGTCAGAGGGGGCTTTGGGGAGCATGGCGCACCCTGCAGATTTGACTGGACACTGTAGCTGCCACCCATAAATCCTTGTCTATGATTGGCCATCAACCAGGCCGAAGGCAGGACATTTCATGATGTACTCGGTGGCAATTATCCATCTGTTTGAAATTCATCATAAACCCTGACTATGTAAAATTATGTAAAAAGTTGTACTATCCCTCTAAAATAGTATAAAATACTGGATCCCCATGAATTGTAGTTCTCGTACTAAATATCAGTTTGTCAGGGAAAATGTAAGCTGTTTGAATATGGGAACTGTTCTTGAAGTACACATAGAGACACACACAGTCATGAATCTTCCAAACACTGTGCTTGGTTAAGATAGACATGGTCGACCCCAGCAGCCACACCTCTGATGGCCAGTGGGACGGGCATGTCAGCACTAACAAGGCGCCACTGAGTGTAGTCCAGTCCTACCCTGTCCAGCTCGACATACGTCCCTTCTGCCCTGCCGTAATGATCCGGAAGCCAAAGGAATGAATTCACATGAAACAGAGGCAGACCACAGAGGCAGTGGCTCAGGCATGACTAAAAGTGAGCTGATTCATTTCTAACAGGCAACTACATGATTCCAGTGGACATTAGGGGATAAGGAGGAGTGAAGGGAGCAGTGGAGTTGGTACGAACGCGGCTTATACCGCACATATGGCAAACAGATTTGTTTGTTACCAATGTAAATGGAAATCTGTTCAACTTAAACCTGGTTTTAAAGAATAAAACACTAACAACAACAACAACAACAACAACAACAACAACAACAAAAGGAATCAGGAAAAGATTTAGCTTTGTTTAGTTAAAGGGCATTAATGGTATTCAACAATCGTGTCTTTTACATTTCAAAGTGAAGAAATAAAATCCACTAAGTTTAAATGAATCATATGAATCATATCAGGGGCAGTGGTAGCTTACTGGTTAAGGCACTTGCCAAGTAATCAGAAGGTTGCTGGTTCAAGTTGCCACTGTTGGGCCCCTGAGCAAGGCCCTTAACCATCAACTGCTCAAGATGTATTCAGTTGCAATTGTAAGTCGCTTTGGCTAAAAGTGTCAGCCAAATGCCATAAATGTAAATGTAAATATGCAATGCTGAAATAAAAGAATGCTGTAAATGCTTAAGAAAAAACCCCCCACCAACTTACTATTGAGAGAATATGAATCAGTGATGTATGTTACTTCTGTCGTGGTGGACTGTGAGAGCATTGTCTGTTTCGAAGTGGCATCCACAAAAATGAGAGAGAGGTGGATGATTGAATGTGAGTCAGTTGTCCTCTTGTCCAGTGGAGCAGAGTGTCATTGTGCCTCTGACCACCAAAAAAACATCAAACAGTCAAGAAGACAGTTCAGTTTACTCCACTGTCTGCAATGAATGAGACGCAAGAGCTTTTGGACATACATATACTCACAAAACACTCGCACGCTTGAACTGTCAGAGCCTTAAAAATGCTCAGACACACAGCACACAATCTGACTACAGCCTCTGGAATTAACTCAGTGTCTGCTAAGGTGATCCAGTGTGGCTGAAAAGTGTTGATCCCCTCCAACCAATGGCAGCCTCCCAGACAGGAAGTGATGCATGACTGGTGAGACCACTCAGGCCAGAACAGGCACTTTCAGGACTACAGTTCACACACATTTCACAGCCAGCAACACACACTCACCTGATGACATGATGCAAACCCTAAAGGGAGAGAGAGAGGAAACAATAGAAAGACCTGAAAAAAAAAGCAAAGAGTCTAGAAAACAGAACAGACACGAAAGACAGATGGCGAGTCAAACTTTTATTCTAGTCGCTTGAGTCATGTTGTTCTGACATCATCCATAAACCACAATGTTTAGCTGTGAGCCAAACACTCCTCTGAGTAATGATCAGAGACCACTGGGATTTTAATTTATGTCCCGTAGGGTCTGCAGAGGGATGGAGAAGAGGGACGGGTGACACCCAGAACCTATCAGGCCATTTTTATATGAGACCATTCCCAGAATGCATGTGACCTAATGAAAAATGAGCTTTTATTATCGGGTGTAGGCCTCCTTTCATTTCTCTCTCTTTTGTCCGATCTATTACACCATTAATTAGACATTCCGCAGACGGACCACAGAGATGTCATTCTTAACACATGGTGTGAAACACTGGCAAGATATTAGTTGCGATTGTGAATTAATTAACATGTCCAAGCTGATAAAGTGGAACAATGAAAAAAGGGGTGAATTTGGCATTTGTTTAATACAGGTCAAACAATGGGAATCGCATTCCCTGCTGCTCTTACTCAGCAAACTGTCAACGATTCTGTGAGGAAGGGCTTGATAAACCGTATTGACCAAAACATGCTGCGTTTTTTGCTTTGATTGTCCTCCTAAACCCATTAATACTATGTCCAGTCCAGTTTAATGAATAAAACTGTAAATGGCATGATTGTAGACGAGCAATGAATTATGACACTTTGGTTGTTCCACCATAAGATATAAATGAAACTGGGTTGGGTTTAGAAACATCTAATTGGTTTATAGTATCAGAAACAGTGAAGCAACCTATCATCGTCTTATCATCTGTCTGAATCCACTCTGTTGCCAGCAGAAACAGTTTGACATCTAATCTGGGGTCACTGTGTACAAAAATATAACCAACAGCGAGTGAGAGGGAGATGGTTAGGACATCTGTCACATTCATGCATTCCCCAGGGCTGTTAATCCTCCTCTAACAGATTCTATGTGCCCTTTTGAGGGTATCTCTCTCTTAAAGCAGAACACTGATGCCTTCTCGTCTCCGGGCCAAAGACCATCACCATCTGTACCACGGCAACAAAGTTCACAACCAAGCTGGAGCACATCATTGTGGTTTATGGATACTTCACTTTCTATCGCTGAATCCCACACATAAGTTGTAAATTGCTACAGTGGTTTCTGCTGTGTGAAGTACTGTTTGATTTATTGTAACAATACAGGAACCTGATTAAATTCAGTTTTTTGCTGGTGTAAGTAGCTTAGACTGAAATGAAGTGAGGAGTGGGTTCAGTTTCTACACTGGGTTATGGTACTGAACCTGCTCTCAGTGAAATATGGCATACAGCAAAGTGCTACGGAAGCACACACACGCACACGCACACACACACACACACACACACACACACACACATACACTCACTCACACAGAGCCATGTCACTCTCTCCTGTAGAGTTAAACATACCTGTAATGTGGTTCTTGCCACCCACCTAAACTTTAAAAATACAGTCTGTCTGTCCCAGTTGGACTCTTCAGACATGGCTTACTGTCAAGGCAACTCCTTTATGGCACATACCCTGGGGGTTCCTGTGGTTTCACTGAATACTATTTACTTTATTCTTTACCATTAAAAAATACTTCTCGCATGTCAGCTGATTTTTGACCATAAAAGATTCAGTTAGAGAAGTGCACTTCATGAAGTATATAGCAGAGCTTTGCTGTCACATTACTGGCTAATGAAATCTTCCATGTAATTGAACGTTACAGCTATTCAAATGTCACTTTCTTATTTTCTTTAATTAATGATCATCCGATGAAATGAACACCTGTCCACAAGGTTTCTTGCCCTTGCCAAAACTCCTGTCTTACCAGCGTACTGTTTACAGTCCACCATCTTCCCCTCATAACCTTACTGTGTAAACTTTCCACAACCCTTTGTTTCTGAGGCCTTGGCTTGTTATATATTTTTGAGATGTTTCAGCCTTGAACAAAATCAGTGAGTGTGTGTGTCTGTATATGTGTGGTCACATTTGTGCATTAAATGGAGCCACGCAGCTTTAGCACGCCCTCATCCTGAGGCAGACCCTGAGGTCTTATTTAGTCGTCTATGCTTTAGCCTGATAATTTTCCAATCAAGCAGCTCAAAGCTTTGACCACAAAAATGGTGTAGAGGCATTTCTCTCCCACCCTCAGCCTTCACAGGTTCCCATGGTAACGGCAAGCTTCAGGCGACGTCTACAGACACTTTACTGGACCGAGAAAAGTAGCTACATTCAATAAAAGGATGTTCACACATAACCTGACACTCTGTAGCCATGTCCATCTTTTTAATAACAACAACAACAACAGTAATAATAATAAGTGTTATACATGTTTATAATATTATTATTATACTATAATTATCATGCTTATGTAACGGCAATGCAGAAGGCGTGGAAGGCAGGGCTGGATTCAAAGGAGATTTATTCTCCATCACAAAATTAAAGTAACAATAACGACGTAAAACACCAAAGTTCAGAAAATCAAACAGTGGAGAATCAGCAGCACACAGGAAGGCTTTCCTCGGCTGCGCTGAGCGAATGTGGAGCGATGATGGATCGGACCCGTGGGCTTAAATGTACAACAAAATCACTTAACAAAACTTAAACCACCTGTGCCTAATAATTGGGTGATGGGGCACAATGGGGGCGTGTGTGGAGTGGGTGTTTCCCTGGGTCTGGGTGCCCGGTGCACTGTGACAGCTTGTAGTATAATATATTTAATAATAATAATAGTAAAAACTATTATTATTCAATATATTCAATACATATTATACTATATAATTCAATATATTTAATATATTACTATAAACATGATCATTATAATACATTAATCACATTATAGTTATAGTTATAAATCAGAAAACAATAACTATTATTATTATTATTATTATTATTATTATTATTATTATTGGTATACAGTTATGGTACAAGATCGCTGTATTGAAAGAAAGAACACGGCAGGCAGAATTACATTAATTATTTCAGGCAATTTCGCATAAATGCATCCTTAGTAAAGTCTTTTGCTATTTCATGTAAATCTAATGAGGTGCATAACATCATCTCAAGGCCCTCATTAGCTTATTTTTGACTGTGAACATGGAGTTGAGGGGGAGTGAACAAAAACGCTCGGACACTCACTGACGGACTCCACTCCAGGGGTGAGACTCCAGTCCCAGTACAGGTCACACCGGTGCACACCAAGTGCACTAATTGCTCCGTTATCCGAGGCACCAACCTGGTATGCTTAACGAGGCTTGGGCTAATGAGGTCTTTTCCAGAATACAAGCGAGGAGAACCATGGGATATGTGATTGTATGTAAACTGATCCAACCTTGGCACCTCAGCTTCGGTTTTCCGACCAATTAAAGACAGCACAAATTAAAGAATTTGTTCAATTTTACTCCTGAATGAACGCAGTGTATACAGATGAGGAGAGTCAGATTTGACATAACACCTCTATCAGAGATGTTTGGAAAGAGTGCACCTGTGCAGTAAGTTGGTGGGTACAGTAGGTAGACAAGGTGCATCACTAGAGATTAAATCCAAACTGGAGATGTTAATATATAGATCAGATGAAAACTCAAATAAATACCACATGTTCCCTGTCCTCACAGATATAGTTAACCTACAAAATATGTGCATTCTGTCTTACTACCTCATAAAACACACATTCACACCAGCTGCTGTCAATAACTTTATCAGTAATCTGACAGACTCTCAGCCTTGAGTGGTTCACTGTCTGACCCCACACAACTTCATCTGGCAGCTGATTGCTTAGAAACATCATTCCGCTATACCTTACGCTATACCGAAACTCTAGCTGCTGCAAAACTAAATTGGTTGTAATCCAGTTCGCATGGAAGGAGAGTCTAATGAGCTATAGAAAAGCACTTAATGCTGCTAGAGCAAATAATCTTTCCATGCTAATAAAAGATAATAAAAACAATCCTAGATTTTTATTTAAAACTGTAGCAAATTTAAATAGGAGCAGGACTACCACAGAAGCATGCACATCATCAACATGTAGTAGTGGTGACTTCATGAATTTCTTCATGAAAAATCATGCAGAAAATTCATACTATTAAATTAAAGCCTGATGGTGTGATAGCCGATCATGTTGATGTCAGTTTAGCCATATCAGTTGAGCGATTAGATGGTTTTACTCCTCTAAATCAGAGCTAATTTCACTTATTTCCTCATCCAAATCATCAACGTGTTTACTAGATCTCTTACCTATACCATTTTTTAAACAGGTACTACCTGCAGTAATTAAACTCTCCTAAAAATGCTCAGTTCTTCTCTTTGCATCGGATATGTTCCTAAATCATTGAAATTAGCAGTTATCAAACACATGATTAAGAAACCTGATCTTGACCCCTGTCAGTCGTTCAACTATAGACCAATATCAAATCTTCCCTTTATCTCCAAGATCCTAGAAAGAGCTGTAGCACAACAGCTGTGTTCTTACCTACACAGAAATAACATTCATGAAATCTATCAGTCAGTATTTAAGCCCCATCATAGTACAGAAACGGCCTTGATTAAAGTGGTAAATGACCTACGTCTGGCCTCTGATCATTGCTGTGTGTCTTTGATTGTATTACTTGACCTTAGTGCAGCTTTTGAAACTGTTCATCACACCATTCTCCTCCAGAGACTAGAAAATGTTGGAATTAAGGGAACAGTTATTTCTTGGTTTAGGTTTTACTTGATAGATCGTTATCAGTTTGTTGATGTAAATGTTGAACCTTCTGCACAGACTAAAGTGAAGTTTGGTGTTCCTCAAGGTTCTGTTTTAGGGCCACTGCTTTTTTCTATGTATAAACTGCCTCTGGGTGAAAATATTTGTAAGCACATTGTCACCTTCCACTGTTATACACAGCTCTATGTTTCTGCAAAGCCAGGTGAGAGACACCATCTTAGTAAAGCAGAGGAATGTGTAGAGGACATTAGGAAGTGAATGCTGAGAAATTTCCTTTTACTAAATTCTGATAAGACAGAAGTACTTGTACTTGGACCACAGGTAGACAGAAATAATCTTTCTGATTACAAAGTAACTCTGGATGGTATTGCAGTTACGTCAAGTAGTAAAAGACCTTGGTTTGATTATTGACTCCAGTCCTTCAATTGAAGCCCATGAAGATAATGTCACTAAGATAGCCTTCTTTCACCTCAGAAACATTGCTAAGTTAAGAAATATAATGATACAGAAATACTAGTTCATGGTTTTGTTACCTCAATGTTGGATTATTGCAATGCCTTGCTGTCTGGATGTTCCAGTAGGAGCATAAGCAACCTTCAGTTAGTCCAGAATGCAGCAGCTAGAGTCCTTACTAGAATTAGAATTAGAAAATATGAACATATCATGCCTATCTTATCCTCACTGCATTGGCTCCCTGTCAAATTTTGTATCGATTATAAAATACTTATCTATAAAGCAGTAAATGGTCTTGCTCCACAGTAAATGGTCTTGCTTAACATCCCAGGGCTCCCACATATCTGTGCTACCTCCTGGTTCTCCCCTTTTTTAGTTATGCTGTCATAGCTAGTCCTGCACAAGTGTACCTTTTCTGCAACCGTTGCATTACAAGTGCACACCTAATGTTTTAGGATCTACTTTTAATCCCTCTCACTTCACCACCCACTTGGTCAAGCTACATTTGAGGCTCAAGGAGATACCATAGCTCCAGATTCCGGACTCATAATCTGCCAATCTGCCTTATGCACCCTGATGCCCTTCTTCTGCTTGAGTATCACCAATTGAACATCACTCACGTCTCCTACTGGATAGACCGTACTATTGTTATTGTGGTGCCCGATGGTCAGCCAGAAGAGGATGGGCCCCCCTGTTGAGTATTGTATCCTCTCAAAGTTTCTTCTTCTTGCTCTCAGGCATTTTTTCCTTGCCACCATTGCTGTTAGCTTGCTCACTGGGGGTTTGGACTCGAACATCTGTAAAGCTGCTTTGAAACAACGGTTGTAAAAAGCACTATATAAATAACTTTTGACTTAACTAATTAACACAGTTACAGTCAAAATCACAAAAGACACAGTGGATTTTGGCCCACCTCCCTGATTTATTAAGTGAGCATGCCAGAACAGTGCTACCGTGCTTCCATTCCATTATCTTAGCAGGAAACCTCTCTGATGCTGAGAAATTACTCATTTGTAGGACACAAGGTGCTCCAGGGATCAGATGGGAAACATCTGAACCCCCCCCCCCATTTCTCTTTTACTTCTCTTTTTTTTCTCTGCTCCTTTGTGTGGTCTAGCTGAAGACATGACTGGGTCACTAAAGGCCATCTACAGACTGCTACTTTAGGCCCGATCTTATCGCTCTTAGTATAAAAAAAAAATCTTTAACTTATGTTCCCAGTCCAGTGTGATCACACTACAGTTTATAATTGTTGGATTCCACATAATAAAGTCACAAGAAAATGCACAAATCAGTGGTGTTAGGTGGGATCTGAAACTTATAGTCGGCTGTTAAGAAAGATGACTTCATCTCAGCATTGGCCTCCCTCCACTCCAGTCACAGTAATACCGGCTTACTAGCTTGGCTGCTCAGTGGAGAATGGGTTCCCTCCTGAGTTTTGGTCCTTCCAAGATTTTTTCATAATTTTTGCCTGAGGAGTTTTACCTTGTCACTTTCACTCTTGGCTTGCTCATTAATGATCGAGACCAATATATTCATAAAGCTGCATTTTGACAACAGATATTGTAAGAATGTGCTGTATAAATAAATTTGATTTGACTTGAACGTCCTCTGCCTGTGCTTCTTCTTATCCTCTAAGAGAAACAAGCACAGCTGGCAGTACAGTTGTGCTTATAGTCCCAAAAAGGGCAGTTTTCCACTGTTTCATTGGCTTATCTTAATATTTCATCATTTGAATTTCATGCTGTTACAGTCTCCTCTTCCACCAGTCTAAATATTGTTGTTATCCATCATCCACCTGGACCTCTAAGAACCTTCATAGATGAGCTGTACATCCTTCTTAGTCTTTTCCCTTCTGATGGAACCCCACTTACTCTCCTTGAAGACTTTAACCTTCCCTCAAAGAATGTGCAGACCTCATTTGACCTGACCATCAATAGCATAGCTACCCTCTGACAAACAGATGTGTCCTTGGTTGTCAGATGTCCTATATAGCAATTGTAGAGAACTGGAGGAAATCACAGGTTGATCACCTTCTTTGATAGAAAGTTGTTGATCCTACCAGTGCTTCTAAATTACAGTCACC
>JAOXYF010000027.1:23829532-23846927 GCA_028565775.1 Sternarchorhynchus goeldii | reverse complement strand
ATCACCCCATTCTACTGCTTTAACATGTTTTTCCTACCCGTGCTTCTAAATTACAGTCACCATCACCCCATTCTACTGCTTTAACATGTTTTTCCTACCCGTGCTTCTAAATTACAGTCACCATCACCCCATTCTACTCCTTTAACATGTTTTTTTACACATTCCACAGAAGAAATCAAACTTATCTTGTAATGCCTTTTGGATCCCTTCCTGTTCACATTGCTCCAGGTAATCTGGCAAAACCTGCTCCCCTTAATTGCTTCCATCGTGAATAATTTATTATTATCCCATCAACTGCCACGGACCTTCAACACAACAAGGGTCATACTCATCCTGAAAAAAACCCTCACTTAGCTACCTTAGCCATCCACCACTACCAATCAGTATCATTTCACTCAGTTCTTTAAAGTTCATAAACTCTTTAATTAATTTTGGATAACCAGCTATCATTCTTTCTTCATTTTGCTAACTTTACTCTGTCATGCAGGTCCCCCTACTACAACATCAGGAGAATTTGTCCGTGAAAGTCATTCATGTGCTTGTTTAAATATCAAGAGACTGGACTACTGAAACTCACTCCTGGCAAGCCTTCCCCTCAGTACCATCAGACCCCTACAGCTCATCCAGAATGCAGCTGCAAGAAAAAAACATTTGGCTTGTTTCCAACCTCCTGAAGTTCTCCCATGTAACCTTGATGTATTTCCTTCCCTGACTCCCTAAAGCAGCACACAACAGATTTAAAAGCATGATGCTCACACACAAAGCCAAAACTGGAGCAGCTCCAAAGTACCTAAAAGAACCTATCAAACCCCTATTCTGCAAGACCATCCCTTTCTGCCTCTAGTACCGCTCAACTTGACCCACCTTCCCTAAAGACACAAAGAAAATATTCAATAATTCTCTATTCTGTTCTGCACCCAGGTAGTGTATTTTCCCCAGGCTGTCTTACAGCTAAGACACTGGCTATCTTCCAGCGAAGACTGAAGACTCACCTCTTCAGTCCTAACCACTTTAAAAAACCTTTACTGTCGTCTGACACTTTACGGTAGTGTACTCCACTTTGTGGAGTGAAATAACATAGCAAGTTTGCAGGTCAGCGTTTTCTTTTGGCAAGTCAAAGTGAGAAAATGCTGATCTTATGGCACAAACTTTAATCCAAGTGAGGATTTCAGAAAGATGCTCTGCAGTATATCGTCTACTGTCATAACAACGACCTGAAAAACTGCTGTGTAACAGATATTCTAGTGCAGTGACACTGACAGTGTAGCCCCCTTGTGCCTGGTAGGAAAGTTGTGTTTTTTCCTTATTGTACTCCTATTTTACCCTCACTGTGATATATTCTGAACTGTGTTGGCACTGAAGATATATGCGGGCACAAAAGATATGAAAATAACTGTTTTGTCAATCACTTCAAATATTCAACTTCAAATGTACTCGGTGAACAAGGACAACTGCTCAGTCAACTTTTAAAACTGACCAATAAATGCTCAGTCAACCTTCTAAACTGACCAATAAAAACAGTTTGACGTTTGGTGAACAGGAAGTACGTCGAATCTACTTAGCATATTCACGCCCAGGAAAACAACGACGTGAAAGATATTATTTGAGAAGACATCCGAAAGTAGCTGCGAAAGTGCTGGTTGTAAAGTTTCGGCTCTTGAACAAGACGACAAATCACATGCTATTTTCTTTTTACTTTGAACAAGGCGAAATAAAAAACGTGTATAGTTTTGAAAAATCGCCTCAGACTTCTTCGCGTCGCGTTCAGTGTAAAACGGCCATAAGGCAGTTAAATTAGGGTAACTTTGTTCTCAGTCCTCTTCTGATGTGGCGCCCGTTTAAGGAGGAACTAAAATTACATTTACAGATTTTGTTCCAAAACTGGTCATTTCATTCTCAGTTGCTCATCTTATTCTGTGACAAGATAGCTAAACTAACGTAAGTTAGTAAACTGTTAGTCTTTAGGTTTTGAATGTAAACAAACACTAGGTGGTAATTTTTGCCATTGAATGGTGATCATAGCAATCTGTTTTTTTCTCATCCCAGGTATTCTAGTGAAGCTAGTGATGTAGCCTAACCTTGGAGGTTACATAGCTAGCAAAATAAGCTAAGGGGGTTAACGTGAGTTAAACTTCTTGACAAGTTTGTTTTTCCTTGGGTTACCTGCCCGTGAAGACTACTACGGTGCCGGACAGGAATTGCCACAAGTTCGGGAGTGTCGCCACTCAAAGTGCGCTTGAGACACGCAGCATGAGTACAAATACCGTGAGTACAGATTGCGTTTGTCTAACGGAGACTCTACGTGCCCGGACTGTTCTAACAAGCCAGTAACGTCCCTGGTTTTATTATTATTTGCTAGCTTTAATACTGACTATTACTGATGGTTATGTGACATTTTATTTAATATGTTCAGTTGAGTTATGTAATGTCATATTTACATTCATGTTGTATTGGAAAATGCTGTAAATTGTTAGAAATTTTAATATTTTGGGGGGAGGAAAGGGTGATTAAGCAATATTGCTAATGCAATAAACGTAACTTGTGAGAACGATAAAATGAAAAACACCCCTTCCTTAGAAGGCAAAGATATTTGTATCACTAAAATGTCACTAGAATATCTGTTACACTGCAGTTTATCATTTCATTGTTATGATGGTAAAGAGCATCTTTCCAAAGTCCTTACCCACAGCCTCACTTGGCAAGATGAGTCACCCTGACATGCAAAAAAACGCTGAGCTGCCAAGTCAGTTGTCATAATGTGCTATGTCATTCCACCCTACAAAGTGTTATGATGCATCCTAATATCAGAAATCTTTTAAAAATCTGTCAAATTAACATAGTTTCTTAGTGATGTCAAAGTTGACCAAAACTTTGACAAAGCTTTTATAACAGTTACGCTTGTACTCATAAATGCTTGTGTTTACATCTGTTGTCATAAAGGGCTTATGTAGGTGTCATTGTATGCTCAACAGTGTCCTTCCTTAACGCTACTAAAAACTCATTGTGATACACAAATGTTAAATTTTGTAAAACAACATTCAGAAACTGCAGTATTTTTATCACAATTCCAGTAACGTAAAATACAGGAACTCTGCATCAGAGCAGCTCTTAATACAGAGTAGCTGAGCATCAGAGCAGCTCTTCATAGATGTAGTTACCTATGATCTCAGGTGCCATGACCAAAAAAAAAAAAAAGCTTCAGTACAGAACATATGAGAAAGGAATATAAAGGGAACATAGAAAGGAAAATGGTTGCTATAATCTAGTGGGTAATAGCACTACTGCTGTGGGGGACTGGGGTTCAGTCCTCATCTGGGCAAGTGCTCTTTGCTGTACCAAAAAGAGTCCTTGGGCAAGACTACTAACACTACACTCTGCTATCTCTGCAACTCGATTGATAAATGGTAAGTCCTTCTGGATGAGAGCGTATACCAAATGTGTAAAAAGAAATTTTATTTATTTATTTCTTTTTCTTTTTTTTTTAACTGCCAGTATATTGGCATTTTCAACTTTAGACCTTGGCACTTGAATACACTGCAGTCTTGTATAATACAGATCTTGGTTTAAATGGGAGGCTGGACACGACCTGCTCTAATTGTCAGAATCTGCGTTCCCACATTACTAAAGCGTCAGAAACACAAAGGCGAGATGGCCTTGGGTGTGATGGGGAAATTGAAGCTGCGTCCATACTCCTCGTGCCTCTTCCAATGAAAGAGCCTGCGCTGGGAGCAGATCTGACTCAAAGTTGCGGCGCGTCAGCCAAAGGTCGAGGGCTTCAGCGTGCACGCTCGCGCCTGCTCTTACGCGAGAGGTTTTTGCGACTGTTTAGCATGTTTTGCAGGGAAGTTTGGAGCGGTTCTTAGCCTTGCTCCCAGCGTTCCTGCAAGGACGCCTGTTCAGAGACCTTGTGAGTCAGCTGGGCTGGATGCTGATGGAACTGTGAAAGGCCCATTGTTGAAACATACCTGGTGAGTCAAAGGCAGATCGCGCACCTCTCCTCCTGTTACTGGAGGCAGCAGAAGAGATGACTTATTACAATCCACCTCAGCTTCACCTCATAGTCACTGAGAACATGTCTGGCTGCAGAGAATTTTATAACATAAGGAAGAGGGAGAGGGATGACATTGGAGCCTTGAGGAAAAAGACAGAAGAGATGATCAATAAATCTGCACTTGTGGTCTCTCCTGGCTGGCTTCCTGCAGAGAGAAGTTTGATACGGCACTGGCTATTACCAGCATTGATGTATAAACACAAGTTAACGTGTTTCCCCTGATGACCAAATTCATTACTTCATCATTAGCATTCTTTCATTCTTGCTAATATCATCATCAGCCATTTTAAGAAAAAAAGTGTGTAACTGGATCCAGCACAGGTCAGTCTGCTTATGCATATGTACACACTGTTGTGTGTACGGACCACTTTATTAGTTAACGTTGTACCCGTACATCTGCTCATTCATGTCATTGTTGAATCGGTAATTCACACAAGTCAAAAGCTTTGATTAATGATAACATCAAACATCACAGTAGAGGAAAATGTGATTTAAGAGACGGATGTTGGAGCCAGAGATACCGTTCTTTCTGCAGTGCTTCAGGAACTGTAGATCTCCTGGGATCTTTCAACAGAAGTGTTTACACAGAATTGGCCTGAATGCGCAACGCCGAGGCAAGACGCAGGTATGAGCTTTGGATTCATTACCATCACAACGAACGATGTACAGAAGGGCAAAACTGAAACCGAAACTCGAGAGGTAAGACAATGGAGATAAACAGGGTAGACGAAGACAGTCGCGATCTTGACAACAGCGGCAACATAAATCGCACTAGACAAGAGGGTAAGAACACAGTAGAACAAAAAACAGAGTTTAAATTGGCAGCACAGTGATCTGAATCGAGGAAAACCTGATGACAATAAAGGGAATGACAGGATGAAAACGAAACAAAGCCATGTGGAAATCACCACCTGGAGAGAAACAGCCATTACATGTACAAAACCCAAAAGACATAAAAGTGCAGACAAGAAAGCTACAATAAATCAAATAACCACTCTTTACAACCGTGGTTAGTAGACAAGAACATCAGAACAGACAGATTAAGCCTTGTGGTGGTTGGGCTACAACAGGAGAAGACCGCTTACGTCAGCCAAGAAAAGAATCCAGGAATACAGTGGGTAAAAGCTCACTGAAGCTGCAGGTGATGATTGTAAAAATGTTTGGTCTAATCGTTCTCAATTCCCTCTGCAACATGCAAATGGTAGGGTCAGAATTAGGTGTAAACAGCATGAATCCATGCAACTAACCTGCTTTGTGTCCACTGTCCGTGGTGGTGTAATGGTGAAGGGAATGTTTTCTTGGCAGATGTTTCAACTCTCAAATCAACCCAGCCTGATTTTGATGCTACAGTATTACTGCTAACTGTATGCCTCCCTTTAAAAATTTTTATAATACTACTTCCAGCATGATACTATGTTACAAAGCACAAGTCACCTCAGTCTGGTTCCATCACCATGACGATGAGGTCAGTATACTGCAGTGTCCTCCCCCGTCACCAGATCTGGATCCATTAGACTAGAATAGGTGAATAGGAGAATCACAGCAGCTGACATATATGCAGCAGTTACTTGATACAGTCATGTCAACATGGACCAAAATATCAAACGAATGTTTATTGGAAAAACTGAGGCTTTTCGGAAGGAAAATAGGGGAACCTAACCCGTATCCTAGGTGATGCTGTTAGAGATTCTGGGATTGTAAGCACATGGCCTGCTATCATGCCATAAATAGGCTGTTAGAATGTTGTGAAGTGTTTGGAGCATCATAGGCAAAAGGGGAGTCGCAGATCTACTGTGATCAAATGCTTTTTAAGTGATGGAGGCCTTTTGCTAAGGGGCTAATTTAGTTTTTCTCCAGAGAACCTGCAACTTGGGATGTCTCTTTAAAAAAAAAAAAAGGTTCTTGAATTCACATGGTTTTCTGAACAGTGCATGAACAATATAGTGCATAGCAGAAGTGTATTTTTAAACTCTGTTTGGCAAGAGATGTATTTAAATTAATACATCTCATGTATGTTGCACAGATTTATATATTCATAGATATTAGTATTTAGGCATTTATGCACACTGCACTAGCCCAAAAGACTACCAGACAAGTGCATTGCCCAGCATGCACACACAGTTCACACCTGTGATTGCAGGGGGAAAGTTGTTAAAAATAAAATAAAAATTGTGTAGATTGTATTGATTGTAACATGTCTTTGTGTACTGAAAAGCTGTAAGTGTATCCTAACCTCATATAACACACGAATGAACATGAACACATACACCCTTTGATTTTATCAGTGACATTGTGTGAATACTAACAAAGCTCTCACATAATTTTGTGTGTTCTTTGCATTATTTTCCAGGAGGTGATTTGAGTGCATCTCCTGCCAGCGTTCCAGTGGGTGGTAAGAATAAAGTGAGTTTCCCCCTCCACATATCCAGGCTGGTGGCAGTCCAGCAGTGAACCATTTCTCTGGCCTTTTTTTGCCCCCGGTCAGCCTGTTCTACTGCACTAAAGGGATGCAGTGGCTGTTCCACTACACTGGGAAGAAATAAATGACTTCTTTTCCCACTGGAGGAGATGTGTCTGATGAGCCATGACGGTTAATGCTAAACACTTTTCATGATTCATTTGAGGAGCTTAAAAAAAACACATGGGAAACAACCTGACTCTGTGGCAGGGTTATGAGTTCCTTCCCCAGTGTCCAGCGAAGGGTTAATGAATAATAAAACATCAAACATAAAAAAAAAAAAACGGAAATGTAGTTTTCTGTTCTAAAGCATTAAAATATTTATTGGTGTTATTGTTGCTGATATTGGATTCAGAAAAAACTGCCCTCTGTTTGAGAGTCAACGAATACTTTTTAGAGTGGGAGTCAACAATGTAAAGTGATTAGCAAATGTGCCAACATGGTCATTGATTATCAATCAGTAATCAGTGATTATCTTGTCCCTCACAGATTAGTTGTGGGAGGCAGTCTGCATCAGTCTGGAGATTTTACTTTTTTGGAGTATAGTAACAACCTAAAATGTAAAAATGTACAATTTCAAATGGAGTCATATGACACTGACCAAGTCACCAAAAATATCTGTGTGCAGGTAATGGTTTTAGTTTATATATGCGAGTTGACTGAAGTGTATCATTTTGAGACTACCTTTAAAGCTTGCTAGGGCTATAGTGCATGTAGCATGTCTTTATTAGCATCTGATTCATGTGAAAAATGCAGAGGCGATGTTTCTCAAACTTTTTTTTATTTTTACAAATTTGCAATTCATTTTCTCTGAAAATCTCTAGTTTGACTCTGAAAACTGAAGTTTATTACTGCCTCACTCGCATGCAATTCCCCAGGGTTTCCCATTCCCATCAGTGTGACCTGGTAAGAAAGCAGGAAATCATATTCTTTGTACTTGGCTATGCTTATCCTGAAAACCCTTCCTCATGTCAAAGCATCCTACCATGCAAATAAAGATGGTAGTAAAGAGTGGCGTAGAATTGGTAGTACCTAAAATGGGGGATTTTCTCGTCATTCTGATAACTGTAGTCTGGATCCAGTGAGTGCACTTAATCATGATGCCACAGTGACAGATAACGGATTTAATGAACCAGTCTGATTGATGAACCAGTCTGATTAATGGAAATAAAAATACAAATATGGTGCTAACCGCATGAGGTCTGATTGAAGGAAATGCACAATAACAGTAAAGTGTGACCTATACAAGGCCTTTAAGGGAAGCAGCATATTTACACTAAGCTCAAATGCATGGGCACAAGTGAATATCCTGCATAACATGTGGAGTACCTGTGGCAGGTGTGTGAAGACTGAAAGAACGCCTCTTTGTGTGTGATCAGACTTCCTCTCATTGCAGATCTGTGTTCGTTGTGAGTCGCTGTCTACAGTGATGCAAGACGATGGAAGCAGGCATGGTTTTGCACTTTCAATGTCCTCCAGGACTTTATTTACCATGCATAGTTTGGACAAGTGTGTAGTGGAACTTTTCATAGAGATTGAAAAAGAAAGACAAAAAAAGAAGATGACATTCATAATTTTTCCAACAACATTTGTAATTATTCACAAAATATCTTAATTAACCTTAGGTTGTTTGTAAATGTTTTCATCGGGGGGGAGCTTCAGACAACCAAAAGTGCTGTAAAAACAGAAATACAAAAAGCTTCTAAAACTAAAACATTCAGCAATTTTTTTTTTTTTGTACAACACAGTGCAATAAAAAGGAAGAACCGGAAGGTCAGAACAGGCTTCCACCACTGGTCTCATGAAGTGGTGACAGCCAATGAGAAAACGAAGGAATCGTAAACAGTCCCATGTGGAGAACAACTGGTGCAGCACCATTTCAAACCCACCACATAAACAGAAATCTGGCCTGCTCCCTCCACAGAGCCAACCATGCTCTTTGTAACACCGGGGAACAAAGGACTCCACTAATAACGGAAAAGGACGTACATGTGCTGTGTGGGAGGGGGGCAATCCTGAAATGGGACCTGCTCTTTTAGCCTGGACAAGAAGCTACACACCGCTACTCCCCTACGAATCACATTCCTGCAGGGCAGTGGGAAGCGGAGCAGAGGGGGCATGAAGGTGGGGGGTGCAGGGAGACCACTTAGACAATTTCTTTACCCTGTCTGGAGCTTCTGGCATCACCCTATAGCCTGAGAGAGACCTCAGGCATGGATCTTCACTTTCGTTTATGGATTAAAATGAAAGGGAACAAACATAACACAAACACACGCACCCTTCAATGAGTGTCTATAGCTTGATGTAGACAGTAGTTTATCAGCAGATCAGAACGGCTACGAATAATTGAGTGATTTTTGCAGGGTGGGTGGGATAAGGCCAGAGAAAGAGCCAATGAGCAAAGGAATTTTGCCTGCTCTGAGTCTTTGTCCCAACCCTTTAGGACAGTCCAGATGGTCAGCCCGAGGGGTTCTTAATGGCCCGGTGCTCCTCTTCCAACACCTCTGAACCAGAGCAATGAGCAAATACTGAGAGTGAACGCCCTGAACTTATTCTTCCACTATACCAACACTTATCTACTGGACACAACCAACGCCGACAATTATGAAAATAAAAGTACTGTTTCAAAGATGATGGTGAGAGGACACATTTATGCACAAGAACATACAAAACATTAAGCCTGAAATGGTTGCTATGGACAGTATGAATAAAAATATACAAACAAAAATATAATATTTTTCTGATAAAAACAAAATAAAATGGTAGGTAGTATTACGTGGAAGCGAAATGAATGAGGACCCAAAGGACAAATAAGTTTCACATTTTCCCTCTGCAGAAGATTCCACGTGCAACCGGTACCTTCATGAAACCAGCATCTATTGAGCTACTCTGTCTTTTTTTCAGGTACAAAAGCTGATTCAGTGTATGGACAATAACATTTCTCAGCACATCATAAAAAATGAAAGGCCTGACAAGTCGCACAACTCCACTAGGGGGCAGAATTTCCCCCAAATTAATGACTGATCACAAATATCAATGGCTCAGGAAAACTACAATTGGTTGGGGATGCATGATGCAGCCGGTGAATTACCATCAACTTCATGTGTGTGAGTGATTAAAACAAAGTGTGAATTATTGGTAATAAATGCAGGCTCTAGTATCCCATCAGCAGATGCTATACATGGGATAAACTCAGGTGTGAACAGCGAGGGCTGTGGGTGGATGTTAGTAGGGCACGCTTTTGTGTGCAGGTAGCATGTCTCATCATCATTTAGTGTATTACAAAGTTGACCCATAATGAGCAATAAGTTACCATAGTAACAATACCAGGAACTGCAAGGTTGGCATGGCAACCTCAGCATCTGGTTAGTAACAGTCCCACTTTCTTACACTGTCTGAATCAGGCGGAGCCATGCCACTTGTGGGCGTGGCACTTGGCACTTGGAAAAGTTGAGAACAGTGGAATGGAGGGTGGGCTCACTTGACATGTTCGGCACTGTGGGAGGAGCAGTAGTACTTTTTGTGTGCGATGAAGGTGGACAGGCTGCTGAATTTGATGTTGCACAGTCGACAGTAGCGAGTGTTCCCATTCTGCAAGGGCGTAGCAAGGGCTGCCTTGGGCATAGCTTGAGCTACATGGGCATGATTTAGGGCTTTTTCTGGGAGGAGCAAAGGTGTAGGGGTATGACCCCGTGAGCCCACCTCTCTCAAGGCTTCAGGCACAGGTGACACAGTCAGAGGGATCGAGCCTGTGGGTGAGAGGGTGGGCGGAGCCGCTTTGGGAGATCCAGCGCCCGTGGGATGGTGTCCCGCAGTGCTCCCGTTAAGCAGGGGTGAGGAGGGCGAGGCGGTGTCCCTTCGGCTCCGGCCATTCACGCTGTCTCTCTGCGACCTGGTGATTGGTTTGGGAGGCGTGGGCGGGGCTCCATCGCGAGGGCTGAGGCTGGGGCTGGGACTGATGCCGGTTGGCCCCGCCTCCGACTGCTGCTGCTGCTGCATGGTGAGGACCAGGCCATGAGCCGTGCGGAAATGCTCCATCAGGTCAGTGGTCACTGCCCGGTTGGGAGGGCAGTAGGGGCAAACCACCGGGGAAGTACTGGAGGCTTTCACCCCAGGCCCAGACTCCAGGCTGGGCAAGACTGAGGCATGTGGGACAGCAGTGGGCTTCCCTGTGTGGTGGCCCTTGGGGTCTGGGTGGAGGTCAGGTGCCCTGCTCTTGGGTGAAGTGGAGGTGGGCCTCTTTAGCCGCTGTAGCTGCTCCAGGGTGTGGGGCTGTAAGGTGGTGGCAGGGCAGTAGTAGGTCTTGTGAGCCAAGTAATTCTCGATGCTGTTGAAACTGATGCTGCAGGCTGTGCACTTGTGGTAGTCTGTGAGGGGCAGTGCTGGGATGCTACTGCCCCTTGCAGTCTCTCTCAGACGGGGTTTCTTGCTCAAGTCAATGGGCCCGTCGCTCTCCGGACTGGGGCTGCGTGTGGCAGTGGATGCTAAAACCGCAACTGACCCAGAGGGGGAGCCATTCCCCTCCTGTTTGACCGTCATGCTCGGCGCAGCAGACAGGGCGGCGGCGTTAGCCAGCGCCTCGCTCCGCGCCATGTGGATCTCGTACATCTTCTTACGCTTGCGTGTGCGGACGGGCTGGGGAAGGAAGGTGGCCTTGCCCGTTAGCAGGCGCTGGTTGGAGGGGTCGTGGCGGGAGGCGCAGTAGAAGCGCTTGTGCACGATGTAGTTCTCGTGTCTGCTGAAGCGGATGTTACAGGCCTGGCAGTAGGTGCGAGTGGGATCCTCTTCTGCATCCTCGGCCGAGCCGCCGGGGCTCTGGCTGCCCTCGCTCGCCCTCCCCCCTCCTCCACCCTCGCCCTCTGAGGAAGACGAGCAGGCCATGTCCTTTGGCCCCGGGGTCTCGCTTTTCACCTCTGCCGGCTTGGTCTCCGTAGCCGGGCCGGCCACCGTGGAATCAGAGTAGCTCGGCGAAGCTGATGCCGCACGACTGCCTGGTCCAGCCTGCGGAGAGGCATCGTGACCCACAGAGGGCGCCGTTGGGACAGGGCTGTCCTTGGCCGGGCCTGCCGCCTCGCCCTGCTGGTGCCTGCTGGAGCAGTACAGCCTCTTGTGGGCATAATAGTTGTTGATGTTATTGAATGTGATGTCACACTCAAAACACGTCGCCCCCTTGTGGACGCTGGCAGGAGAGCCTGCGGGATAGAAGCCCTGCTGCCCGGGTGCTGGTCCCTGACCCTGCTTTAGCCTGCTGTGAACCATCTCTGACATCTTGGCCAGGATTTCAGACGCCTGCGGAATGATGGCAGCCTCAGGACTGAATAGGTACTGGGGCAGAAACACTGCTGCCCCAGCTGGCACGGGTGCCCCAGTGCTCAGGTGGACAGGGCTGGAGCCCGGGGTCGGACTGGCAGGCTCCGCTTTCACGGCCACAGCTGAGGGGCTTTTAGGCGAGGCCGTATGGGGTGAGCTTGCTTTGGCTGCGTTCCCATGGTGACTGCCATCCTTCTCCCCGTCCCTAGCTTCGCCCTCAGAATCGGAGCGAGGCTCCTCCTTGATGTTGAGCTGCTCCAGGGGGCTGCACCCACGGGAGGTGGCAGAGCCACCATGGGCGCCGGGGCTGGAGGAGCTGGGTCTGGGCACGCTGGCCGCCCGCTCGCCGTCCTGGGGCTCTGAGAGCTCTGACGTGGGCGGGCTGCTCTGCCGAGGTGTGGAGCTCCTCTCAGCAGGGACCCGAACCTCCAGGTGGGTGTGGACGTGTTGTTGGAGCAGAGCAGGTGTGTCAGCCGCAAAGCCACACACCTGACACTTCAACACTACGCCAGAATCACCAGGACTCAGGCCTGCTGGGCAGAGGAAGAGAGAAAGGGAAAAGGGAGGGTTAAATCTCACATGTGAGACGGCAGTTTTAATTGCAGTTACTTTAAACAATAATACTAAAGTAACATGACAAAATCAAACCCGTTTAGCTGGCTTTAAACAGGAATAATCAGAAAATGTCTTCCTGCTGCAGACTCTCAGTCACATTCTAGACTTCTGTGAAGCAGACCGAGGTCTCAGATTCTGGTCTGGGTTTACTGGTCATGTGTTGGTGAGTGGGGTAATGCTGGTGACTGCTTACCAGAGGCCAGCGGCACTTTGGGAGAATAAACCTCACTGCGGGACCCAGGCTGGCACACCATGTGGCTGGTGACCAGGTGGCTGTAGAGGATGTCCCGCGTGGTAGACAGGAACCCGCAACCGTGGCACACGCCGTTCAGAGTGTCCGTGTGAACCTTGAGGTGACGTTCGCAGTTGGCCTTGGTGGTGAACGCCGACAGGCAGATCAAACACACGAACGGACGCTCGCCTAGCGCACGCACACACACACACACACATGCACACACACACAGTTAGGCAACTTGCATGCAGTGTCTTATTTACACATTATGAAAAAAGTGCAGTGGCTGTTTAAAAGGCCAGTGAGAAAGAGAGAAAGAAATAATTTCAGAGAGAGAAATTATTTCATCCATCAGCCTAGAAATAACTGATGCCTATACATAGGCTGTTGTTTAGCTACTTAAACTGTAGTACTTTAAAGTTATTTGACTCAAGTGTGTGTTGTATCTAATATTACAACAGATAACAGATTTGAGAGAAAGGAGTTTGAAGGGAAGAGTAAAAGGAGAGAGAGTAAGAGAGGAAAGAACAGCAAGAGGAGAAGAGGAGTAGACAGGAGAGAGGAGGAGAGAAATTAGAAAGATCAGAGATGAGAGGAAAGATACAGAAAAGGTAATGGAAATGAGGCAGATGGAGGAGAAACGAGGTGATGGAGAGAGAGGTGAGGTTGAGAAAGTTGGCTGACCACTGTGTGTCCTCATGTGGATCTCCAGTGAACTGGCACTGGGGCAGCTCTTGTTGCACTGAGGGAAGGGGCACACCCTCTCGTTGGGGTAGGCGTCTTTGGGCTTGTCCTGAGGTGGCGAGGCTGCGGTCTTCTGCTTCTGCCGACTTGCGCAGTAGTACATGAGATGAGCCTGAAGATTTCTCTCGCTCCTGTACCAGATCCCACAGTCTTTGCAGGGGAAGATGTCCTCTGGAACAAACACAGCAACAACACCCGTTTCAAATGACCTGACTGAGCAATTGTTGACACACAAGTGTTTGCATGGTGTATTTTCACCATTATCCAAGGGTTGTGTACGGGAGCCTGAATGTGTGTACGCACCCACTCACTGATTTGTGTGCCGCCTCTTTATGTCGTAATAATGACGTACTATTCCTTTAGATGTGAATGTTACAAAATGACACAACTGAATCAAATGCACGTGGGCTTTAACAAGGACGTCTGACGTGACTACATATAACCCACCCCACACAAGACATGACACACGCACTAACACGGAACAAGCACGTCAACATCATCTCCAAGGCAACGGCTTTGAGGAGTGTGCGTATGTGTGTGTTTAGGATGATGTGGTGTCAGGGAATGTCGAACGTATTTGGTAATGACCACAGCACTCCCTAAGTACCTGTCCCCCAACAACACCACTCTGTGACTAATCCAGCAGGAAGTGGAGAAGAAGACATTATCATGCATTATCCTTAAGCTTGATTCACTGCGATTAATCAAGTTCTCATTATGGTCGGGCTATCTGCTCCACGCCCAGCACTGAGCAGTACAGTACAGAAGAGAGAAAAGAGAAGGGGGTGGTGAAAAACCAAGGGGAGAGAGATGGAGGGAGAGAAAAGAAAGACCACTGGGGGGTGGGGGTGGGTGGATGCTGGTGGGAGGTGTACTCCAACCAGTTGTCTCACAGTTACACCATCTAAACTAAGACAACACTGCCACCTGCTGGTGATGACCACAATTATTAAATAACTGGGAAACCTAGGTGTTCCCATTAGTTTATGTATTACTTTTGCAAGATGCCTTTATATATTATCCATTACTTTAGTAAGATTTCCAGGAATAACTTTCACCAAGCTAGTGTTTAAGATTCAAAGAAAACTGGCAAATGTAAGAATCATACAACGTCGATGTAAAAATTAGAAATCAGTTAAATCACACACATGAACTAACGCACACACATACACACACAAAAGGGAAGATGATTTATTAACAGATCACACAAGTTGTGACTCACTGTTAACGACAGCGGTCGCCAGGATCGCCGCCATGCCAGCCTGTTGTGGGAGGAGCTGGATCTCGGAGGGCAGGGCTGCTGGGAAGGCAGGCTCCTCCTTCACTGGTGCATTGTGGGTCTGTGTGGCGGACGGCTGAACGGAGGCAGGCCAGGACAGAGAGGCTACCAGAGGGTCTCCCTTGTGCAGCTCCTCCGTGAGCTTGCAGAGCACACCGTTGCCTGGGGAACACCACAACACTTTAGCCAGGAAGCAGCGTAGAGTTGCTCTCACACTGCAGCCACCACCTTTATTTGGACATTTCATTCCTCCTTATCAGAGACAGCTCAAAACACACCAACGTCATGGGTGGCTTTGTGAGTGCATAAGGAGAGGCTTTTTTTTTATGTCACGTGATCTTTAAAGTGCCTGTCAGGATTAGATGAAACAGATGCTCTGTCTAGAGCTGGTCTTTTTGAGTATGTGCCAACAGAGTGTGTTCAAAGCGGAATTCTGCATGGAGTAAAACGATACTCGTGACGCTGTGAACGTCTGAAGTTACAGACGTGATCGACGCTGGGGACACGACCTCCACACTTTCACAAATTGCTGATTTTGTCTGCACCACTTTTCGAAAGTGCGCTCTGAAAATATTAATGCTTCATACTACAAATTGTCTTTGTTTAATTTACGCAAAAATACTTCGATGAACAATGTTTGTTTAGTCACTGTCGTGCTTTTGTCAGACAGATGACAAAGTAATAAACGTGGCTCAACTGTCATTACTTGAAACATTATTTTTAATGTTTTATTTATTATTGTTTATTTCCACATAAACTGAAATCAGTTGTACTATAAATATGTTAAAAGCACAGTGCAGAGACGTCTTGTGTTGCCCAACACTCACAGGCTTGACTTGATTTAAATGGATTTGAGATGTGCTGAATTGAATGTAAACACAGTTCCTTGTCCCAGTGTTTTCAAAGCGGGTCTTCACACCCTCCGTGTCCTGCCCAGCCGTTCCTGCTCCACATACTGCTGCTGCATTAGCCAGTGTGGTGAGGGCGTGCGGGACAGTGCGGGACAGTGCGGGACAGTACCTTGACTGTAAATGGTGCTGTTGGCCTCGGAAGTACAGGAGGTCACAGGAACCTTTGTGATCCAGCAGTCTACGTCCTCACACACCAAAGCCAACGAAGCATCCTAAACACACACACACACACACACACACACACACAGAAATCCCTTATTAATCTTATTATCTGAAGAAATAACAGATGAGAAGGAAGATTAAGATGTAAGGAAGATATCAAACAATATTTAAAATCCTAGAACCTTTTCAGTAAACTCAAAAATGTTCCACTGTTTCTCTTTCTCATTAATAACATGACTTAAAATGCATTTTATTTTCAAAGCTATTAAGAGTGAATATGGTGGTGGAGCCCTGTAGATCACCATCGGCCTGCTAAAATCTCCTAATAGATGATTGCCAATGTGCTCAGGGGAATGGCAACAGGGTAATCTAAAAGAGGGGCAGAAAGAAAGGAATGAAACCCAGAGAGGGCAGTGGAATGGGGCAGAAAGAACGGAAACGACCCAGGAAATGGCAGTGGAATGGGCCGGGGGAAAAAAAGACCCTGGAGAGGGAAGTCAAATGAGGCTGACAGGAAGGAATTGACCCCAGAGAGGACAGTGGAAAGGGGCAGAAAGAAAGCAAATTACCCCAGAGAGGGCAGTGTAATGGGGTAGAAAGAAAGGAAATTACCCCAGAGAGGGCAGTGGAATGGGGCAGACAGATAGGAAAGGACCCCAGTGAAGGCAGTCAAAAGGAGATCACTCCATCTTGGGTGTATGCGTGCATTAGTGTGTGTGTGTGTGTGTGTGTGTGTGTGTGTGTATATATACACGTGTGGCACATCTATGGCTGCTGGAGACTATTAGTGTAAACACACCTGGACTGTTTCACACAGTTTTCTCTTTGTTCGGCTGCCTGCAAGCACTCCACGTGTGTCATTCCCACAAGCTTATCATGACATGTACACACACAAACGCACACATACACACACACATATATGACGGATACCAACTAGGCAATTTAAAAGATTGCGCTACAGACTCGAAAAAATAAGCAATAAATGCACTGAGTACTCAGAACAAGTTTCACTCAGGAAGAAATGTAAGACTTGTCCGCTCCACTAGGTGGCAGCAGTTCCCCAGGGTCAGCCGCGTAAGAGGCCGGAGGAGCTCCGCACCATCACGCCCGGCAGCCAGGCGGCTGCCCCCCGGGGCAGGCGCACAGCTCCGCACATGCCAGTCATGGTTCCGACTCAACATTAAAGGCTCAAGGATATGAAAGGCGTCTCTTCAGAGGAGCTGGGGATGAGAGCTGGCGGGTGTCAGGGCAGGGGAATGAGAGAAGCAGCCATGGAGGACAGTTGAAGGGTTTCTTTCTAATTCTGTCTGTTCTTGCCTGAAGATACGATACGTATTGTATTTCATGGGGAACTAGCGCTGATAAACAGATAGGGCTCCTTTTGTTTTAATTTGAAACCCAATGCCGGAGCCGCCGGTACCATAAGTGCTGCGTGCTTCTGCTAATTTGTTTCAGACTCATTTAACACGACTCGACTTTGGGCTGCACAAAAGCAGAGGGCAGCCTGGTCGGCCGCCCCCCTCGCCTGAACAAGCAGCGGCGTGTTCTCTCACAGATTAAACACACTCACGCTCTTCCTCCTCCTCATCCCTCTCTGCCTCTCCCCGAGCCTTCTCTCTCTCTCTCCCTATAT
>JAOXYF010000027.1:23715062-23748660 GCA_028565775.1 Sternarchorhynchus goeldii | reverse complement strand
TCCCAGATATGACTGATCCTGATGATGAGGAGATCTTCTGTAAGAGCCTTTCTCCCAGATATGACTGATCCTGATGATGAGGAGATCTTCTGTAAGAGCCTTTCTCCCAGATATGACTGATCCTGATGAGGAGGAGATCTTCTGTAAGAGCCTTTCTCCCAGATATGACTGATCCTGATGAGGAGGAGATCTCCTTTCTTCCAGCTGTTCGTCCAGCCTCTGCCTTTTGACTTGTGTGAGCTGAACCAGAGGTGGCCAATTCCACTGGTGTTTGGTGTAGTGTAATCCACTAAGATATGGGTTATTTGTGTAAGAATTTGTTTGGCTCATCCAGCAACACTTGATAGTTTATTTCTAAGTAGTTCTGTGTTATTATCTCTGTTTTTATTTTTTCAGTGTGACCATATGAGTGAGTGGAACAGATATTTATTGTGCTAACCTCATGTTACAGCTTTCCAGTCAAGAAATCTTAAAAGGCATGTAAACATTCAATCTGCAGCGAGTTCACTGTGACAAAAGAGCTTTTCAGCATGAATTTACCCATTCTGTAAAGTACTTTTTAAGAATAGGAATGAGGGACTTATGGAATGTGTCTCAGTGGATGTAATTCTATAAGCTTTGCGTGGATGTGTGTTAGTATTTGAAAGAACAAGTGTTAAACTGAACTATGCCATAATCGCTTTTAAAGAAACCTGTGAGAGGCAGTGAGATGTATGGTATGTTGCACCACACAGCCATGGATGATGGTGTACTGGTTCACATCAGGATAACCACATTTTAAAGTTACAGTTCAGATCGGAGAAGTGGAACCGAGTTGCTGTATCCTGTAAGTGTCTGCGTAAGTTGTTGAAATAGTAGTGAGTTCAAGCAGGTCTATAGAATTCATAGACTGTTCTCAACTCCGATGAAAATAACACAGATTAGGGGAGATTTGTTTATCCAGGAAGTAATACATAGACTGTACATGCTATAGTCTATGGAACGTTCTACATTTTCAGGCTTATCAACCTAAATGTGTGTGTTTGTGTGTGTATAACAAAGCAACACACTTTCATACACTCGTGTGCTGTTCTCCCTATTCAGATATTGGTATTTAAAATGGTGTGCCAGGAAGCATAACTGGATTAGCAGCCAATGTTCTTTACATCAGTGCTATCAATCTTCATCAAAACCCCACCCTCCTGCTTGCACCCAGCATGTATTTGGACAACTCAGCTAGGTTTATGTAGACAGCGAAAATACATAACAAACACCAGGATTAAACCACGTTTGAAGGCAGCACTTTTAAACAGTGTGATTAAACACTGATTCGAGCTGCGACTTCACATGATCCAGGGGTGATGACACGTCAGGTGGGGCTACCCTCTGGCCCCACCCTCTCTGTCTGGCCACACCCCTTTTTGTTTGACCCCCCCCAGGTCAGTCTGTCAAGTCTCGTCAGTTTAGAACTCAGTGATGTGTAGGCAGAGCCAAGGGCCAAGTGTGAATCATCCCCAAGGGCCTTTCCCACTGACCTCGACTGGGGGCACTTTCTCTCTGTGGTGGTGGTGAATTCCAGAATCACACTGTGATAAACATTAAAGGTGAGGACTGGAGGTTGGGGGGGTGGTTATTTATTTCTTGGCCTGAAATAAATATACCAGCGAGACATTTTTACCTGAGGTACGGTGTTTGTTCTTTACTGCCTCAGGCACCCTGGATCGATGTTGTTCTGGCCTGCAGTGAGAGGGAACAAAGTGTTTTCCCTCAAAATATGAGGGAAAGATCAGCACCCTGTGACATTAAAAAGGGAACATTTTGCACTTTAAGCATTTATGAGGATCATCTTTCTTTTTCTTGTTTTTGAAGGAGGGAAACCCGAACTGGTATAAAAAAAAGTGACTCTCTCCTATGTTTTGATTTGCTGTGGTTAAAATGTTGTTTGTGGGTACAGAAGAAGAGGAGGGTCCCAGCAGGGCTCAAATGCCACTTTCTTCTCGTGCTGGTAAATCCAGCTGTGGCCACGGCAACGATGAGACTCCATCACGACTGCTCTGTTCTGTCGATGTCAAGAACAAAGGAATGGTCACATAGTAAAATACGCAAGATGTCAGAATGCCTACAGCCTTTCAGTTTATTATTGCCAAACTTTCTGTACAAAACTTTCTCGTACAAATTTAGTTTAAATCAGATTTGAATCAACATTTAAAAGTAAAATGACTCCTATGATGGTAATGCAGGAATTTCTCCATATTTATACTCTAGTGACCATATTACTACAAGTAGGTACTTGTGTAATGGAGTAAAATTGTAACTTTTTGTATTTATATTTTTGTGAAGGAATAATCACTTCAAGGAAGGAGCAGATACGAGCAATCTGGTCTAAAACATCCTGTTATACATGCATGTTTACATAAGTACCAGATTCAGCTATTCAAACTTCCCAATTTTGTAATGAGAAAGATATTGCATATACCAGTTTAGAAATCTCATGACTATGAGGTCTCTTGGTATTTCGTGGGATTTATCACTTACGAGGTGTAAATTACTTTTGAGCAGAATTTACTTTACTCTGAGAATCCAAGATAATAATGTGCACTTGCTAGTTGATAACCAGTGAAATCTGGCAAGATCATTACCCAAAGTTACAGTAAAATATCTGATAAAAAAACTAAGATAAAAAAAAGATTAAAAGAGGAAGCAGAGAGTAAAGTGAGGATCTAAAAGCTAATGGTGGATAAACGCGGCTACCAGCGGATCCCAGCGGATCCCAGCGGATCCCAGTGAGCAGACGGGACTATCGTTGTACTCGCATTACTGAATTCTGAGAGTCCAATGTCAAGCTTTAACCCTTGTGCCCAGCGGTGGTGAGAGGAGAATGTTATCCCCCACCCCCACCCCAAATCGTTCTAAGGAGCCCATCTGGAAAGAGGAGAAGGAGGACAGATGGGAGCTTCGGATTTAGAAACTGGAACGCTCTCTCTCACCCGGAACGCTCGGATACATGTCGCTCTATTTACACTTGCGACCAAAAGAATCCTATACACAGGAAATGCTTGCAAATGTGAGTTCGCCCGCTCAAACGTGGGCAAGTTTATTTATTTCCACGAGCATTCCTGATCCGTGCTCTCCGAAGCCACAGTGCAGTGTGAGTCAGGGCCGTGGCAGGGAATACGGTGGATGCCACACTCTCCTTCACGTAAGTGCTATTAAACAAGAGATCCCACAATACTGTCAGCTTCATTAATCCACCTTCTATGGCCCCCATTCATACCCAGAGTCTACATTACTGTGTAAAAGTATCAGGGCACCATTAGACTTATTGTTTTAGCAATAATGTAATGATCATATATAATTATTTTAGTCTGTTTTCTAGAATACAACCAGAAAATACAGAAACTTTGTATGCAATAAAAAAACAGCTTCTATAGGCAATAATGGCAAGTATTTAGTGTGACCTCCCTTTGCAGTATCAGGAACCTGGCTGTCTTGAAGTCTCTTAAAGCCTGGTGTACCGAATACTGAATACTGACTGAATACTGAATACCGATTTTTCGCTTTAAAAGACATTTTGTTGTGAAAAGGTTTTTTGTGTGTATGTGTGTACATATTTCCATGTAATTTTTGTTTGTATATTAATAAAGAGACTAAGAAATAACTATATATGGTCATTATACCACTGCTAAAACAACAAATCTAACAACCAAAGACTTGCAGAGGACTATATATATACTAGAAATATATATTTACTATCTTTTTAGCATTCAACTTTATATATTTATCCTTAACGTTATGTACATACTGCAAATTGTGCTGTGTTCAAGTCCCATGCCCGTACTGCCCTCGTCAGTGCACCTTGTCCTCACACTGTTATAATCTGTAACGCGTATTATATAATTTCAGGGCAAATTCATGTACCTGACAATCATTAGCAATTAAAAGTTATTCTGATCTAGACAAACTGGCACACTACTGCTATTTCAAGGTTATCTAGTTGTAAATCTAAGATGTGACCAAAGTATCTATTTAATAATAATAATTGCAGTTTTTAAAAAGAAATCAAATTAATTTCAACCTCTGCTGGCCTGGGTGTTAAAAAAATAAGTGCCTTAAAAATAAAATAAAATAAAATAAACTCGCAAGAAAGATTATTCGTTACTTATAGGAAGAAACGCTTTGTCGGAGAATGTTAAAGACAGCCCAGTTGCTGCAGCACTTCGGTGAAAATGTTTTATTTTTTTCAGTAGGCATGTTTACATGTTTACATATTTTCATGTTTACTACATGCCATGGTTATTCCTTTAACATTCAAATAATTGAGTTTCAGTCTATTATATATTTCCCAAGAATCTTCACAAGTGTTTTTAGCTATGAGGTACTTCAGGAGAAAGCGACAGCATTATAAAATTTGCAATTTGCCTTGTATTCCTATTACAAGGACAGAAAGGAGCGTAATAATAACCAGAATTCAAAGAAACATTTACATTTACGCAGCAACATTCGCGAGGGCCGATATTACGAAGGGTCCCGCTGTTCGTGCATCACCAGAGTTAACGCCATATCTGACGCTTCCACGTGGGCGATCACCACCAAAAACATCAACAACAGTAACAAAATTACAATAATTATTGTAATAACAACATATCTGTTTCAAACATTTATGGGTGATTGGCAGTGGGAAAGTCATTGTTAGTTGTTGAATTCCATCCAGTTATTACACTAACTAGTCTAAAGGTTTCTAATTTGATACCTTAATTCCGTAGCTACAACGCATTTCCTGATTTTCAATAGAATAATTTTTCGCCAGTCTTCTCGCTACAATGAAATATTTTTTCAGGACAGGCCAAAGACAAGTATGAGCAAAACGGGTAGCCCCTTGGATATAGCGGTGGCGCGTGTGCGCCTAGAAGGAGTGACGACGTAAATACATGATCACGCGCTTCCAGACAAGTCACTGCTGAGCCGCCGCAGCTGCATCGTCGCTGGAACTGATTGACCTTCTTCGATAAAATGCTGTCAATGCTAAATTCTTTCGATTTGTCTGTTGTCTTTCTGGTATTCGTCTCAGGAGTTGCTCCATTTGGTTTAATGTCGTGGATCTGCGCGTTTCCAGCGAAACCGAGAGCGTCAGCCCTACTTTCCACATCTGTCGGCCTCCTCATGATCATTTCACCCGCATGAAAGGAATTATCTTTTGATTCCGTGTCTAGAGGCGTCGCGCGTGAGCCTTCGGTGGGGGATTTAGGTTGCAAACTTGTCGGGTATTCGCTTCGGAACTTTTTCATAAAGTCTGTAGATGGGCAGCGCTTCTTGTGCATGGCCAGATTTGGAGGCTGAGTCGCACTCTGATGTCTTCGAGCGTCGATACACCGTTCGCTGACTTCGGGGTATTCATCGAGATGCTCTTGGTCTTTCTGTCGTGACTGGTGACTGATCATTTCTGCCAGTGCGTTTTCATTAGCTAACAGCCTTTCTTTCTCAAACCGAGTAGCAGTGTGAAGTTTGGCGGCGCACGGACTTTGAGATGTCGTTCCCCGATTTCTTTTGTGGCTTAATTTCGCCTCACCTGTCTCGTGAGGTTTGGACTTTCTCTTCCTTCTTCTGTAGTTCCCGTTCTCAAACATATCCAAGCATTTGGGGTCCAGCGTCCAGTAGCTTCCCTTGCCGGGCCGCCCCTTCTCTCTAGGAACTTTGATGAAACAGTCATTCAGTGAGAGGTTGTGCCGGATCGAGTTTTGCCAGCCCTGTTTGTTGTCATGGTAAAAGGGGAAACGGTCCATGATGAACTGATAGATTCCGCTCAGCGTCGCGCGGTTGTCTGGTGCGTTTTTAATGGCCATTGCGATAAGCGCAATGTAGCTATAGGGCGGCTTCTGTGGAGGTTCTTGTCTTGATGAGGCAAATCCCAGCGAGGGGATAATGCCTCCAACTTCGCCGCCGTACACATAGATTAGTGACTTGGTTAAGGCGAGAGCCGAGGCACCCATATCAGGCTGCGATGCCTGGCTATGGTACAAGCTCATGATCGTGGAGTCCCGTTATTTCTGTGCGGACCAACTTCGGAGTTTAAACCCATAGACGTCCTCTTCTGCAATGATAACGTGTACCACTGCGCCTCTCCTTCAGGGGTCTAAAATGTTAAATAATTGTTGTACGTTTGCTGTTTTATGTTGACTTAGCACTGGAAAATAAATTGTCTATGATAAACACTCGTTGTGTTCTCAGCCCACCCACATTAATTAAAATTTCATTGCCGAAAGCCCCAACTCTCTCTCCCCGCGTCGCCTGCCGACCAGCCAATGAGGTGCTTGGTTATTCCCTCATTTGTTTATAGAATTAGTCTGTTGATAAGTCTGCCCACCCAAGTTGAATCAAGCTGTGTTTATTTGGAAAAATTTCCGGGCACCCAATACATAAACGCACTGATCTGATGTTTGAAATATCACGTCCACCCTTGACGCTGAAGTTGCTCTCACAGAGAGAACAAGCAAACACGGCAGAGCTCTTTCTGGGAGCTTCTTTGGGTTAGTAGAAAAGAAAACAAAGTATGTAAAGAAAAATAACTTAAACAATTTCTTTTAAACTTTGTCAAAAGCCAAGCTTCTGAAATTCTGAATATTTCACTAAAATTATAATGAAATAATTTCACAAGATTCGTTTATTTCTTAATCCATGTTATTTCATATTAGTTATTTTTGTTTTAAAAAGATTTAATGATAAGAAGACATAATCAGAAAAATGACCACTGTTGACCTAACATTTATGTAGTAATATTTAAATAAATCGCTGAATCCACGTCGAAATCTTAATGTATTGTATAAGATAGATACACATTTTCACAGTATCACAGTTTCAAGTGTGTGGTCAGCAAAAGTCTATGACAGCAGCCATTTCCAAAAAAGGAAGATCTGGCGGAACATTGGGGTAAACTTTTTTTTTTTTTTTTTTTTTTTTTTGCAAATGCGTGCATGGTGCTTTATATTATGTATTTTCCTGTTTATAGGAGTGAGGGGGATTATAACAACTTTACAAGTGCACACAGCTGGCCTATGATTACATTACGTGTTTAGAGGTTTTGGTGGATAAACTTAGAAGTTTTCCTCAGTTTGACTTTTCCCTCTAAAGACTGTGATTCATAAAGTTTTAGCCAGAAATACTGGCCCCAACAGCAATACATCTCAATGTGTGGGATTATGCAGGTTCCCCTCTTTGACATCAATCTGCTATTTTTGCAAAATGTATCCTACAGGCATAAGCAACAGGCATCCCATGACGTGAAGGTTAGGTGAAGATGAACAGAACAGCTCAAAGACTCAAGGACTCTAGTATACGTCACTTCACTTACAGATAAACTATACATTTAGAATGGACTTCATACCTTTGACCATTAGACATATCTAGAATGCAAATAATATAGAATTAATAGAATATAGTCGATATGAATATTTATTTATTAAGTAAGGTTATTAAGAAGTTACGTTATTAATTAAGTTATTAAAATAATTTAACCAAGTCTTAAGTATTGTATATCATTACCATATACTTTTTGCTGTCAAACTCTGCGTTTAGCTGCCTTGACCATATGTAGCCTGTACGAACGTGTATGTAGCCTGTACGAACCAAAAACATTGCTGATTATTCAGCTGTTCCTCTGGTATCAATAAATATATGATATTCTAATGTGGTATTGTTAGATTACAACTTGGTTTTAAGGGATATATCCGCTAGAGGATTTAATTCCAATTCAGGAATACAGTAGTTGCTAAACAGTAAGTTGGCCAAAATAAACAGATGTTTCCTTTAATTTTTTACTATTTCTGCTGCTTTTCTAAATGACTTTATATTAAGTGCTGATAAGGTTTGTGATCCTGCCCTCTGGTGGACGAGAATTCTGCATTCTCAAAAAAGGTCTTTGAATGGTCTAGCTAGCAAACTTCGTTAAATGAAAGACTTGTTAAGGAGTATTACAATTATTAGGCTATTAAATCCTATCTGAAAAAATCGGCGCAACGCCCAAAACGTTATATTACGAGGAAATCGCCATTTGGAACAATTCATAAAGCAAAATGAACAGAAGGCAATTCTGTTAAAAAAAAAAAGTGTTTTTAATGTTAGTTTAAAATTTCTCATCCTGTGCAAATGTTAATCTAAAACTACACAGAAACGTACTACTATATTCGGTGACTACTCATTCAATGACTATTACTTTGAAAGCTCACAAACGTGCGCGTGGCTCTGGAAGTGTTACGACCGCTCGCACAGGAAGTTGAAATATCAGCTGATCGTGGTGTTTTTGATAGAAGTTGCGGTTGGAAGAGAGTGGGCTTTTCTTTTGTCTCGGGGTGACGCTAAACATCTTCAGGACAAAAAACAAACACAGGCTAAGTGAAACGCAACGTCAGGTCGGACCTAACTGGAAGAAGCCCGGTAGAAGCAAATATTGCGATTATGAATGGTCTGATATCAGTATTTTGTAAACGGTCCGCTAGCTGTTGAATCCTAGGAAAGAAAGAAAACAACACTGGGCGACTTGTGTGAGTCAGTGAGTGTAAACTGTGAGTTTACGTTGGATGTGCTAGCTAGCTACTTAACATTAGTTCTAACCTGTATTCTGAGCCCGGACAAACATATCGATCTGTCTATCTATCTTATGTGTATTAGCTGTAGGCTACGTTAAATACGTGCTCCAGAGCGGATTTTTTTGTCTTTTGGATAACGATAACGTTAGCTAACCCAGCTAACGTGTTTCAGTATAGGAAGACGGATAGATTACATCATCAAACTAGCTGTTTAGCTGTGTAGCAAGTTTTACTATGGGCATTTGTCAAGTTTAAATGTGCTGTATACAGCTGACCTGTAACTAGCTTTCTGAATTTGAAACAAATTGTCGTAAACTGTTGGCTAGCTAACATGTCAATGCTTGTAGGTTAGTAAGAAGGCAACCTGTAACCATTTGATTCTTACAAGCGTACTTGCCATATTTAAAGAATTTATATTTAAAGTATTTTTGGAACTGTCGTTTTGATTTTAAATCTGCTTTTGACCAAGTTTGTTACGCATTAATAATTTCTTGTCGTTGTCACTTCGTTATTTATAAGCATGCTGATGCTGTCGAAAATTGGAAATCATAAATAGGCTTTTTGCATTATCCGATCACATTTTAGTTTAATAGATTTCAGTAAGTTCGTGTGGTACTGAAAATCGATCATAGATTTATTATTCTCAAAGTATTATTATCAAGAATTAACATTCTTTCCCGTTGATGTCGCTAAGAGAGGTGCAGTTGCAAACAGCTGCTTAACGGGAGGCCTAGTCAGTATTTTATGTAAGGAAAGATCCAGATCTGGCACAGTCAGAGAACCTCGTTGAAAACCCAATGCTGGATCTGGAGGTGGTTCCTGAGCGATCTTTGGGAAATGAACAATGGGAATTCGCGCTAGGTAAGCATGTTTAAGACTAACCTCGATGTCCCGCTCAAGGTTATAAAAATCATTTTTTTGCACACAGCCTGTATTCTGTATTTTGTATTCTCGATTACCCACATTGATGGTAACAGCTACAAATTGCTCTTTCTGTTAACTTGTACCTGTTTTGACTGTAGTGAGTACTGTTTTGACTGTTGGTAAGTAACCAACAGAAGTGACTGTTCACTGTTGTGTCTGTTTGAAGGAATGCCAATGGCTCAGGCCATTTCCATCTTGCAGAAGCACTGCCGAGTCATCAAGAATGTCCAGGTGCTCTACAGTGAACAGGTATGTCTTCACACACCAGGGTTACTGTGTGTGTGAGGGGAGTTGGGGGCTCATGATACATTCCACGTAATGTCTTCATGTCCTTTATGTCATATTTGCTGTTTTATGGACTGAATGGGAGAGAAACGGGGAGGAGAAGTCACATAAAGCCAGAGGTCGGTGCTCTCTGGCTGTCTCTACTCCATTTGTTTCTAACCTCTTTCATTTCTCACAGATGCCACTAAGTCATGACCTCATGCTCAACTTGACTCAGGATGGAATTAAACTGCTGTTTGATGCCTGCAATCAGAGACTGAAGGTGGAAACATATTTTGCCTGAATAATGTTTTGTTGCTGTTCATGCATTTTGTTTATGCAGTACTCAGTGAGTGTGATTGTTTGCAGGTAATCGAAGTGTACGACTTGAGCAAAGTGAAACTAAAATACTGGTAGGTGATGTTATTAAAGCCTTTATTCGCATAAACATTTAAATATCAACTCGGTGTCCTGTACAGAAAAACAAAACACACACTGGTTATTTTAGGAATGGAAGTTTGTCGCCAAGGCCTTCACAAAGCAAGCATAACCATTTCCTCTTCATCTTTCAGCGGCGTACATTTTAACTCTCAGGCAATAGCACCCACCATAGAGCAGATTGACCAGTCCTTTGGTGCGACTCATCCTGGAGGTGAGCCTGCTGCTCATGCGCGTGTGTATCGTACGGTAGTTTAGCAAGGTTGGTTGAGGCTGGTGTTGAGGGTACGTGGGGCTTAACTCTGCCTCTTCGTTTGTGTACGTGAGGCTCTGTGTTAACTGTGCTTCTTTGTTCGTGCCAAGTCTACAACGCTGCAGAGCAGCTCTTCCATCTGAACTTCCGGGGTCTCTCCTTCTCCTTCCAGCTGGATTCGTGGAGCGAAGCCCCAAAGTATGAGGTAAGCAGCTCAGTCTCTGCACCAGAAATATCCTCACTACCATCTCTGGATGAACCTTAACACAAAGTGAAATATAGAAATACAGAGCAGCTTGTTCTCCTGCACACTGGTCTACTCGCAGCTGCTGTTGTTTTGCCTTGACAGCCTAACTTTGCCCACGGCTTGGCCTCCCTGCAGATTCCACATGGAGCTGCAGTCAAAAGGATGTACATTTACACTGGAAACAACCTTCAAGAAACCAAGTAAGTTTCAAGCTGTGTGTGCATGTGTGTGTGCGTGCATGCGCGTGTATGTGCACTCAGGACATCCTGACATGACTCTCCAAAGTATATATTCTTCTCCTGACCCACACTTTGTGTGTGTGTGAGTTTGTGAGAGCACGTCTGTGTGCATGTGCACGTGCTCTCCAGCTGTATTGTTGCCATCGTGCAGCTGCTTGCACCGTGATTTCATCGAAGGTATCAAATATTTTCAGATTTCAGAAGTCAGATGAACTGTCCAGTGATATAGCTGTGTTCGTTTCAGCAGCACTCATGGTTTGAAATGCTTTGTGCTGTGAAGTGCTTAAGTAACTATAGTTACTCACCCAACCTCTCTCTTCCTCTCTTTCTCTCTCTCTTTACCTCTGTTGTCTCAATCTGTTTCACTGTACATCTTTCTTTACCTCTTTCTGTCTGTCTATCTCCGCCCTCCCTCTCTCTCTCTCTCTCTCTCTATCTCTCTCTATCAGGGCTCCGGTGATGCCCCTGGCCTGTTTCCTGGGTAACGTGTTTGCAGAGTGTGTGGATGTGTTGAGGGATGGCACAGGGCCGCTGGGCCTCAGGCTCCGCCTTCTCACCGCAGGTACCGCAGCAGGACAGCGACTGCACCAGAGCGCGTGCTGCTGGCCGTGCTGTGACAGCAGAATGTAGTCCTGATTTTATTATTAGACAGCCAGACTGTTTAAACACTGAAGTTATTTACAGTGTTTACGGGAGGGGTTATGAACCAGAGCGAAACTCCAGTCCACTAGGGGGCGTCATTGTCTCAAACCAAAAGCCAACCAAAAAGGGCATGGTGTTTTCATCAGGGTGCGGCCCAGGTGTCATGGCGGATGCGAAGGTGCGGGTCCTTGAGAGGAGCATCTACTTTGGAGAGTCGTGTCAGGATGTCCTGAGTGCCCTTGGTTCTCCACATAAAGTTTTCTACAAGTCTGAGGACAAGGTAGTTTTCTGGAGCCTCCGCTCCATGTCTGCCATGGTGATCACCATGGAGATCTTCTGCACCTTACCGGTTCCTCATCAAAAGATTTGCAGTTAGCCAGTTACAGCTACAGATTTCATGTATAAAATTCCGTGTTCTTTTCCCCCCTCTTGTTTTAGATGAAGATCCACTCTCCCTCTCCCCACAAGCAAGTCCCATCCAAGTGTAATGACTACTTCTTTAACTACTTCACCCTGGGAGTGGTACGTGTGTGTAGAACCACAGTTCTTTTTCTGCATAACCTGACGGCATCCTCCTACAACGCAAGCATCGTTTAGCCCAGCATCCTGCCCAACATCTTCTCTGTCTCTTTCATGCTCCCAGGACATACTGTTCGACTCGACGTCCCACCTGGTGAAGAAGTTTGTTCTTCACACCAACTACCCGGGCCATTACAATTTCAACATGTGAGTGTGGCATGGCCTGCTTTCTGCTCTCCAGCTACATGCTATTGAGATGTGCCGGAGCACCTACCGAAACTACTGCCCCTTTCCGCTCATGAGGGATGCAGGACACTTCGGTACTAGTGGAGAGCAAAGGCTTCAGAGGCGAACTGACTCAAAGTTGCTCTTGCTTCTTCCATGAAAAGACCTATGTCAGTGTTATTTGACAACTAATACTCTACATGCAGCAGTTACTTAAGAATTTGTAAGGAGTCTTATGTGTGACTCTTGGTAATAATGTTCTCAAACTGTTGTAAATAATTCTGCAGATGTTCCATACATGGATGTTCTCAGTCTGTTGAAAATAACTAGAATTGGTTACCATAGCTACTGTTCTTATTTTTGTAGCAGATTTCAGAGAATTGGTTTAAAAAGCAAAATATAATGAATCTTTTGCTTAAAACTTCAAGATGTTTGGCTAACATATTAAAAATTGCATAGAAATCAACATTTGACTTTGATTTTAGTCTTATTTTAACGAGCAGATTACAGGTCATTTACTGCGCTACCCTTTCTGATTCCAGATACCACCGATGTGATTTCAAGATTCCACTCATCATTAAAAAAGGTGTGTGAGGGAGTCCGCTGTGCATGTGCATATTCCCGAGGCGGGGGGGGTCAGCGTTTGATTTGGTCCTGGTAGCCGGTATCACTGATTCACCTCCGGAGGTTTTACATTCTCGCCTGTGTTTCAGACGGAGCCGACGTCCAGGGGGAGGACTGCATCCTCACCACTTACAGCAAGGTGACTGCAGCTCGTTTATACATGTCATACACTGCTCAGCACTACAGCGTGTGTTGAAAAGGTGGTGCTGAATATGTTTCACCTTTCTTAGTGGGATCAGATTCAGGAGTTACTGGAACACCCCATGGAGAAGCCAGTGGTGCTTCACAGGTAAGACGTTCTGTTGGACATTCAATCAGAGAAAACAGGAGAGAACTATTTGGATGGAAAGAACCTCTGAAACGGGCCATCTTAACTGAGGGGCTTGAATAAAGCTAGCACTGTTTTAATAAGTCATTTATTCCTATGAGTCTATTTTCAGCATCTTATCTAAAACAAATACAATACTTTAAGTCTTCCCTTTAAACCAAATGAACGTTTGCAGCCCCAGGAGCCAGGGTGCGGAAGGATAATGGTCTGAATTCAGTGAGTGAATGAAGCTCTTTCATAGGTCATCATCTGCGAATAACACCAACCCGTTTGGCTCAACATTCTGCTTTGGCTTCCAGAGGATGATCTTCGAGGTAGGAAAGCTGTACACTGCTCTGTGGTAAAAGGTCACTGAACGATCTTTGTTTGGCTTTCTAAGCTTATTAGAGAAGTCGTCATAATTATACTGCGAAAATCCTTTGGTTCTGGGTTCATGCAGGGTGTGTCTTTGTTTTGTTGTTGAAGCATGTTCATCCTTTCATACCTAGTCGAAGTTGTTGTAATTAAACTGCGTTTCAAAGTTTTTGAAGTCCACTCCCTCCCCTCAACCCCACACCCTTCCTTCAGACCTTTCCTCCAAACACATGCAGTCTGAGTGCTTAACCTGTCTTCCTGTGAGCTGCGTTTACACACAAAATAAGTGACTGAGAGAACTGTGCACCTTGTAGAGAAGCTTCCTGATTGGTTGATACAGCTGAACTGTGTTGACATTTTTAGTTAGAGTCCAAGACAGTCACAGGTTTATTTTTTCCTTCTGTCTTCACATCCTGATAGCAGAGTCTCAAAATCACTTGCATTCACTTGAAGCACCTAATGAACACTGCGATATTCTCCAGGTGAACCATCTCCCCTCTGTGTTGCTGTGCCTCCAGGTGATGCAGAACAACCACATAGCGTCGGTGACCTTGTACGCCGCCCCCCGCATGGGCAGCCAGGGCCGCGCCGAGCCCGGTACACACTGAAGTGCCCGCGATGCCCATCTTGCTACATAGGGTCCTGTGGAGCCCTGGAGCCCACCAGCGCAGTGTGCCTTCCCCCACCGCGCGTACACACACACACACACACACACACACACGCACACAGATGCCATCCTACCAGCTGAATAACTGCGTGCTGGAAGCTCAGTCCAATTTCCCACAACTGCGTGCCACAATGGATGCTCCGCCCCTAGCCCCTCCCATACCTGGGCTTTAGGCAGTCAGTAGTGGCTTCATCCCACCCCTTGATCCAGCTACCCCCCCCCCCCATCAGCTCCATTTCCAACTCTGCACCTGTGTCAGTTTCAGCATAGTGGATGCACAGTGATTGGTTTTCATGCACACTGTTACACACATGGATACACTTATTCTGACATGAACAAGCATTGCTTGTCTGCGTTCATAAGCTTAAAGAAGCTGTTTTTATGAATGGCTTCATATTTCTAAAATGGTCCCTCACAAGACACGGACACCAAAGGGCAAATGTGACATACATTTCGATGCCATTTTCCTCTTCTGCACATTAAACACTTTAAACATATTCAGTTCGATTCATTTCAGGATTGCAGTGGCCCATACAGTGGGTGCACTCAGAAAACGCCGGAAAATTTATGAACCTTGGCAGCCATTGCACAAAAAAAAAGTTTGTTTGTTTGTTTGTTTTTGTTTTTTGTTTGTTTATTTGAGGAGTTAGGTGTGTGTGGGCTACAGAATAATAAGCACAAACTTAGCTGCACATCACATATGGGAGAGTGCTTGTAAACATGTTTTCTTGGAACAAATACAGACTTGCATACACACACACACGCATACACACACACACAGGTTAACTCCCATTGCAGTGCTGTGCAGTGCGACCTTCAGCTTACCGTTAAGTTGGCCATCATTCTTTTTTTGATGTTTTGTTGCAACCTAAGGTGATTGCTTGGTTTTTAACATTTGCACTAAAACAAAAATACACCTTATTTACTTGACACTTCTATCCACTGAGGACTGATGGGATTGCTGAGTGCGTGAGAGAGTCGTGAGAATGGAGAAATGGATTGGATTTTGAAGCTCTTAACACAGAAAACTGGACAAAAAAAATCATTGGCCTGTTGTTCCCGCCACTCTCCGAATATCTGCTTGGTTTTTCCCCACTGGATTGTTTTCTACCGGTCGCTCTTTGCTGTGCTGTTCTCAGCTCATGGTCTTCAAGCCTCTTCCTCAGTTCATCTCTACGATTTCCTAATTTGCCAAAACTTTAGCCAAAGAAATATCAACTGTCCGTGATTTAAAAATTTTCTCATCAGACATGACCTTTATTTAGCAGAAAGTAAGAACATTCCCTTTTGGTTTATAATTCCCCAGAATTGTTTAAATGACGTTTCCTGGCTGATGCTTTCTTGAATGCAGTGTAATGGTAGATTATGTTCCATTATGTCCCTCTCAGCGTTCTCCATTAGAGCTTCTGTCTCTTGATTTCTTGTACATCTGTGGGTTACGCGCAGGGTTTTCTGCAGTGATGTGTGTCTCTCTCTCTCTGTCTGTGTACAGAATTGTAAATAGTGCTGCTCCTCTTATCCGTTTTAAACTGAAGGCACCGTATGCGTTCACACTGAGTTGGAAGTCTGAAATTCTCCTGCATTGTGCTGTATGTTTTGCCATTGCTAACTGCGAGAGATGTTGTGCTTTTTAAATACAGGTGGTCCTAAAGGGCCACCGTAGCATGGATGTATGCGGACCTGGCCACGCAGAGAACCGTGGAGTTGAAGCGCCCGCGCTGGCAGAGCCGCCTGGTGATGCAGGCCACTGTAGCAGGCTCATGTGGCTCTAGTCTTATGGTCCTTCCCTGTCCCCACCTCCTCCACAGGCTTGTATTTGACACTAATTGATACAGCTTTGTTGTTATTTTTTTTTTTGTTTGTTTGTTTTTTTGGGGGTTTTTTGAGCAGTTGGTTGGTTTCCATGGACGGCAGCAGTTGTGTTCAGTTTCATCCCCTTCTTAATGGGGAGTTTGGAAACCAAGTAAAATAAGACAAGCCTAAATGTGGAACCACGGTTAGCATTGATCCTCTTTTCCTTCTGAACCTGTCTTGACTTTCTTGCTTTGTATATGAAACTGATCTACTTGTGTATGATGGAGCATGTACAGCTAAACTGAGGGACCGTTCGCTGTCTCAAAATGCCGGATAAAAAGTTTCTGAACTCATTTTATGAAGGGTTGGTGCAGCGCATGTGGTCGGTTAAATTACTGATGAAATACAAGTACAAGGGTAAAGTATCATTTTCATAATAAAAGTCATGGTTGTTGGGCATGTTTTTACATTTGTTGCTTTACAGTGCCCCCTGCAGCATATAAAGTCCCTCCACAATGGCAGCCCTCCATAATCTGAGGTTCATACTAGTGGTTGTGATAGTTCTGTTAACCGGAACTTGCACTTTCTTACAGTCTGTTTTGAAATTAGTACTTTTATGTTCACAATTTACCTGTGTGTGTGTGTGTGTGTGTGTGTGTGATTTAAAAAATATTCACAACTGGAGTCTTAAGTTGTAAAGGTCATCCTCAGTGAATATATTTGAAGCAGCAGCAACACAACCACTGACAGTGCAGCGGTCCTGCCTGTAGGGGGCGCTCCGGTCCTCCTGTTAGGAGCCAGCAGTTCGTTGGCCTGATTGCCTGCCCAATCTCAGGTGGTTCCCTCTCCTTCTCAAGTACAATGTTGGCTTTCATCAGCCGTGTTTTGGCTCGTTGCGTTTCCTCTTTATCCTCATGTTGGAATGGAAAGAGTGAATGAATGATTGTCCTTACAATTGCATTTCAAAATGGACAACTTCCATTCAGTGTCATGCGCATAATAATGCTATGTAATGTGTTCCTTATATATTGTATGCCCCCCTTCTCCAAAGTGATTATTTTTTGTGGATTCAGTATATTTGACCCATTTCTGGAAGTGGGATCCTTAATTAAAAATTGTGAATCAAGATTAATTGCAATGTGGTGTTTTGTATCTGAGATTTTTTTTTTTTTGTCAGAAAAATAACATAGTTAGGAAGTCTATGTCAGGCATATATTGTTTTATTTTTTGTTTTTGTTTTGAAAGCAATAATTCCAGCTGTGGTGATTAATTCATCTAAAAGCTTGCACAGTGCTCCTGAATCCATGCAAAAATGCTGTGACTAGCATTTTTTCATCTAGTCTACTGAATTCCCAATATTTTCAATTTTATAAACTGCATTTGTTCATTAAACATTGTTACAGTGTGTTCAACAAGAGTAATATTTGAAGCCTGGGTGTAATAAATATGAGGGGGAAACTACTCAGGTTTCCTTTGTTCTTTTGCTTTTCCTTGGTTTCAGTGTTTAACTGTACTTTGACTGTATTTTATCCCTCAAAAAGTACCTACAGCAGAGGAAAAGAGGGCAAATTAAAAAAAAAACGACCAGCAAATGTTCCAAAAAAACAAATCCTAAAAACTACAGACAAGAGGTGTAATTCAATTTTTGAGCATCTTGAGTACAAAATATTCTAATAGAGCCCATGTTTCCACTAGACTCAATAGGGCCGACTGCAGTACTGGGCTTTACTACCCTTACAAAATTGTGATTTCATGATGTCATTTGCCTCTACAGTTTGTTGCTAGGGACTACAGCATTGGTATCTGGAAGTTAAAAAAAAAAGGTTTTGACCCCATGGCAAAATTATTCACCTTTGCCAGCAACCAACCAAACTGAAGCTCATGTGCAAATCTACAGAAATACTCAAAATAAATCTGTACTATCTACACCTTTAAACATGTAGAAAAACAAAGATTTCCATGTAAGCCTTCAAAACTCCAGCATTAAACTTTCACAGTATCTGCGGTTCAGGCATAAAGTCCTTAGTGCTTCCCACTTGTATTCCATGGTAACGAATCCCAGTGTTCTAGCCGCTGTTCGTCTTGGCTACAGCAGGAGTCCTGTTTCTCCACTTGAAAGGCAAAGCTGTGGCAGCCTGGCTGCTATGGCAACGCACATTGGGGTCATGCAGGAGGTTCCACATGAGCCATACCTGGGGCACCGTCAGGCCATGCACCACCATCAGTTCCCTGTAGAAGCAAGGGTCATACACCTGCAGGTGAGGCGCTGCTGACGGCCTCGTGATTCCAAAGGTGCGGAAGCCTTCGTGCCGCTTGGGCTGCAGGCCCAGACGGAGCAGACACATTCCCAGAAACACATCGTCTATGGGAAAGAGCTCCACTTCCTTGCAGGCTGTATGGAGCCTCAGTGCAGTGTGTCCAGACAGGACGAATCCCCCACCCCCCGCGTAAGACGGGTATATCCCTTGACCATATATAAATTCAGGCACAAAGTATTTACTACTGCGTCTGCGAATTGGTTTCGCATGGAAGATGATGTCCCCAACAAAAAAGTCCTGGTCAGAATCTCTATTCCTGAGTACCTCCAGGATGTTTTCCATGTTCACGTAGACATCTGCATCTCCCTTGAAGATAAATTTCACTTTGGAACAGGTTGTGTTCACCCAGTGGAGAAAGTGAGTTTCTTTGAGTGTCAGGTTAAAGAAAGTATCTTCAAAATTCCACAGCAGAATATCTCCGAAAGCTTGGCTCTCATACATCAACAACTTGTCCCACAGTGGGAGCGCTGTGACGTTTGGGGGTACTCCAAGCAGGAAAACGGTCGCAATGAACACCCCGTTCTGAGCCATGCCTTCTCTGCCCCAGGTGCGTCGCACTACCTGACGTTTGTCGAAGTCTGCTGCTACTGATTTAATAGCAATCAGCAAATAGGGTACACCTTTAGGCCCTGAACACTTCTCTGGCTGGTCGATTAACATCTCGAACTCCCTCTGGTCTTTCTTACGAAGGTAATCTTCAAAGTCGAACTGGGGGAGAGTAGGAATAACACTGGCTTTTGTTATTGGGGTTTTGTTATTGCCAACCTTTTTCTTTGACTTTATCAGAGTCTGCTGACCTTTCAGTCTTGTCTGAAGCTTAGATATGTTCAATCTGGCTTCTGCCTGTGACTTAGACACAGGTCTGCTTTGGGGTACACTGGAAAGCTTTGAAGAAATGGACCTTTCCTTTTTTGCAGCTTCGAGGAGATCTTTGGAGGTGGCAGAGCCATTCTCAATATGCACTGTCTCCCAGGGTGTTAAACTTTGGTGAACATACAACAATATGCACAGAAGCACCAGCAGGACTAGGGTGCAGAGCACATCTCCTTTTAAGTGGATTCTCCTCATTGTGTCATACACTGCCACCCAAGTTTAACGAGTTTCGTGGCCATTGAATCTGCGAGGTTATCATAATTCATTCCTACTCCAGAAATCATATGAAGCAATGATCTCCTCTTCTTTGATCGTCACCTTGATTGATTTGACCTGGGTTATTTTATCCTCTCTGAGTGAGGGAATCGGGGAGTGAATCTCAGGTTTAACTATGCCTCCCAAAAGCAGTTCCAGGATTTATTTATTTATTTATTTGCTTTTTTTTTTTTTAAGGCTTTGCCATCTGTCCTGCAGATAAAACGGTTCCTAGAAACAGGTATATAGTATTAGATTAGGTACAAATCATTAATATACTTGCTATGACAGTTACCATTATAGTTATGCATATGTTCAATAGCTTTATGTCTATGGCAACACCACAGGAATATTCACGTTAAGCCTTTTCCTTATGAGTTAAATGAAGAGAGGCTTAACCTAAATATTTTACTTGACTCGTAGAACACAGCTTCCTTTTAGTAGTATATAATACTCATGACTACTAATATGTGAGCGAAATTTAGTCTTCAAGTCAATGTTTAGCACATTCAGTTTTACACTTCTACTACATGAAATAAACCTTACCATTTACTGTCATTTCTTTGAAAGAAGCAAGTATGATTCGTGTCGTTATTTTTAAAAATACATTATCTACGTTTTTTGCATTACTTAGAAAAAATATGATCCTTGAAATTCGATAATTTGCACAAAAACAGGATTTGTCTTAGTAATACCACATTCTTGAGAACTCGCTAGACTGTAACAAATGCAGAATAGCTATTTTCCTATGTGAATTTGGTCCAAGTTGTTAAAATGTCCTCGGATTTTTGCTTTTTGCCAAAGGCGCTCAACCAGCGTCAGTATGTAAAGAATTAACGCTGTCCTAAAACTTTCGCCTCGTGCAAATTTTACTTAAGTTTTCCTAATATCAAAATTACGTCAGTAACGGTAAGTCACCTTAAATCTTTTCGAGGTATGTATCGCACTCTAACCCTAAAAACAGGCATTGAAACAGCATTTACAAGACTTACCTAAAACTGGCTGTCTCCAAACTACCGTCAAACATCTGGTTTCCGTGAAGAAATTGCTACATGCTCAAAAAACTGCGCATATCCAGCCAGAATTTACTCCAACCCACAAAACTGGTAGTGAAGTTAGCGTCATACTTCTACTGACATTTTAATTTCGTGTGATTGAAGAAAACGTAAAATAAACCATGATTTGGAAATTAAAGCCAACATAATTTAAGAAAATGTCCACGTGACAACAAAGCATCCGCGGGACGCGACGTGAGCCAGATGCCAGCGCAGCAGCCGACGCTCGTGCTCAGAGACAAAAGGAACGCGCACGAAAATAAGCAGAGAGGGAACGAGTGGCTTGGTCTGGACCAGCACTAGCAGTTGGTTCGGTCTGAATCAAAAGCACTACATCATTTCCAATAATTTAATTAAATTCAATATTTTGCAGGTACATTGTCAATACAAAGTGCTTATGTACACCTGTAAAAAGTAAACAACCTCATACAGTCCTCTATTCTCTAGTCCCTGAACACTCAAAGCACACTGCTCTCTGAACACATAAGAAACTTACAGCGACTGTTCTACATACAAAACTGCCGTCACGAGGCCTGGGGTGTGTGTGCTCTCATGCAGTGTTTTCCATTGCTCGGTAAAAATAAATTACTGCACTAACAATTTGTTTCAGCAGCAGGAGGGGCCTTGGTCTGATGTTCACAGAGGCAGAGCTGTTGTCCTGTACGTAACACAGATGGCCTCTAGAGGGCACCCTCAGGAGGAAGCGGTCCCTGCCTTCATGATCCTGAAGAGGGCGTTTACATTGTTGTTCTTGATTGCGTCCCTGCAGGCAGTGATGACCTGGTTCTTTGGTTTTCCCACTGTGAGAGAGAGAGAGAGAGAGAGAAAGAAAGAGAGAGAGAGAAAGAGAGAGATGGGCTGTATATAGACATTCATCTCACGTATAGAGAATGTTTTCTATTGGACATTCACAGTATTTTTGAACATTCTGTCTGTAAGCACACCAGAGTTTATAGCAATAAAACACCTCCAGTATGGCCCTCCATGGCCTCCACCCACCTCTAAGCCTGCCTGCTCTCTGAATGGCCTGGTTTACAGCCTTGAGACGGGACAAGAGAGCCCCGTGGTTGTTGGAGCGTATTTTATATTCATTAATCAGATCTCGGTTGAGGTCATACAGCTCAATGTAACGTTTCTTCATGGTCTTCCTGATGAAAGGGAAAAGAAAGCAGTTGTTTGTGCGTGTACAAAGGGAGGGGAAACCAAAGAGGGTTTGTGATCAGGAGGGAGGAAACACTCACAAGTCTCCCATGAGCCTGGCATCCTCGGCCTGCACCAGCATGTTTCTGATGTGGTTCGAATGATCCGCGATGGCCGCTGTCAGTTTCTGATGCACAGCGTGGAACTCGTCCACCTGAACACATTTCATGGTTTTTACCACATGCGCTGCAGTAAGAGTTCACGACATAAACGTCAATGGGAGAGCAGGAGAGAGATGCAGGACTGTTACTAGCCTCTGTGAGAGTGAGCCGGAGCTGCTCGAAGTAGGTGGGGAAATCAGCCTCCGCCTGCAGGTCCTCGATGGCCAGGAATGCTGCCAGCGACTGGACCAGGTCTCCTGCCAGGTCAACGTCATCTGTATTCAGCATTATCTGAGGACACAGAAGAGGCACAAGGTGTCTGATGAATGATTTTAGCAGCGCTGAAGTTTAGCTTTTGTGTGACACTGAAACCCAGGTGTCTCCCTCAGCATTTAAAGAACCTGACGATGCTCAGTGATAAATATGGGTAAGACGCTTACACACACACACCTACCTCTCCACTGGAATGCATACTAATGGTCAGAAGACCTCCTCCACGCAGCGAAGTGAATGTGACATCTAGGCTATTGATGCCTTCTGGTAGCAGAAAGTTCTGGTTCAGCCACATGACCACCTGTGTACAGGAAGCACACATCAGCCAAAGCAGGAGAACTCCGCCCAGAAGGCAGGAGCGCAGATCTTGGCCCATGCCACATTTACATCAGCATGTGGTAGACACTCTTATCCAGAATGACTTTTTTTATCTATTTATCTGTATGACAGGATATACGCTCCCTGGAAATTAAGCCAAGATCTTGGTGTTGCTTTACAGACTCGGAACACTTTACAGACTTGGAACTTTGGAAGGTACATGGTTAACTTTAGGACAGTGGTTTAAAGCACTATTATCCTGTGATGGAAACAATTTCAGAGCAGTTTGTTGTTGTTAGCATTATGAGAAAATCATGTATTAGATATCAGTGATACATAATCCTTTTCGATGTGTGTGTGTGTGTGTGTGTGTGTGTGTATTTACCCTTTGTGGCCTGTCACTGATGCTAAAAGTGACTCTTCCTGTGGGTACAGGGGTTGAAGGTTCAACATGAAGGTCATACATAGAGAATCGAGGCAGCTGACGTGTTGTTTCAAACACATGAAACTGTGTGCTGAATCCAAATAAAGGAGAAAAGAATGTAATCAACACTCCTCCACCAAATCCAACACGTCTGCTTTCTCTCATCGAGCGTTAATCGCTACTTAATCGTTACAGTCAACATTTACAACTCCCTATTGGTCTGGTTGAGAAGGGGCTCTAGCGAGGAATCCTTTACTAACCACCGTCTCCCTCTCAATGTACAGCGCGTATACAACACCTCACTCCCTAGCTCTTTACAGAGAAAGACTGCTGTAGTTGTTTCCTGTGTATCCCGTCCATGTGCTTTTAATAATCAGTCCTCTGACAAATGAAACAATGGAGTCAATGGAACAATGGAATGTTGACAGGAAATAATGAAAAAAATAAATAAAATGAAATGACCCACACCTGGTCCTCCCACCCACAAAGGCTTTGATGTGCAGGTCCACTGGGATGTCTTTAGGGGGAATTATGGGAACACACACGCAGCCTGAGAGGTTCTGAGCACTGGGGTGCACCACGTGACTCTCGCCCTCAAAGATGCCCTCAGCAAAAATCAGCACTGCCCGAATACAGGTCTCTGAGGGAGGAGAGAGAGAGAGAGAGACAGAAAGGGAGGGAGAGAGGGAGAGAGAGAGAAGAAAGAGATGGTCTGTGAATGAGTGTAAAGCTACAAACGTGAGAACATTAGAAAACTCAGCAGTATTCAAATTCATCATTTCTTTATTCATTCTATTCCTAATCTGTTCATATATTATTATCATCATCATCATCATCATCATTATTACTATTACACATAACATCATTTATGGAATGTAATGTGGTTAGAGAGCAGTTTGGGTGTGTTTTAGCTAACCAGGAAGATGTCGTACCATTTGGTGTAGAGATGCTAAGCTCTATATGGGCCTTTTGGCTCTCTGTAGCTGCTCGCACAGACAGGGCAGTCTGGAGCTGTGTGTTGGCAGGGATGACGTCCATCTGAGCCTCCCCCTCAGAGGCACCAGTAACAGCCTATAGCCGCCGCCAGCCACATCATTAGGTCATCACGCATCTGAGCATGTACGTGTGCGCGTGTACGTTTGTGCATGCATGCAAGACCTTAGCGTTTTCCTCATAACTGCGGAGCTCCAGGAGCAGGCTATGTTTGCGCTGGCTCAGTTCTCTAATGAGGTCTTGTTCCACACTAACATCCATCAGGTTCCCCTTCATGTCCTTACTGGCTGGCAGGTAGCCACGTACTGCGAGACAACACGTCATCAGAAACAATCCACTGCTGTCACACTAAACGCACTGATCCATACACACCCCAAATGCTGAAATAAAGAGAGTGACTATGCTTAAGGATGATTGGTCAGCGGCTAACATTTGACATTCTTACCGCAGGCCCTTCTAGCCATAGACCCATTCATTGGCAGTGAGAAGCACTTTTCTTCCTCTTATGTGAAAGAGTCAAGCTATGAAAGCAATCTCTCTCACTCTCTGATGTAACTCTTTTTACATCACAGGTCATCACAAAGCAGCTTTACATGGGCGTTTTTATGGGTCTAGATCCCTAAAGAGCAAAGCTGAAGGTGACGGCGTCCCTGGGCAGAATAGGAAGAAACCTTGGGAGGACCAAGGCATGTTGGTTATGTTTCATCACCTTCTCCTTCCACCGAGGAGCAGATAAGCTGGACGTGCCCATCCATGCGGTAGTCTCCCTCCACCAGCCCAGCCACCGATGAGGAGAAGTTATCCTTGAAGATCACCTCACCAGTACGATCACTACGAGCATCAATCTGGATGATGTCATAAGTTCACAATTACACAGGCATGAGAAATGACTTTACAAGGCGTACTGGTAAGGAGGCAGACAGTGACCGTACACCAATGAGTCAGATGTGTGACAAGGTTCAAAAACAGTCTCACCTTCCCGTTGGACCAGCCAGTTATGAGCTCAACAACTCCGTCATCATTCAGATCGAAGGCATGGATACTCATTGCATGGTTTTTTGACTACAAGCAGGAGAAAAGAACCAGTTATAATGAAGCAACAACGTGTCGATAGGTAATAATAAGGGTACTCAGCGTGTGCCGAGTTGTGAATAATAAGCTCTCTATATATACACACCATATATAGTCATAGCCAAGTGTTTTTGAAATTGGGAGTATTTCTCCCATAAAATTATTGCAATTACACATTTTTTGTTATACACATGTTTATTTCCTTTGTGTGTACAGGAACAACACAAAAAAGGCAAACTTGACATAATAAAACTCCAAAAATGGACTGGACAAAATTATTGGCACCTTTTCAAAATTGGGGGTAAATAACTTTGTTCCAAACATGTGATGTTTGTTTAAACTCACCTGTGGCAAATAATAGGTGTGGGCAATCTAAAAATCACACCAGAAACCAGATAAAAAGGAGAGAAATTCATTCAGTCTTTGCATTGTGTGTCTGTGTGTGCTGCACTAAGCACTGAGAACAGAAAGAGGAGTAGACAACTGTCTGAGAACTTGAGAACCAAAACTGTGGAAAAATATCAACAGTCTCAAGGTTACAAGTTCATCTCCAGAGATCTTGTTCCTTTGTCCATGGTGTGCAACATCAATCAAGAAGTTTACAACCCATGGCTAATTTCCCTGGACGTGGACGGAAGAGAAAGACTGATGAAAGGTTGCAACACAGGACAGTCCGGATGGTGGATAAGCAGCTCCAATCAAGTTCCAAAGAAATTCAAGCTCTCCTGCAGGCTCAGGGTGAATCAGTGTCAGCGCAAACTATCCGTCGACATTTGAATGAAATGAAACGCTATGGCAGGAGAGCCAGAAGAACTCCACTGCTGACACAGAGACATAAAAAAGCTAGACTGCAGTTTGCCAAAATGTACGTGAGTAAGCCAAAATCCTTCTGTGAAAACGTCTTGTGGACAGATGAGACAGATAGAGCTTTTTGGTAAAGCTCATCATTCTACTGTTTACTGAAAACGCAATGAGGCCTATTTTTTTTCAGTTATTATTTTCCAAAGGGTGTGCAACCAAATATTAAATTGAAAGTGCCAATAATGTGTGTGTCCCATTTTTGGAGTTTTGCGTGAAATATCAATTTTGGCCCCCCCCCCTTTTTTTGTGTTGTTCCAATACACACAAAGGAAATAAAAATGTGTACAACAAAACATGGAATTGCAGTAATTTTATGGGAGATATGCTTCATTTTCTGGAAAAATTTCAGGACGCCAACACTTTCGGCAATAACTGTGTGTGTGCGTGCATATATATAAAATTAAAAGTACCTTGATTCTCCAATATCGTGCAGTGCGGTCATACACTCCCACAGTGCCGTTAGCCAAGGCGTAACCAAACCTGCTGCCATGCATCTGACATAGTGAGGTTACTGTCTGAGAGAAACAGAAAGCCACCAGCGGGCATAGTCAGAATATTCTCTCCACATGAATCCTGTGACCCACAATATCACTGCCACCAGCTGTGAATATCATTTCATAGTTACCTCATTCTCTGCCATCTCAGACACCAGCTCATCCTCTCTAAATACCCTGATATCAAAGTCTTCTGATCCCACAAGGAGCTGCAGATCCAACAATTACTTTAAATTATGAACGGCACATTGATTGTTATCAAGTACGTACTGATAATATCTTAGCTGCACTGGTGAGTATACAAGCGCTCCAACATTTTAAACGGTTTGTCCTTGCTCTTGTGCTTTCTCTGATTACATCTTTCCTGTCCTCCATAAATCTGCCAGATATTTCAAGTGATGCAGTAATCAGCCAATTTAAATGTGTACAATTTGTTATAAATATGGACTAGAAGAGTTGGCTTCAGTGGCACAGATTAAACCTTGTGCTGAAAGGCAAGATAACTAAGCATTGAACCATTCAGTTTTCAACTATTGATTAACTGGTACACCTATGATTGGTAAACATTTAGATTTTGTTGTTCATGTTGGGGGTAAAGAATGTTCCCCAATTTTTATTTATTTATTTATTTATAATTTTACAAAAATGCAAGGATATTGTCCTATGATCCTATAAATCCCTTTCAAGTCTGCTGTTTTCCAGTAGTTTTGATAATACTGGTACTACCTTCTTAAACACAGTACCGTACAGAAAGTACCCAAACAACACTTTAATTTCACATTTTAATTAGCTTTATTGGTTTTAATGGTGTCCTAATTACACTGTGGATCCAGACTGAATTGTGTGGGACTAATGTCACATAGGAAAAATTAAAAGGTGTTGATTACCTCATTCTTTCCATCACCAGTGAAGTCACACAGTACCAGTGATCGCACGTTATCTCCAGTCACCTTTTAGCACAAACATTTAGTCACCGTAATATCCTCAAAAATGTTAAGAGCAAGCAAAAATAAAACAGACAGCCTTACTGTCCAGAACTGATCGTTTCCCTCATAGTCAAAGCCCTGAAGAGCACAGTTTCCTCCAATGATGGCGAGAGGGCTCTGGATGTCCCCTAACTTTCCCAGAACAATCGCATTGGCCCCATCCGTCACCTGAAGTACAGCATCAACATCAGAAGAAAAGGTTCAATGACCATTTTAGAAATTGGATCATTTTACCTCTACCATTGATTGACTACCAACGAACAAAGTTGCAAACATTTTGCGACTTTTCGATACCCTTTCGATATTTCACTCACCTCCCTGTAGAATATGTCTGCGTTGTCATGTACGTCGTAAGCCAGTAGATTGGTCTGCGAGGCCACTAGAAGTGCATGCTTGGTAGCACCGGGTTTCATGATGCCTGCAGTCAAGCAGCTTACAGCCTGGTTAATGTTAAGTAAGGAGATATCGGAGTCTTGGCCACTCTGACTCAGCCGGTGAGATGCTTGCCTCTGGCCTCGACTGTGAGGGTTATGTATGAACACCTGGATAAAACAGAACCAGAGAGTTACATCTGAACCAGAGGGTTAAAAAGATTTGCCAAATTCCAATAAATGTAATTCGGATCACACTTACCTTCCCTGCTTGCGTAGCTGCAGTCAGACACGGGTGAACTCCATCAAACGTTCCCATAGTAACCATACGGGGGTTAATCTTATGGTTTAGTTTGAGGGTGAATATTGGGACCAACATGGTTGCACGGTTTTAAAATGAGAAACAAATCTGTGCAGGCTAGAGTCCGATAGAGAGGTTGAGTGTAATTTCCTATAGCTAGTTTAAGTGTTAACCTCAAGATATCTTCGTGTACAGTAATTAGGAGTAAACGTCTCGCTAAAGGTGAAATAATACTAATTAGCTGTATAGAGCCTACACATATTCTCACTCCTCGCTCGTTCTAATAAAATAAACAGCTTATTGTTCCGTCGCCTGCTAGGCTTTGGTTACCTAGCAACATGGGAGCTTCAGTGCTTTTTGGAAGCTAGTTAGCTTTGCTAACGTCCTCAAAGGTAACTAAGGTTCCCTTTGCATACGCACTCACTCACTAACTAATCCATTATTTGACAGTCGGTTCGTTATTTTAAAATAAAAAAGTAAATAAGCAAAGTCACAATTTTACAAGCTATACTAGCTATATACACTCAAAATATATTCAAAACTGCACTAATAAAGCTAACTAGCTAGCTAGCTAACTTCCGTTACATTGACTAATTGGCTTGTTTGAATTGTTACCTAACTAGCTAACCAGCTATAAATTGTATCATCTCCATCGATTTTGATGTGTTCCTATATCTAACATCAAACAATCTTACCTGAATCCTTTCTTTTTACCGACAAGTTTCTTACTTTGTTATCGATTAGCTAAAGAGCCATCTAGGTTAGCTAGGCATCATAATTTCCCTGGCTTCAAGCGGGAGGTTCAATGCATATGCGCGGATTTGTAGATAAATTAGCTGGCTAGCTAGCGTTAGCTAACCTGGCTTTCTACTTAGTGGGAAGACCTCAGCCGAAAACCATTGCATATTGAATTAGCGTGTTATGATTATTTCCTGTTCTTTTATCTCTCTACCTAGTTAGCTAGCTTTCCTATATAAACAATGCAGAGCTTTATCTAGTCATTATGTAATGATTTGCTATGTTGTTACTTGAAATGGCCGGCTTTTACGTACAATATAACTGAAACATACTAACTTAATCCAATACGTCTGTCTTATAGCTAGCTAGCTGTTTCATGTATTTTGCCTGACTCCATGTGAAAAATATAAAATATTTCGTTCAGTTCTAATGTGACTCTTAACGTCACGTATCAACGCACGGTGGCGTCTCTTGCACTCGGCACAACACCCGGGTAACGGGAAAAATACTCCCAGTCACAATCACTCAGCGGGTGCAAAACACTTGTTTGCTTTGCTTTTGGGAGAACACTTCGCCGGGCGCAGAGCACCCGAGAGCGCGCATGCTCCCGTTCGCTACGTTGATCTGAGCCCAGACTCAGTGGAAGTGTCGTGTGCAAAGGAAAATTGTTAGGAAATAATATTAAATAGTCTAAATTAAGATTAATAACGGTTGTTTTAGAAGAACGATTCTTTATTGTAGCCTCTTTTTAACTTTGTATTTCCTTTCCGTAATTTATTTGAAATAGATAAATAGTAGGAGCATTAACAAGTGTTGACAACTTTTAAGTCTATCATAAAACAAGTTGACCTAAATATTGCTTTTTTGATTCAGCGTTAACTGATAAGCGTATGTTTATGTCAGATAACGCTAAATGAGAATACATATATGATCTAAACAAATCATAAATTATGTTATTATGTTAAGAGGCATACATATTCCTGCTGATACAAACTTTTGAAAAGGGCAAGGGTGCTTATGTCATGACATAAACAATGGCGAGATTTGGCAGGGCGTTTCACTTCATTATTGTTTGATGGTTTGCACTCAGTCTTGATGGCGTAATTGCCATTCAATGAGATAAACCGTGTGCAGGCTCGCGGAGGAGGGGCCGTTAGTTTTGCACTCGGTCTAAGAGTCCTCAGCGCACTATAAATTCACCACATTTCATTCTTTCAATACTATTCAGCTTTACGCAAAGGAAAAGATTCATTCGGGAAATTTCGAAGACCAAGCTTGTGCATAAAAAATGGATCCTTGTGACTGCGCTAAGAGTAAGTTTGTTTTGTTTGTTCTTGTTTTGTGTAGAACGGCTTTTATCGCTTGCTAGGTTACGCAGCGGTGTTTCACTTTCTATTAAAACTCCTAACAGTTTTCGCGCACCTTTTTTAGGTGGGACTTGCAACTGTGGTTCAAACTGCAAGTGCAAGAACTGCAGCTGTACATCTTGTAAGAAAAGTAAGTTTGGTTCACTACACGCTCAAAGAAGAGTAACTCGAGTAATGTGAATCCTGACGTGCAATATATTTCCTATTTGCCATTTTATATTTTGCTATTTCCTAACTTCGCTATTTTTTTGTTTTTCGCCGTTCACAGGTTGCTGCGACTGCTGCCCAGCTGGATGCACTAAGTGTGCTGCTGGGTGCGTGTGTAAGGGCAAGTCATGCGATTCCAGCTGCTGTCAGTGAAGACGGCTAATACTGTTGTGCTTAGGATGTAAAATTCTTTGTACCGTCTTGCCATTGTACCATGTGTCGGTGGTGGCTTGCCTTGCTTCATTATTATTTCTTTTTATGACCAGATGCCAATAAATATATACATGCTGTACAGTTTGTCCCTCTTGGAATTTGTGGTCTATAACTAGTCTTCTTAGTTCTGTTTACTTGATATGCCACTTGCTGAGGACTGGGGGGTTTTGGGGGGGGGGGGGGTGGCTTGCATGCACTCATGGTCAACTTATTTGGTTCTAAGGTCTAACTTGAATAACTAGCCTGTAGTTTTTCCTGCCTAATGAAAGTATGACTTGGTGGGTCTACAGTACCAAGTGGTGCTGTTGGTCTCAGTGAATGGATTTGAATTAAACTTTAGCGTTTCGTCCAAAGCAAGTGAAGGCCAAGACTGTCCTTATGCAAATGCACACTTAACAAAGCTGTTTAACATCACTGTCTTGTGTGAACCACAGCAAGCCAATCCTTCAGGCAACTCCTAGCATGTCGTTCCATTAAACTTCTCCACCCACCTCATGATTGCATACCAACTGCTCCTCAACCTACTTTCTAAGTCTCGGTGGCCTACATAAGAAAGGGGCATTCATAAAATTTAGCTGAGGGTGTTTTCAGCTCTTCATTGAAGGTGAAGGTGTGGCAACAGTTGGAAAATGTATCCCATTCAAAGCCTTTTTATTTTCTGCAATCGTTCGCATCATGGTATTTTATCTTGTATAAGGAGGTTATTTTGAGGTTTCACGTGATTACCAAACATCATTTAACTTTCATCACTATTGTCTCTGCTCTGGGGTGTAAATAAAGTTATGCTGGAAGCGCGAACGCAGTCAGGGAAACCTGAGCCAATCGGATTTCACGTGGTGAAGAACCCGGGAGCAAAACTAGTTAGCTGGCTAGCTGCTGTAATACGAATGTGGCATCTACGTTACAGCTGTCAAAACAACTTCGAGGATTCGTTTGCAAACTTTCGCGTTTAGGAAAGCGGTAAGGGAAATAACCTTGTATCACGTTACATTCAAAAGCATTTGGTTATTTGCTGGCACTGTCTCGTGGCATGAAAGGAAACGTGCTACTAGCTAGCTACCTCTTGCAGTAGGGGTAGTTGGAAGCTAGGCTATTAGCTCGCTGGTCTAGCAGACTGTTAGCTGTTGGCCTGTTATTCCGTTTATTAATTACTAATCTGTGAGTACCGGCAACATATCCACGAGTTACTTTTTTGTGTAAAGCACTGCGACAACTGGAAGTTTATTAATGTATTAAGCTAGCTATATCATACAATGAAAGTAGTTAGCCAATTGGCTAGCTATTATTATAGTAACTAAGATAGCTAGCTAGTTAACTAAACACTACTAGATAGTTAATTAGCTAGCTAGCTAACAAAGTGCTTTCCGATTCACGACTAGGTATGAATTTTGATACCAGCGCTGATCTAGAGATAAAACGGTATGAAATAGGAATAAGTTAGATATACCGGCTGGTTAGCTAGCTATCTAAACAAGTAAGCATGGCTTGCTGAAAAGCTGGCTATTTAATGCGTTCTCTGTGGGCTACCAGGAGCTGGACATGGATGCCGAAGGCTTCGGGGAACTCCTACAGCAAGCAGAGCAGCTTGCCGCGGAGACTGAAGCAGTGTCCGAGTTGCCCCATGTTGAGCGAAACCTGCAGGAAATTCAACAGGCTGGGGAAAGACTACGCTCCCGCACCCTCACGCGGACCTCGCAAGACACAGCAGATGTCAAAGCGTGAGTTCTCACTGGTCATTCCCCTCGTTTCCAGGTAACACCTGTGTTACCGCAAAGAAATTTACCAGCCGTCGCATGCAAACGTGTCTCTTTGCTGGTAACTGCAGTGCATACATAAGGGCTTTTCTATGTCAGGCTAAAAATTGGTATTGAAAAATGATTGTCTACATACTGTTCTAAGTGTGTCCTGGTCTTGTACTGCATACATTTATGATTAGGATATAGTGAAAACATCTGTGCAAAGCCTGTATAGATTTTCTGCATATTGTATGACTTTTTGCTATGCTGCTATACCAGCTCTTATTACTGTGGCACATCTCACGTCATAGTCATAGAATTTTATAGTGATGTTAGGATGCTGTTTAAAGGCAGAGTAAGTGATTTTTACCTCAGCACACTTTTTATGTCTGTTTATATTCTCCTCACATTTAAGCAATTATCAATATAATATATGCTAATAGGTACAAATCTGTGGTTACCCAAGGCTATGTAGTACATGGGGTGAAATGAACTTTTAACATTGTCAACTGAGCACAGCTTTGGAGGAATGAGGGGAGGAACTGCATTTGTTTAGCTGCTGAATTTCAAAACATCTAGCTTCAGTTACTTCTGCCAAAGTCACAGCCTACAACTTTATCTACTGCTTTGTGGAAAATGTTAGGTACATGAAAGGAAAAATGTGACATTTTGACCAGCCCACCTGGAAATGAAATCAAAAGGTCAGTGTAAGACAAAAGATCCACTAATGTCTTGTCACACATTGCGTAAGTTATTCTTCTGAATTTTAACAAAATGGTTTGCAAGTTACATCATGTAAATGGAATTCAGCTGAGAAGAAATATTATTTACAACAGTCCTGTTATGGAAAATTAGATCTTGTTGTGTGAAAACCTCTCCATTTCCATCTTTGATTATTTCCATTTGTTAAATAATCTGAAATCTGCCCTTGCTCCTTGGGTTTAAAAACATGTAGAGGTTTAGCACTAATGTGAAAACCCCAAAATTTGTGGTTCTGCTCCTTCTCGTCAAGTGGTTGGATGTGCAAAACCCCCATCAGTGGTAGCGCAGAGTGGTGAAGCAGCATTCTCGCTGTTCTCCTACAGGTCTATTCTCCTGGGCTCCAGGGGGTTGGACATATTTCATATCTCCCAGCGTCTGGAGAGCCTGAGTGCGGCTACAACCTTTGAGCCACTGGAACCCGTGAAGGACGCCGACATCCAGGTGAGGGAGAGAGATGATTGTGGAATGGATGCAAGTATTATCTTATTAGGTATTATCTGGAGGTATATACATCTGGATGGAAGTATCATCTTATTAGGTATTATCTGGAGGTATACACATTTGGATGGAAGTATTATCTTATTAGGTATTATCTGGAGGTATAC
>JAOXYF010000027.1:23659513-23685064 GCA_028565775.1 Sternarchorhynchus goeldii | reverse complement strand
TATATATATCCATTACATACATTTCCATATATGCAATATTTATATTTCCAAGATTCCTATCTACTTGTGCCTTAAATTAAACTTTCAGTTCAACTGCATGTAACTTGCTTATTTCACCCTAACTTCTAGCAGCCTGTCAGTAGATCATAGTATTAACACAGGCAAACATTGTATTTCAAAATAGATAAATGAAGTATTTTTGCTATGATCTCTGAATGAAGACAAGCTTTTTGTGTTCTCTCTAGGCTCACAACTCTTATTAGCAAGTTTCGTCTTGGTTTCCATGAGATCCAAGTCCTTCCTGATATCAATGAGAATCCTCAGCCTGAAAAGTATTTGTGTTATTCCTCAAACAGCCGTTTCAGTTGATTAGTAATTAGCTGTTTTAAAGCAGATTGCGTTTGTGTGGTGTGACAGCAGTTCACACTACCTTTTACTGTTTCACCAGTATTAAGAAGTTTGAGGATCTGCTAGGGCCTTACAGGGTGCAGGCCATCCAAAAGAATGGTGAACGAGGATCCCCCCTGAGCCCAGGCTGCCCCTGGATGGTGTCTGATGAGGACATTGAGAAAAATATGCCAAAGGTAAACTGTCTAATACATGTTGTAAGCCAGCTACGTGAGTGGAGGCATCAGCACACATAAACATACAGTAAGAGCTAATGATTGCAAATATGGATGAATCTGGTCTTTTGTGCTAGTTTTTTTGGATCTTTGTATTAATGTCTCTGTGTATTTTTGTGGTTTTATTCAGTCCTTTAGACAGATTCGCCTGAATGAAGTCCTGCATGACTACTCAAGGGATGCTGCTCTGATAATTGTGTAAGTGCTTATTATTTTACACTATTTTTTAGGCCACTCATAGACAGAGAGAATACATTGTAGCCATACATTACATTTGGAAAGAATCTTAATAAGAAACATTTTGTAGCTATTTGGATGTTTAGAAAAAAAGAAGAAGAAAGAAACAAAACTGCGCCGCATTTCAGAGCACATCAGAATAGACTTTTTCTTCCCCCTTTCTCACACCATATCAACAGCGGTAGTGGCATCGGGCGAAATGCTAACATATGGTGAGGACTGTCCTTGTTTGAGGCGTTTGTGTTTGTGTTTGGCTCTGCAGAACTATGCCTGTGGGCCGGAGGGGCACATGTCCCAGTGCTCTTTACATGGCGTGGCTGGAGACTCTGTCACGTGACCTGCGACCCCCAGTGCTGCTCGTAAGGGGTAACCAGGACAACGTGCTTACCTTCTACTGCCAGTGATAAATGCTGAGTTGGTGATAAACGAGTGATAAACACTGAGTCCGTGATAAATGCTGAGTCAGTAATAAACAAGAAATAAACGCTGAGTCAGTGATAAACGCTGAGTCAGTAATAAATGAGTGATAAACGCTGAGTCAGTAATAAATGAGTGATAAACGCTGAGTCAGTGATAATACGCTTAGTGAGTAATAAACGTTGAGTCAGTGATAAATGCTGAGTCTGTAATAAATGCTGAGTCAGTGATAAACGGTGAGTCAGTAATAACTGAGTCAGTGAATGTCACCAGCACCAGCTCTGACACCGAACACTGGAGCACTTCACTCCCACTTTGATGTAAAGTAAGACATGGTAAATAATACCATAGAATCTAACCTTTCTTGTTTTTCTGACATTTGTAATGTTATGTTTGATCCCAATTATTGTCTTGTTGAGAACTTTTCAATTATGTTTGATATTTACCTGATACTGACTATTACATATATGCTTTACATTTATTTTTTTTACCTTTTAATAACCTGTGGTATAATATTTGCATATACAGTGCAAATTGTCTTATTCCCTTAAGTTCTTTGATTGCTCTATATAGAGGAAACTGAAACATCACGTCACATCTGTGAGATATTAATAATGATAGTGAAACATAAAGAAGCAAGAAGTCGTTTTTTCCAATGATTCTTCTTTACATTATGAAACATCAATTATACTGACACCTAGTGGCCTGGATGTTCCAGAGATTCTGTACTAAATGTATTTTAAACATAGCTGCCTCCGTGTGGGCAATCCATAACCTGGTTAATTTGAGGGATACAAAGCAATGGAATTCTTCATTTTAAGTGAGCTACACTTTATAGGAAAAAAATGTTTAACAAAAATAATCACTTTCATAAATATTGTTTGCTACTTTTTGGTGGTAAAAATAACATCGCTTCCTTAATGTGTCAAGCAAAAATATAATTATAATTAAGCAACACGTGCATTTAATTGATGACCTGATCCTAATCCTAGATTAGACACACTTGTCTCTAATCTGTCATCATTTAATTGATGACCTGATCCTAATCCTAGATTAGACACACTTGTCTCTAATCTGTGGCATCACTTTTTTGGGGGGGGCATTTGTAACCGCATATCATATTTTATACTTGTAATAAATACATTTATGTATACCAGTTACATTTTGTATATGCAACATTATACTTCATAATAAATACACTTATTATCTACGCTGAAATTTGTATCTGTAATTTATTTAAAAATTTAGTCAATGTAATACTACAGGTCTACTATTACCTGTAGCCAAATTTTCATACATAGATAAGCTTTGTAGGTATAAAAGCTGCTTCACTAAACTGGAACTGCCTTGTAACTGAGCCAAAGAAGACTCATTGTGCGAAGGAAAACTTTTTGCAAATGCAGTTGTAGGTATGTACTGTTTCATAAAGACCCCTGTGTACTGGACAGTGCAGGATTTAGTATACAAACAGACAGTACAGATAACATGTATGTAGTACGCTGTTACTAGAGCACTGTTATTACTGTTTGCAATAGACTCCGCCAAACCTCATCCAAATCTGTCAGCAATTCCTGACTGCGTTGTCAGTTGTCATACTCTATGGACACGCACGCACGCAAATACTTATGCATCACCTTGTATAGAAACACAGTCTATATGTACATTTAACATGAGGAATGCAAACAAAACATCTATTTTAAACATGGCTGCTTTTGGACCCTACAAATGAATTTTATTCATCTCATGTGAACTACACCTTATAGGAAAAAATGTAAATAAAATGTAATCACTTTAATAAATATTGTTTATTATTTAAGGTTGGCAAAAATAACTCATTGCTCCTTTAAGAAGTAGCCTATGCATGATTACATTTCTCTGCGTCTTAGAAAAAACTGAAGTGGTGTTTAAGGGTTTTGATGTAGCTTGTATTTTATGTGATGAACTGTTGAAAAAACAACAGTTGCAGACAAGCTATAGTATTGAAACTAAAACGCGTGTCGTGATTTTCAATTCACTGTCCTTCTAGCCCAAACAGTCCTCGTATTTTTAATCACATAAGAGTATTCACAGCATCATATTGCATTAACAACAATTAATTTTCCTGTGGCCTCGGATTCAATTTGTTATTGGAACGATAACACGTGGAAATACCTAAGCACTTAAACGTTTTTACAAATTCATAACGTAACACAATTTATGGTGTGATTAGCCTAGCCTACACTTAATACATTGATCTCTCTTTGCACGTTTACTTATAATAGACGCTTTAGGGTGATGTTCAGAGTTTTTCGTACTACACAGGCGGGGTTGGACGCCTTTAACAGTATGAAATACCCACTGTCGCTTTCATCATGCAGTAAAATTAACCCATAAAGAGTTTATCAAAACGCCCGACACTCATTGCCAACAGTAGTATAATGCGCCTGCGCATTTCGTGGGACTTTCACACAGGCTACACGACGGAACGGAAGTGTGTTTCAGCCAATCCGCTCTAGCCACACTGTGTTTTGGAAACAACACACCCAAATATTTCACGACTTGTCAGCTGCGCAAAAGTTCCTGTAACAGGGAACCTCTTGTCATCCAGGAAAAATAGCCTTTTGTAGCTAGAGCTGTTCTTTTCATTTCAGGTGAGCTTGTTAATAGTTGGTTTGTGCGTATTCGAGTTTTGTAGCTATCCAGTTTCGCGAGTGTACATTGAACAGTTTCTTGCTGGCAATTGAGAGAGAGAGAGAGAGAGAGAGAGAGAAAATGGATGATTCTATGGCGTCAGATAAAGAGACGATTTCACTTGTGATTAAAACGCCCAATCAAATTCATGGTGATCAATTGATCGAGGGTGTAAACATGAACTGGACTGTAAAGGATCTGAAGAATCATTTGGCAAATGTGTATCCATCAAAACCGGTAAGATGTGAATTCCTATTGTTGATAAGCCAGACTTTTCACCTTGTTTCACAGCCAACCGGAACTACATAGTTAAATGTTCTACCGCTTACTCTCAGTGATGCGAGGTGCTTAGGTAACAGGTTAGCCGATTAGCCATCTTATCATAGCTAGTGTTCTCTCTCGCTATGTAACGAATTTTATCTACAAGATAATAATGTTATACATAGCTTGGTTGCTGCCAGTTAGCAGTTAGGTGGTAACACTGGCCACTGGAACAGTTTGTGGTTGGATTTCACCACGTTTAAGCTATTCTGTAGCTGTTTCCCAGCTAAAAGCCAATGCATAGACTAACTAGTTACGTTCCTCCGTACTCCTGAAGTGTAGCTAGATAGATAACGCTGATTGTCAATTTTCTAGCTGTTTTCTTCAACGCAATTAGCCCGTATATAACGAATTAGCTTTACTAGTTTTCTCGCTGTCACAAGCCGCTTACGTAATTCGTTTCCGTATATTTACAGAACTGGTCAAGTACTAAAAGCCAAAGCATAGACTAACTACTTACGTTCCCATGTGTAGTCCCTGAAGTTTAGCTAGCTAGATAAAGCTGATTGTCAGATTTGAGCTGTTTTGCGGTGATGTTTCTCTTTTTGCTTTCGATATTTTTGTGACGATTCCAATTTGGTTTTTAACAGGCTGCGAACGACCAGAGGCTTATTTACTCAGGAAAACTTCTACCAGACCACCTGCATATCAGAGGTGCTTTTAGGGAGGTAAGTAAACGTGTATACTGTATAATTTTTTCTCTCTGTGCATTTAGACCTGCACGCCCTACCCCCCAAAAGACTTGTGTGACCTACATTTAAAAAAATCACAGCCTTTGATGGGAGCTCACCCCTTTCTTGTTGGCTTCACTGTGGCGCGGCGCTGGTTTACTAAAGTGCTAAACCCATTCCGTGGAACAGAGCTGGCCTCTGAGACTTATCAGGTAGCTGGAGGCCCTCAGAACAACTGCAGCATATTCTGATAAAGTCCTCTCGCTATGTTTAGAGTTGCAGAGTAATTTCAGAACTGTTCCAGCTGTTGCACAGGGTGCGGCAAAACCCCTTTCTCTCCTTAGAATGCAAATACTTAACTGATGTGTAAAGCTTAACGGTCCAAGGAGCCGTTATAAATTTCTATGACTTTAGTTTGGCACTTATTTTACAGATCCTTATAGTTTTTACTTTTTTCCTTTCAATTTTAAAAGTGATCTTTTCCATTGATGCCTTACGGCTGCGTGGGCTTAACTCTGGCCAATATCTCAATATCTCCTTCTTCAAAACAGCTGCTTTCCTTTTAATAGTATACATCTGTCTCACAAAGCTGTGTGGTTTGGATACAGGTGATTAGGCACAAACACCGGATAATTACAAGTTTAATTACAAGTTGCTCTGTTTTTCCTGTTACCACTTTGAGTGCAGGCTTGGAAGTGTGCTTTCTTTATGGTTTGACAGACTCCTTTATAAAAATCTTCCATCTTTATGTTCTTGTGTTCACAGATGGACACTGTACCCAATCTTCACCTTGTGTGTACTTTTAGACCCCAGTCAGCTTCTCAGCTGGGGGCCAGACCCAAGGTATGTCCCAGTTGCCGCTGTTAATCCTGGAACCATGGACTGCAATTGAACCTTTTTTTAACCGCGTGCGCGCATGTGTTTGCATGCATGTGGTTGTGTGTTTCGGATGGCAGATGACACACTTGCACACTTGCATCTGTTACAATCCCCTGGGGAGCAGAAGTTTGCACCTGACTAAAACCACAACCCAGCACAACCGTTCTTTCTCGCATTTTTTTGGATTTGCTTTGCTCAGCCTGAGGCTTTCTGTTGCTTCTGGAGCAGGTCAGAGCAGCAGAGCAGAAGCCATCTCCGGTTCCAGCTCCATCTACAGCTCCACAGACAGCCGACGCCATCGAGCCTGTTCCACCTGCACCCGCCATGCCCTCCGCCCCTGGCCTGAGACAGCGGGGTCACCCCGCCCCTGCTGTCCCTGCTGCGGCCTGGCCTGGCACTGGCACGGACACTAGCACACCCACGTGAGTTCCCACCAGCTTCTGTCTGGCTGATGAGATGTGGATAAAGACAGTGGTTGGAACAGGCGCTGGGCTTGGGAACCGACTAACAAAAGAAGACAACAGCTACTTCAGTCTTATTTAAAAATTAAATGTTTCTCTATAAGACGTTTGACACGTTTTCAAGACCCATATTAAGCTTAAGTATAGACTAGCAAGAGTTTCTGGTATTAATTCACCTTGGTCTGAAAATCGGCATAATTCTGACCAATAGTCAAGATAAATATATAACTGTATGGCGTCTGTGTTCAGACCGAGCGCTGCAGAGATGACCCATCCGGCTTTCCCTACCTACTCTCTCTACAGTCCCCAGCAGCTGCTCTGGCTGCAGCACATCTACGCTCGACAGTACTACATGCAGTAGTGAGTGTTGTCTTATACTTCCTTCCAGCAGTGCTTTCACTTACCCATACGGGTGGATGGATGTGTCATTCCCAGTAAGGCAGATGGAGATGCATAGTAAACTCTTGTCTGTGGTAATAGTGGTGTAAAAAGCTAATGAGTGCTTGACCTAAACTGTTGATGTGTCCTGCAAGTTCTGTTCCGAATGTCTAGTTAAAAGACTTCTGTGGGCTGGACTGCACTGTAAACATCGATTTATCTTCCAGTCATGCAGCTGTGGCAGCCGCCGCCTCTGCTTCCGTCAGCCCTACACCCGCCGCGGCCTCGCTCCCCGTCGCCGCTCACCAGGCTGCCGTACCTGCAGCTCTGCCCAATCAGGGCCCCATAGACAACCTGCCGGCCAATCACAACGCTCCGGACCCTGCATTCATCAACCCTGAAGGGGCCAATCAGAACCTGCGCATGAACGCGCAGGGCGGGCCCGTGATGGAGGATGAGGAGGATATGGAGCGTGATTGGCTAGACTGGGTGTACACAGCCTCGCGATTCGCCGTGTTCCTGAGCATTGTTTACTTCTATTCCAACCTGAGTCGCTTCATCTTGGTGATGAGCAGCCTGATCCTCATTTACCTGTGAGTGTTGCCGGCAGGCTTTCATACTGACTAGATAGACATTCGAACGAGTGTATGAGTGTGTGTGTGTGTGTGTGTGTGTGTGTGAGTGAAAATGGCCACCTGTGTGAACAGGATATCATGTTCAATATACACCTACTGTATCAATAAGCATGTCTTTATCAGTCCTGTCACTGATGCCAAAAACTGAAGCAGTATGTCCAGTTTATCAGGTTGGACAGACAGACTAGCACAGAGCCTGCAGCAATGAGGGCCTTGTGTTTCTAATGCAAACTGAGATGTCCCCTGGGCCCTCTCTTACTGAGCTTTAATGAAGCTTTGGGCCTGGACTGGGCATGGCTCTGTACATAAAAGGGTGGAGGCTCTCTGAGGTCAGGAGGGAACTGCAGTGTCTCTCCACCTGTGCTGAGTGTTGGTTCAGGGGCTGATGACAGCTGCGTCGCTGGCTCACTCAGACTCTCTTCCCAGGCTGGGATTGGTTGGGTTTGCATGTGCTCAGGTGCAGCTGTTCCTTTTCCCTCTGTGGGTAAACGGTATGCGGTGCACCTGCTAATCGCGGGCTGCTCGTGATGGATGCCGTGCTGAAGTTGAGCAGCTGCGAGTGCAGTGGTTTGGCACGGATGGCATCTAATAACGGGCACTGTGTCTGAGTGACGGCTGGCTTCTCCCTGACGTCCTCACCGCTCTCCGTAGGCACACCACAGGATGGTTCCCGTTCAGACCCAGAGCTCAAGCCAGGCGTGCAAACCAGCCCGCACCAGAGGTCATTCAGAACCAGCAGAACCAGGACCAGGACAGACAGCCCGAGCCGGTGAGGAGGTCTTCTGGTTTAACGTTGATCTGTGTGCTTTGATGTAGTAGCTACTAATAGTTTGGTGAAAACGAGGGGATTACAAACTATGCTTAACAGTTTCATTATATGGAAATGGTGTGTGTGTGTGTGTGTGTGTGTGTGTGTGTGTGTTCGCTCGCTCGCTCGTGGAAATGAAACATGGCGCTGTTTCTTCTGTTTTCCTGAAGGTGGCGCCCCATCCTGAAGAGGGTGAGGCAGAAGAGGAAGGTGTCGAAGGCGTGGAGCAGCCACCCATGTTGGCGGTTCCTGTGTCCCCAGTGAGGCGCCCCGTGCTCTGGACGGCATGGCTCTTCTTCAGGTCCTTCTTTGCGTCCCTGATACCTGAGGTTCCTCAGGGGGTCGCCAACTGAGTGCAGTCAAACCTGAGCTCTCCGAGTAGTCTGCCTGACCCGGGGAGTTCCCACGTTGTGAAGAAGCAGCACCCTGTCCTCCTGATGAACCTCCTGGGCATTTGTACACAAAGCAGCCCATGCCGTGTCCTGTTGAGTGTCCTGGTTTTTAATGGAGCATTGTGAGCATATGCAGCACCGCTCCTGGTTTAATCTTTTGCTCTGTGAAGATCCAGTGTCACCCATGCAGTACCTTCAGCCATGTTGTCACGGTAACCAAAACAACTCTGTTCTTCCCTCCTCTGAACTGCTGTGTGTATATGAGTGTGAATGAGTGCTGCATCATGCCATTGTAAATATTCCTGTACAGGTTTTTTGATTTTTGCACAGCACTTTAAATAATCAAACCTGGAGGCTACGGTGTCTGTGTCCGGTTGCCTTTCACAGTGTAGCCAGAGTGTTTAAGACACATTATCCAGGGATGAAACCCATGAAGTGTGGTTTATAATCATTGTTCAGGCACAACTCACAGTAAAGGCCATTTAATGATGATTCTTTGTGTACAAATGCCTTTTATGACTGAAAAGTGCCTGTCTTTAGCACTTTTGATGGTACGAGTCTCAGAGAAATACTCTTGGCTTTGTGCTGGGAGTTAGTAATGTTCATGCTTGGGTTTCCTGATTTTGTTTGTCCTGATCTGAGCTCAAGGAATTTCCCAAATAAAGAGGAAGGTGAATCAGATGTAGTGAGTTTTAAATGCACACTGTGTCTAAGCGGCCACCCACAACTCCCGTGTTTAAGCTGACAGGAACTTTTGTTTAAACAAATTGGAACAAACCGGTTTGGATTCATTATTTACATAAAGCTACTGCATTTGGCATTTTGGGGGAGGATCACTGACGTGAAGGCGAACTAGGTTCTTTTCCTGGAAAAAAAACAAATCATCAATGAAGGTTTTGATGTTTATGGGTTTTCTCATTTCATTTTTGTTTCATGAGGAATCCGCTTTGCTCATGTTATTAAAATATGCTGCATATCTTTGTATAAGAAAGTAAAATAATAAACAACTTTCAAACTAGTTGTGGCTTTTGTTGTGGTATGGATTGCAGGTTTCCAGAAAGCTACTGCTTGAGGAGACCGTTTAACCTGGGATCTTTCCAGCATTCTGTTCCATTTGTCCTTTGAACTAAACTCATAAGATTAACTTGCTACAAGCTGATAAACCATCAAAGTGCAAACATGTCTGGAATGACTGTAGGAAGGCAATGGTATTCCTTTCTTTGCAGAGGGTGTTTCTGGCACATGCCCAGTCCGCATGTGCACAGTCGAGTGATTTGCTGCCTTCCCTACATAGCAGGAATTCAGCAGTGTTTCCTGATGGTTTCTATTGGAGACGCAGCACATCTTATCAGGTCATGTGTTTGGTCCTGCCTGGTCTTCTGCACTCTAACCTTTTGCTGACGTGGTCTGTTATTTGTGCTGTACCACAGAATGCCCTGTGCAGAAATGTGCCCCTCTTTTGACTTGCACCAGAAACCCATGTTTGTCTAATGTTGGTGAACTCTGGACATTGTAGGCTGGCTTGCAGTTTGTTCTGAAGTGAAGCAAAAAAAAAAACCCAACAAAACACCACCCCTCTCAGGGGCCCGTGTCCAATCCCGCCTCCTGGGCCCCTCTGGAAACACAGAGGGGGACATTTCGCCTGTATCGGTTACAGCAGGAAGATCGTGGGCTCTGTAGATAAACGCCGCTGAGATGGGGAGGAACGTGGTGGGGATCGTGCTTGGACTCCTGCTGCTCTTCTCCCAAATTGGACGGGGCCGTTCGTGCCTGGAGCCGACAGCCGCCTACAGGGCGACCGGGGCCGTATGCAGGCTCACGCACCCGGCCGCTGTGGTCTGTGAGTCTTAACCTTCACGTCTCACCTGAAAACACGCGGCCTGTGGCGTGGAGCTCTGTTCCATCTTAGTGGGAGAGATACAGGAGCAGCTGTCCTTAACAAAATGACAGAATAGAGTTCTATTGTAGAGGAGATTGAATATAACGACTGTTTCAGATGATATCGATATTGTGGATCTTTTGTCCTCGCCTTGCGTTCTGCTGATAGTCGCGTTTCTGACCATCGACCTTGCTGCCTTTGTCCAGGCTTTTATAACCTCTGTCCCTTTGTGAGGGTTTTGCAAGTTGCTGAGAATTACTGGGAAATAATAACAAAATTGAATTCTGCAGTAAATGAGAAGACCACTGAGGTAATCCAGGCTGCTTTCCAACATGCCAAATATCCCACCATTGAAGGAGAGAAGTCCATTTTATTCACAAGCAAGGTGAAGTACGGCATACACGAGTAAGTGAACAAACGTGTGTACGTTTGCATATTACACATATTACACGCTAGTGTGCAGTCGTTTATTTGACATCCCCACAAAAATAGTTAACGTGTACACATTCAACATGAAATGCTTTCCTATCACGTATAGGAACCACTGTATACTCTCTTACGAATGGAGTAAAATCATGTTCTCCCCAGCTTATGGTTTTTTTTCCCCCTGATCTTCTCATTTCTAGTCTGGAGATCCACAACCTAACGATTGGGAAGAGTGAGTTTGAGCTTGTGGAGAATAAAGGCATTAGGATTGCCATCTCCAGTGTGTCTGCCCGTTTCAAGGGAGCTGTCCGATATGCTTACACTGGCTATCTGTGAGTACACGTGTGCCTTGTGACAAATGGGAGAAAGAGGCTGAACAATTCCCACCAGAACTGCCGCTCCATGTTTATGATGTTACGCAGTGCAGTCTGTAAACATTTACACAGTGTTGTTTGTTTGTTTGTTTGTTTGTTTTGGTATGATCTTGGCTCTGTTCTCCTGCACACCAGATTTGAAATGAAACACTGAGTGGGAAGTTCATGTTCAGGACTGTCATATCAATACATCACACACTTCATATCAGTCACTTCGTATCAATATGTGATGCTTTAATTTATTATGTAGTTTTGTTCCAGTTATTTCCAGGGACCCTAAAGTAAAGTGGTTCGTCCGTTATACGTTTTTATTCCCCTCATACTGAAGGTGAGAGTAGGGCCTTTAACATCATAGTCACTCGTTCATTCCAAATCTACAGCTGTTCCACGGTCTGCTGACTACAGCACATCCTGTGTTGCTGCAGTGTTATTGGGGTGTTTTTTCTTAACTCCTTTCACTATGTAAACATGCATTCATGTTTTTGATAAGATAACTAACACACCGCCTCCCTCTCTTAAAATAAGTATGTAATGTCTTGTATTAATGCTGTGTTCTTACAGCTTATCAATGAACCAGTCTATTGGCTTTGAAGTCGAATCCCAAATCGATCTGGTAATCAATTCCAAGCTATGTGAGTGTAGTTTTTCCCTGTATAATGTCTGTGAAATAGCTTGTGCATGTAGTCTATGTGTGCTCTGCACTGTAGAAAAACCCAACAGAAAAAGAACAACTGAGTTGTGCTAATAGTGGCTTGTGGACTGGGATTTTGTGTGTGTGTATGTGCTTGTGTGTGTGTGTGTGTGTGTATGTGTGTGTCACAGATTGTGGAAATGGGAGAGTGGCTGCAGATACATCAGATTGTTACCTCACCTTCCACAAGTTACACCTACTACTGCAGGGTGACCGAGAGTAAGTCTTATAAGTCTGAACCAAATCGGTCTGAACCAAACTGGTCTGGCTCACTGGCTCAGTCTGAACCAAACTGGTCTGGGCCTTCAGCACAGTCAACTCATATGCCAGAAAAATGAACTTGCTTGTCAGGACTTGTGGTTCTGAATACACCTGCTTAAAAGAGCTTCCAGTACAGAACATTGTTACTTGGTATCCCATGGATTTTTTTCCTAAATTCTTGCTGAATATGAGAAATGTATGTTTTGGTCAGTGAAATGTAGTGTTAGGTTGGGAGGGGGGGTGTAATTCAGTGTCTCTCTTTGAATAAGGGGTGTCCTCAAGTTATGACAAAATGTGAAAACAGGTCTAGTCTGTTATTAACTTTCCTTCACATGGAATAAAAAAAATCACTAACATCTGATCAAATGAAAATGAAAGTGAAGTAGACTGCTGAAGACTCCCATCTGCTCTGGCTGTCTGCAGACCTGGGTGGATGAAGAGAATGTTCACAGACTTCATCACTTTCACGATGAAGCTGATGGTGAAGGGTCAAGTGAGTGAGTTTATTGCAGAATTCTTCACCCTAGTGGCCACTGAGTGAAAAAACACCTTCTGAGAAGTGCCATATACTTGAGCTTGAGCCTTCTGTACTAGGATTTTCATGCTGGATTGCAAAGAGCTTCCTGTGTCTGTTACAGATCTGCAGGGAAATAAACAAAGTGGCAAACATACTGGCAGACTTCATACAGGACACGGCAGGTATGTTTCTGAGAGAAGATGCACTCCTTCTGCTGTGTGAGGAGTGCAGGCATATGAGAAATTGAGATGGGTGTATTGAGATATTCTTTCTGATTAAACAGAGCAGTTTCTGAGTGATGGAGGTATCTTTGTGAACATCAATGTGACCTCTTCCCCTGTCATTACCTCCAGTTACATAGAGTCGTACCACAAGGTAGCCTACACCATCATGTCTTTCAGTACCAGCAACAAAGCACACTTTAACCCTACCCCTGCACATACTTTACTTACTCCAACGTTCCTCTTTTGTATGGTGTGTTTTCTGCCATATTTCAGTGATGGGTTTGTTTCTGTGTTTGCCAGGGTGTGGTCACCTATAATGACTCCACCTCGGTGATCAACGCCTCCGTGTTTAATCCAGACCAGATGACGGAGGGCCGCAGTCTGTACTTCTGGATCTCCGACGATCTTTTGAATCCTCTTATGACGGCAGCCTACCATGACGGACGATTTATCCGCAACATCTCCGGAACAGAGCTCACTGTATATCATTCCAACCTTCATTCGCTGTCTGGCAGGCCAGAATCACGAATCCAGCTCTTTTGGCTTGGCTAAAATGGATTATTATTATTATCTAGATGGTTCCACCATGTTTGTGATTACCAAATAGTATTTGGTTTTGTTCTTTTTAATCGCAGGGTTTGTTTCAGACAGAGATATCCACTCCCAGGCCTGAGTTACTGAACAAGGTAGAGTCATGAGGTGTACCATTTCGCTTCTAATCCACACACTGGATAAGAACTAGTTTAGGGGTAATTTTTCCATTTTTACGTGGTTGTCGCCATGGAAATATGTAAATACAAACCAATCCAAATGAGTGTTAAGCCTGTCAAGCTGACTGACTGTTGCAGTGCAAGGATTCCAGATTTAGAATTCCATAACTATTTAAACACCATAGTTAACACATCTAACCATTCAACCTTATTCTTCAGCTGGTTTGTTCTGTGTGTGTGTGTTAGTGGATCTCCTTAGAGGAGCCGTTGCTGAGAGCACGGAGTGTGTCGGCACCCGTCCTTTGGACAACGACGCGAGGCACTTCAGTCAGGGCACTGGCTGCGGTGGAGCTGACGTGTGGAGCATTGGACACTCCTGTGCTTTACTTTGAGACGGTCAGCACCTATAACCTGCTCTACCCAGACACATACGGCCTCTCCCAATGCCGCAGCAAAGATTTCTGAACAATAAGATATGATAATGTCAGTGCCAACACATGTCCTGAGTACAACCAAGCATCCATCTGGCACTTTCCTGATTTGTCTTCCTTTAGGAGGTGGAGGTCCTCATCAGAGCCTTCTATGGTGAAAAGAAGCTCAACCTGACAAGCACTGCAGTGCAGTGAGTACTGGTCGAGCTCCGGAGCTGCTCTGCATTTCCTCCCCTGCTTCACACTTACCTGCCTCTAACACATTTCTCTCTGTGTGGCTTATAGTATATCCATATCAAATGTTTCCAGCTCAGCAGGAAATTCTGAGGTAAGCACTGATTTGGCAAATTGATATAGCATTCTAAAAAACAAATGGTTTGCCCTCATAACAGAGAAAATGTTTTGGTGCAGAGAGCATAGCAAATAAAATAAATTATAGAAGAATTTAAATCTTATGAATCACAAGCTTATGAATTTGCTATGGATTTTGTTCCTGTTTATTCTATAATGCTTCCTCCATCTTTCACTGTATTGAAACTGTTAAAACTTTCCTTATCATTATAAGATGGAAGAGACCATAAATACATATCTTCAGGATGCTGTTGAAAAGATTGGCATCCCGAAGGTCATATCCTGTGAGTCGTGTGTGGGTGTGGTGGTGGGTGTGGGTGTGGGTGTGGGTGTGTGTGAGTGTGAGTGTGAGTATGCATGTATGGAATAATCTATGTGTTTTCTCCATGTATCTTCCCTTTAGACTTGGAGCCAGAATTAACTGCCTTGATGGACCAGCAGGGACTCAGTCTGTTTGACCTCATTAACCCAGAAGTAGTACCCCAAAATGTGAGAATACAGTCTACTCCTTTTGTAGTCATTTGTCCCCCAGTCATCAAAAGAGGACAAAAATTATTCCAGACTAAATTAAACATTTCAATATTTATATATATTTATAGTGCATTTTATGCTCTAGCATCTGGTTACGGTAGACTTGAACTCTACTCTGTGCAGTAGCTGGTGAAGTTCTGTTAAGCATGGTCCTCATCATTATGGTATGTCTCCACCTTGCAGGGTTATGTCCTAGTGCAGCTGGACTTCGCCTTCCCCCACCACCTTCTCGTAGATTTCCTTAGGAAGACGCTGGAGTGATAGGAGCAAATTTTATTGCCTGCCCAAATATAGAATCCTATAGGAACATGTGCTGGATTGAACATGTGGATTTTTATAAAACTTTAAAAATATATATTTTTATATATAGATGGATATATATATACACACATTTTATGTGTATATATACATATATATATATATATATATATATATACACAAAATTTATATAAAATATATATATCTCAAAATTGGTGCATATATAAACCTATTTATATATGTTACATACTATGTCGTAGTGATTTTGTCACTATGTCTCAAATTAAGTATTTTACAGCGCTGAAGGCAACATGGTTATAGCATTAAGAATGATGCAAGAATTCAACCCGGGATCAAATCAAATCTAGATTCGGAAATTTCGTAAATAAATAATATTTTAATATATTTATCATTTAATAATTAAATAATTAATTTTATAATTAATAATTGCATTCATTAAATACTTGTAATACTAAATAAAACATCTATAAAATACGTTTAGTGCCTGGTTTATATTATTTAGATCACTATACATTGCTAGTAAACAAACAAACTATAACATAAAAAATTGGATTTTAAGTCGTAGATTAATTACGTCACACTATGGTGCTGTTTCGGTTTTATTCAGGTGTCCTTGATTGACTTTTGGCGTTTGGCCATTTATTTGTATTCTCTGTTTTACTTCCGAATTCAAACCTTTCACTAGTTTCACAGCTAGATATGTTCTAGCTAGCTAGCGGAAAATAAAATGTCATTAAACATGTTTTCATATGTTAATATGTGTTCCTCTGGCGTTATATGTGGCTTTACCGCGTTTCGGACGACGCCTGGCTGGTTGTGCCACAACAAACCGAAACGGTTTTACCTAACTTTCGTTTTCTCATTATTCCGACGAGATGAGACCTGACGAGCACAGTGGTGAGTGCTTCGTATTTCGCTCAATTTAGAAACTACAGCATATGGTCTTAATTTTCCATTAGCAGCCGATTTATTTGTGGTGGAAATATGAATGACGCTTGGTTAGTGTAACCAAAATACGTAGTTCTTAACACAAAATAGGCTTCGGGCGTGCCAAGCTTGGCTACCAGAATTCGCAGTACACCGCAGTTAACCTATATTCTTCCAGAATAAAATAAATAATCAAGGGTTTGCGCTAAAAACTCAAAAACGAAATTCTTAAATGTGTGGAGACTTCTCACAGTCTCGCACTGTTTTTCTTGATGTACTAGTGTTTTGCATTCTTTTTGTTAGATTGCTGACACGCGTATTCACTTAAGCTTTTAGATAGCGTTTCTTTTGTTTGCAGTATGGGAGCTATCAGCCCCCTTACTTCTTATAAAGGAACCTTATACATAGATATGTGGGTCTATAACAGAATGTGCATAGATTTCTGGGCACTGAATGTGCATAGGTTTATGAGTTGTACTAAATCTATATAGGTTTGGGTATCTAACTTTCTCACCTGACTACCCTTTATCAGCTTCAACAATGAAAAAAAGTTGTGCAGGTTGTTATACTTTAAATAAAAAAGGAGCCAATAGGAGATAACATGACATATAAACTTATTTAAAAAACTATTATAGCCTTTCCACCCCATCACGCCTCACGCTTCCGTCTCAGCTTTGTTTTGCTTTCTATCTTGACATTTTCATTCAGTTGCAGAGAAGTAAATGGAGCAAATACTAACTAACATTGCACCTCTTTCTGAGTTCAAATTAACTGTTTTGACCACAGCAGATGGATGGAGATGGACAACATAGGCTTGGAAGAGGATGTTCGGAACGTAGTGGCTCAAGAGGCCCCCGTCATCGTGGACGTTCTGTGCATCCAGAGGGAGAATGTTCTGGAACAGATCTATAACCTGGTGGAACACAGGACACGGGAGCGACTTGCACACCTTCCCAGCCGCAGGGAATCAGTCTCGGCTGTTGTGGATTATTTCAAGACCTCAGACCAACATCAGTGTTGCCGCTTTCTTTCCACCTTGTGGAAGTTTTGTGAGAATATTCCCTTGGAGTTGGAGATAAAGGTGTTGTCCGTTGTAGGAGTATTCTCTGGTAAGCTTGCAGTTACTTGCCTTTTGTCTTTAGCTCAGGGAGACACTGAAGCATTTTGTTCAAGTAAATCATGGCAATGCTTTGACAAAACCAAGTTATTACCAATAACCTAGCAATTTCCTAAGACACGTTATATGCAAATGTTGCAGTGTCATGTTACTTGATGTGACAGAATGTAACTAGTGACATTGTTATTAAACAAAGACAAATATACAGATTGATTGGCTGTAAATAATTTTTGGTTATACTATAATGTACTCTTTCTGTTGTGCTATGTGATATGAAATGTAGCAATATAGGCGTAATAAAATATATCTTTTTCTGAGTGTGGATTGAAAGACATTCAACAAAATGTCGAAATAAAATGAAAACAAAAGTGAAAGTATAGTTTGAATGCGATGTTTGGGGTATTGTTTAATTCCCCAACTGATGTGGAGATGGATTTCCCCTAACAGCCTGATTTCTCTCTCTCTGTGCACAAAGACACCAACGGTTACCTGCCAGACACTGAACATTCTGCCCCGTGTAACAGCACAAAGCGTGCAAGGTTAGGTATGTGTTGGTTTTGCTTCTTTCACAATGTGACACATTCATGAACCAAACAGATCACCCTCAGCCTATACAAAAAGAGTGTAATGTCACACTAATGGAGTGTAAATGTTTTCTCATGCAGACCATGTGCAGAACTACACTGATGCAGTAAGGTCCTTCCTGCAGCAGAAATATGAGAAAGTGACAAAGGACATTGCAAAGAAGGTTTGCCTGGATGCGATGTACCTGAGCCTGAGGCAGCGAAGTTCTGCTCGGTCCAGAGCCCAGGATGGGGAGGAGCCTGGCCCGGAGCAGAAGGAGTCAGCTGAATGGCTCCTGCGCACCACTGGTAGGGTGGTGGTGCTGTTGGGCCAGGCCGGTTCTGGAAAGACCCTGTTGATGCACTGTCTCGCCCATCGCTGGACTCAGGGCCTGTACCCGGCCATCCAGCTCCTCTTCCTGCTGGAGTTCCGGCAACTCAACCTGGTGTCGCAGCCGCTGTCCCTGAAAGAGCTGCTGTTTCGCTTCTTCCTTCCATCAGAGGAAGGCGATGAGCAAAGTGAGGCGGTGTTCACTTACGTCCTCACCAACCCAGAGAAAGTCTGCTTCATATTTGATGGCTATGACGAATTGGGAGCGAAGTTTACAGATCCTGAGAAGCTCAGCAGTACTGTGGACCCATACCAGAGGCTGCCGATGGCTGATCTTCTCTCTGGACTCTGCAGTTGCAAGATCCTCCCCAAGTGCACTGTGCTGATCACTTGCCGGCCGCGAGACGTGAGCGACCTTTTCGGGAGCTCCAGCTGCTTTGTTGCAGAGCTGCTGGGTTTCAGTCAGCAGCGTGTGAGGGAGTACACAGAAGAGTTCTTCCACGAAAAGGAAGACGCATTCAAGGAAAAGGCACTGAGTCAGATGATGTGTAGCCGCCACCTGCTCTCCATGTCTCACGTTCCAGCGCTGTGCCACATCTGCTGCATTTGTTTAGATCACTTGCTGTCTGGCGACGCAGCTCAGACTTCTGCTGAGATGCCCAGCTCTCTAACCCAGATCTACCTTCACATCCTGTCTGCCTTCTTGAGTCACAACGAGGGCAGTGGAAGCTCACTCACTGCTACCAATTTGCTACAAAGGTACAGGGCTCAGATTGCTGAGCTGTGCAAGCTTGCGATGGATGGCTTGGAGAAGAGTCGCATTGTATTCCAGGCACAAGACCTGTCTCCGCAGCTGATGAACTTTGGAGCCAATGCCGGAATACTGTCCCGGGTGGACCTCACATGTCCAGATGGGTCTCGGAGTCTGGGCTGCGCCTTCATGCATCTCACCATGCAAGAGTTCCTGGCTGCTTTGCACCTTATGACGAGTCCAGACGTCTCGGAGTCAAAGCTCAAGAAGAAGCTCAATCTGAAAAGCCGCTGGATCGCGAAGAGTGATCCTAGGACTATATTCACCGACTCCCTCCACCTGTATATGTGTGGACTTGCGGCCAAGGCCTGTACCCCGAGTCTTGTGGTGCTGGAAGGAGGCGGGGAGGCCGATGGTGTTGTTCAGAAGCGCCAGGCTGCGGTCCGTAAGATTCTGCGCAGCTTCGTGGGCAGTGCCAGCCAGACGGGGCCCAAGATCATCGAGCTGTGCCGATGTGCGCACGAGACGCAGGACAGCAGTCTGGCAGCAGTCATCGGCTCCAGGGCTCGCTTTGAGCTGCGGAACATCAGGCTCAACCCTGTGGACATGGACGCCCTGGCATTTGTAACCTCGGCTGCCAATAACATGGTGTGTCTGGACTTTGGCGGCTGTTCTATTGAGCTGGAGTGTTTGAACATCATTCCCAACTTCAAGAACCTGGAATATCTCATGTGAGTTTCAAGTTAATATATATATTCAATGTACATACTGAGCATTTTCTTCTAGTTGAACTATTCACTGTTAATCACACACTTAGGAAACATGACATTTTCTCTTGATAAAACGATAGTGGAATTCTACTTGAAGAAATAATCTGATATTTGATGTTACAAAACAACCAAGGAATCTGTTTTCAGAACCTGAATCAATTTCTTGTTAAAATCTTGTTCCAATTACCTTGTTAAATATGATGTGTGCATGAAAATACTGGAAAGAGATTTGCTAATGAGTAATTTGTAACACGGACTGTAAGAAATGGTGTATAATTGTGCTTGCCAGTGTTCACTTTAGCATGCAGACAAGGAAGGAAATGTATTGACATTATGATGATATAATATTTACTAATATTTGTTCAGAAAAAAGGAAACATGCTTTTTGATCAATATTTTATTGCAGCTTTCGTAGCCGAAAGTACGATGACAAGTTTGCAGAAGCTTTGTCCAGTATCCTGCCCAAACTTGAGTCCTTGAAGCAGTTAGAGTGAGTACCTTGCTTTAAACACGACTAACATCTTTTGTGAAGTGAGACATGTTGTAAACCGTGGTGTTTACACTAATCTGTTCTGTGCACAGTTTTACCAGTGGAGGTCTCACTGATGCTGGAGCTGCTAAGCTTGTCAAAGCTCTGGAGAGCTGTCCTCAAATCATACATCTCAAGTAAGAGTCTGGCTCAGCACAACGTAATGAGAGCTTGCAGTATTTGGTGTAGAATGAGGCTTAGATAACATAGTAGCCACTGACACATAGCTATATCTATAGGAGAATTTGGATTCAGTATAAACATCTATGGAAGGAGCTACATCTTTTGGAGAATTCTGATTCAGTGTAAACATCTGTTGGAGGAACTGCTTTTATAGGAGATTTCTGTTTTAGTGTAAAAATCTATGGGAGGAGCTACTTTTGGGTGATGATGTAAACAAACGATTATTGTCTCCAGAATTATCCCGATAAACAATATTATCGAATTAAATTCATTTATGCAGTACCCCACGTGAGCATTACAGGGTCTTTCATCTGTACCACACCATGTTATTACCACCTGTGTAAGTGATCTGCTGTAACTCATTGGGATCGTTAAGGACAATGCTAACATAGCAAATCATAATTCTGTTATGTTAAAGACAAGAAACAATGATCATGTCAGTTGTCAAACAAAAAAACTACGCTGTCTTGATAAAATACGCAACTTCAGTTTGAACATTAATATACATCTCGGGCCTTGCTGTCTTGCTAAAGTACTTACGGCTTGGTAACTTGTACCATGAACTCATGTTTTGTAATATTTCTGTGGTGATGATGTTTCGACTGTGTTGAATGGCAGCAGACCCTTCACTATATAACGCCTTATACTGGTACTAACCCTTCACTATATAACGCCTTACACTGGTACTAACCCTTCACTATATAATGCTTTACACTGGTACTAATCCTCCATTATATAACAGTTTACACTGGCACTAACCATTCACTATATAATATCTTACACTGGTACTAGTCCTCCACTATATACATCACCTTACACTGGTACTAACCATTCACTATATGACACTTTACACTGGTACTAACCCTTCAATATATAACGTCTTACACTGGTACTAATCCTCCACTATATACATCACCTTACACTGGTACTAACCCTTCACTATATAACACTTTACACTCGTACTAACCATTCACTCTATAACACTTTATACTGGTTCTAACCATTCAGTATATAACGCTTTACACTGGTACCAACCCTTCACTATATAATGTCTTACACTGGCACAAATCCTCCACTATATACATCACCTTAAACCGGTACTACCCTATCACTATATAACTTTATACTGGTACTAACCCTTCACTATATAACGCCTTACACTGGTACTAACAATTCACTATATAACAAATTACAGTCGTACTAACCCTTCACTATATAATGCTTTACACTGGTACTAGCACTTCACTATAACAGTTTTTACACTGGCACTAACCATTCACTATATGACACTCTACACTGGTACTAACCATTCACTATATGACACTTTACACTGGTACTAACCCTTCAATATATAACGTCTTACACTGGTACTAATCCTCCACTATATACATCACCTTACACTGGTACTAATCCTCCACTATATAACACTTTAGACTGGTACTAACAATTCATTATATAACACTTTACACTGGTAACACACTTTACATCACCTTACACCGGTACTATCCCATCACTATATAACACTTTACACTGGTACTAACCCTTCACTGTATGACGCCTTACACTGGTAATAACACATTACTCTGGTACTAACCCTTCACTATATAACACTTTACACTCGTACTAACCCTTCACGTTATAATGCCTTACACTAGTACTAAACCTTCAGTATATAATGCATTTCGTAAAAGCACTTGCGATTGCTGACTGACTTGGCGAATGTTCTTCTCTGTGCTCTGTGGCCTAAACCCAGTTTAGCACACAGAGCTGGATGATGCATTCTCAGATGTGCTTGCAAATTGGTAGGTTTGACACCTTAGGTGGTGATCCATTTTCTGCATAAACGGCATGTAATACTGTTAACATCTAACTGTTAACGTTAACATCTAATGGCTCTCAGAGTTTGTCTGGTTGGAAACCAAAATATGGCCAAACTGGCATGGTTTGAGCTCAAACCATCACAGACTCATCCATTTTTTACTGTCTACTGGTAAATCGGTTACATGTAGCGGAGTTTGCATGTACCCAGCATTATTTTCCAGACAGAACCTCTACATGTTCTACTCTTTAGTGCTTAAAATCATTTATTGCTGCTTTAACCTTTTTGGGTTATTTAGTGCAGTTTCAATAGAAGGGCATTAGGTTATTGGTCCCAGTATATTATCTACCACACTGTTCTGATAGCTTAATACTAAATCAGGCATTTGGAATGTTTTAGTAAACCTGAGTTTTATTTTTACTTTCTCTTCAGATGAAAACTCCTATGTGCATTAAACTCTACTTCATAATATTTAATACATTTGTGCATTAAACTCTACTTCATAATCTTTAATGCATTAAACTCTACTTGATAATCTTTTCAAGTGACATTTTAAAAGTGTAGATTTGTAGTGAATTAGTGGGTAATTTTTTGTTGATGTATATACTTAATATATAAGCAGTATACACTGGAAATCAAAATTAGAGAACAATTTCCTAAATGATGATCATGTTTTTTGCAAAATAAAGGTTTCATGTTGATATACTTTGGTGATTTTGTAAAACACTGTTCTAGTGGCATGGTGTACCCCTTACAAAATATCCTTCAAATGTTGATCAATGTAGATTACATTATTTCTGAAAAAAATCAAGTGTTCATACATTGTTCTCCAATTTTGATCTCCAGTGTATACTTAACCTTATTTTCTGTTATATAGGTCTTAATTTTTCATATATCATAGATTAGAACATTTGAATAAAGTCAGTGGTTAAATAAAGGCATCGAAAACTTTCCCGATAAAACGATAATTTGTCTAGTATCGTCAGTGGTTTAAATGATTGCAATATTCAGTAATATAATTTATTGGCCCAACAGCTATAAGGAGCTATATTTATAGGACAATTCTGATTCAGTGTACAAATCTATGGGAGGAGCTATATCTATAGGAGATATAGATATATAGATTTACGCACTGCCACTTATGCACAGCCACTCTATGTAAAGCCCTTACCCCAAAGCCACTTACAGGCTTATACACACCCACTGTACATAGTGTTTATTATAGTATATTTTGTTCTTATCATAGTATATTTTAGCTTATTCTATTCTATTTATTCATTTTTATTCAGTCTAATTTTAGTCTATTGTATCTCATGCTGCTTTGGGGTTAAACCGGGACCTTGAGTACTAGTTTCGTTCCACCTCATGTACCACATAAGATGTGAATGACAATAAAGTCTCCTTGATAATATTGTGATTCAGTATAAAATCAATGGGAGGAACTGTATCTATAGGAGAATCCTGATTCAGTGTAAAAATCTGTGGTAGGAGCTATGAGAGAATTCTGATTCAGTACTTCTGAATGGTTAGAGCATATATGTTCTGTTTAAATTAAAAATATTTATTTTTATTTTTCTGACAGTGTCAGTGATAACTCCTTATCAGATGAAAGTATAAGAAAGATCACAGATTTGTTCCCCAAACTGACTAACATCACATCTGTCATGTAAGTGAGATATTTTGTTAATTTGTTTACCGTTTAGACATAATAGTTTAGTTTGACTCTACAAGCCAAATGTAATGTTAGTGTACATGAATATTTATTAACTGGAGAAATATTCCTCATGGCATGTTTGGATATTGATTACATTTTACAGGTTAGGGAAGAACAACATTTCCAGAGAAGGGATATTTATACTGGTTGGAAAGATGGCAACCTTTCTTAACATTAAGAAAGTCCATGTCAAGTAGGTTCTCCGGTTTCCTATGAATTCTTACTAATGTAATTGTCTATCAGAATTAGCAATTTGTTAAGCAGGACCAGTGTGCTCAGTTTGGATAGACGTTTAAGTTTTGTTTACTTTACAAATTCTCCCTCTTTGTTTACAGCGGAAAAAAAGAAATCAATGTTCTCTTCACCCCAGTTTCACATACACCAAGGTGAGTGTTGACTGCCTTCATTGAGTCTGAAAGGATATGGAGTGTTGAGACGAAGGTGTTGGTGCAAGTGTGAACTGTTTTGGAGTATTTCACATCCTGTGTGCGATCAATAACAGTGAACATACCCAAATCTGAACTCAAAAAGCAATACGTTTTTGCAATGAGACTTTTTCATATTATGAAACAAACCTAGTTGCCTGGATGTATCGCAGATTCTTCTTTCGTTGTTGCTATTTTAAATATGGCTGCCTCCATACAGGACACCCAGTTTCGTTGTGCTGCTTTTTAGTGTTTAAAATGACTTATTTCTGCTTTAACCTTTTTGGGTGCTTTCAGTAGAAGGTCATCATGTTTTTGGTCCCAGTATATTTATCTACCACACTGTTCTGGTTGCTTAATACTAAATCAGGCGTTTCGAATGTTTTAGTAAACCTGAATTAACATAAGGCAGTACTTTCAGAGTTTATATTTAACTACATTTCAGTGTGACTGCCTAATTATAACATTTAGGAAAAATAACTCTTAGCAATGGTATTCACATACAGTGGGGAAAAAAGTAGTTATTCAGTCACCAATTGTGCAAGTTCTCCCACTTAAAAAGATAAGAGAGGCCTGTACTTGACAACATAGGTAGACCTCAACTATGAGAGACAAAATGAGAAAAACAAATTCAGAAAATCACATTGTCTGGTTTTTAAAGAATTTGTTTGCAAATAATGGTGGAAAATAAGTATTTGGTCACCTACAAACAAGCAAGATTTCTGGCTGTGACAGACCTGTAACTTCTTTAAGAGGCTCCTCTGTCCTCCACTCATTACCTGTATTAATGGCACCTGTTTGAACTTATCAGTATAAAAGACACCTGCCCACAACCTCAGTCACACTCCAAACTCCACTATGGTGAAGACCAAAGAGCTGTCGAGGACACCAGAAACAAAATTGTAGACCTGCACCAGGCTGGGAAGACTGAATCTGCAACAGGCAAGCAGCTTGGTGTGAAGAAATCAACTGTGGGAGCAATAATTAGATAATGGAAGACCTACAAGACCACTGATAATCTCCCTCAATCAAGCTCTCAGCCCATGGGGTCAAAATGATCACAAGAACGGTGAGCAAAAATCCCAGAACCACACGGAGGGACCTAGTGAACGACCTGCAGAAAGCTGGGACTAACGTTACAAAAGCTACCATCAGTAACATACTATGCCACCAGGCACTCAGATCCTGCAGTGCCAGACGTGTCCCCCTGCTTAAGCCAGTACATATCTGGGCCCATCTGAAGTTTGCTAGAGAGC
>JAOXYF010000027.1:23631818-23650533 GCA_028565775.1 Sternarchorhynchus goeldii | reverse complement strand
GTAAAGTCCAGTGAGGGACACAGCCATACACATGTAAGTAAAGTCCAGTGAGGGACACAGCCATACACATGTAAGTAAAGTCCAGTGAGGGACACAGCCATACACATGTAAGTACAGTGAGACACTTTGTCCTTTTAGGATGATAAACAATGGGTTGAATGCCGAGGAAATTAAGCACTTGGTAAAGCAGCTGAGAAGGGATTACACCGTCGTGAGGTGAGCGTGACGAAACAAAACAGAACGCAACATCATTTTACTGTTTTATTTGTTCGCTTGAACAGTGGTTGGTCTCACATGTTTTTTTTTTTCCGGTCAGGATCGAGGAGCCTTGGATAAAAACTGAAGCAGCTGTTAACCTCGTGGCTGGCTGCTTGGATCTGAACCCATGCTTGAAGGAGATCAGGTTACCTCCCCTCTAAACACAGCAAAAAACAAACAAACAAACAAAAACAAACAAACAAAAAACATACCACCCTCCCACTGTGACAGCCAGGACCATAGACACGTACTACAGCCTCAGTGTGACATCTTTGGCTTGCCATTGTAAGATAAACATCACTTAATTGTTATAAGACTGCATGATTATGAGCATACAAACATCCCAGGGGTTAAAGACCCAGGGAACATACTGTCAAGTATTTTAAATGTTTGGACGAGTGTTATATAAAACAGATATTAAAAACCAACAGATATATGATAAAACCAGGCTCTAAACCATCCACACTGACTCACTGGTCATAGCACAGAATGATATGGGCATGCTCTTACTATTCCAATGAACAAGTTTGATTGACAGCCCACTATCACAGACTCAAAGCCTGCTATGTTACTTAGTACTGAATATAATGGAGCAGGCAGTCATACAGTCACATATCTAAACATACATGTATGAACCTACTGATGATATAATAACATCAATTATGGAATCAGATAAGACTTGTTTATGGATACCGACAGAATGCTACGTTTCCAAGTTTCCTTGTAGGATGAAAACAAAACCATAGACTGTAACCACAAATGGTTAGCTCCAGAAAAAGATACAAAATTACATCCATTTTGCTAATGTAGTCTAGCATTGACTACCTTTGAATTTTACAGTAGTTAATGTCAATGAAGGCAATTCAGGGTAAAGCTTACCTAAGCCATTTGTATATGTACATGGTTTGTTCACTACAGCAGCCCTCTAGTTTACCAAATTAAGAAGAAAAGATTTACATTTCCTGTGGCTTTAAAGGCTTTTTGATGTGGCAGTAGCTCCTTACCTAGTCGTCGGTTTTAGCAGACTATCAGAGATTATCAGATGATTGTGTGTAAACCAACCTTGTGATGATGCTTTGGATTTTACCAGCATGGTCAGAATACAGTGAATAAACAGTCTGTGCCCTAATATTATGACTTGCTCTGACACATTCAGTCTATCCACTAGAAAGTGTTAGTTATTTCCTATCTAGTGTAATAACAATGTCTTTTTACAGGGTTGAAAGGACATGTTTTCACCTTTCTTTCAAAAACCTCCAACTGTCTCGGTAAGTGCCAGAGCTTCGGTCTCTACACTTATAGAAATGTGAATATTTGCAGCAGGATACACTGATCACATGATTGGTAATCCAGAGTTGTTTGTTCCTAATGTAGTACAAATGCACCAATTAACTAATTAGTTGAAACTACCGTTATTAGTTGAGATATACCGTTATTTTTCCTTCAGAGTTTCTTCTGGAAATGGAAACTCATTTGAGGTACAATCTCTAAGGTCAGTTATTTTTATACATTATACATACATTACACACACACACACACATACGGGAACTTCATGTCATAGTACTATGCTGTAGGCGATCGATTCATGATGTCCTGATGCGTTTCCTACATGTTGAGGTTTCGCTTTTCTCCTCCGTCAGCTTTGTCGACTGTGACGTGGAGGGAAGGCATCTGTCCTTGTTTCATGTTCCTGTACGGTGGAGCTCTTCTCTGCTGGAGTTACAGTAGGTTGACGCCACTGCGTGAACTGTGCGCTGTCCGCCCTCGCGTTCTTTCTTTGTGCAACAAACACTCTTCATTTTGTGCCCAGTTTCTCTCGGTTGACGCTAGGTCCAGAGGGGGCGCAGTTTCTCGCTTCCGTTATCCCCTCCCTCACAAGCCTCAGGAGCCTCGGGTGAGATACCTAATTGGAGCTTTACCCCGGTAGTTATTCCAGTTAGTGGTCAGTGCAGATATCACTTGTTATATTCTACCATACATAAGCATCAGTACATTCATGTTCAAGTGATTTCGTTCATGTGATTTTTTTCCCCCGCAAAATATTGGTTTAGCGCTTTAAATGTTTATCGATATAGGCAGTGGAAACAGAAATTCTGCGTTTAAGTTCTCCAAGTGTTCTCCAAATGTTTCAGTCTAACTTTAAACGTATAAGTATTAGTCGATATCTGAGATTTTGCGGAAAACTGCAACTGGAAACAGGAAAATAACACATTTTAGGGTTAAACGTCGTGTCATGTGACTGCATTTCCCACACATGACCTCTTACTTAAAAAAACACAAACAGTCAAAATTAATCTATAATTGTCAGAGTCGAGAGCATTTAAAGAGATAGGGCTAAGAAAGGCTATAGATCCGTAACGCATGAAATTTTAATGACTTTTATATGTTTTTCTCAGTCTTGATTCCAAAGGAGAAACATTAGAAGAAAAAGTCATATTTGCAATAAGGAACGCACAAACTCACTTGGAAAGTTTGAGGTATTTTGAAACCCTTACGTCATGTTTTACTCTACACGCTCAGAGTCAATGTGCTGCCATCTAATGGTGATATGTTGGAACTGTTCCCTTAGCTTGTCCCATCATGTGGTCAATGACGGTGGAGCTGCTGCCCTGGGGGGAGCCCTTGAGGGCCTGACGCGTCTGAGGTCACTCAAGTAAGAAGCCAGTCTTCTTCTCCCACAGTAGATTCTGCAGTTGTGGCGGAAAAGGTCTTTCTGCCACGGGTGTGCTCACCTCTGCTAAAGACTGGGTTGGTTTTGAAATATCACATAGCAAGGACTTCTGCACTCTGTACCAATAACTATGTCTTTCGGGCTAAGAAAACTAAATTATACTAAAGTCAGATTTGTTTTTTCCCCACATTTATTTCTACAATGATTTCATTTTTGATGTCAAGTAAAATATTTTTAAAGTGGTTCTGTAAAGACCCTGTAATATAATATAGTGTAGTCTTACAATAAGGGTTCTCAAAAATTGAATCCCAGAATTGGTACTAATAACAACAATAATAATAATCTACATAAAATCTATATATTGCTTTTCAGGGATCCAAAGACCCTAGAACAAACAGTAGGTATATAATGCAGTGTAATTCATGGTACATTGTCATTGTAAATGTGTCTTAGAAGAGCACAGCTCCACAGTGTTTAGTATATCTGCACTTACTGAACCTGAATAAATGAATCAGGGTTGAATCAAAGCCCTGTGTGAAAGCAGACTAGAGGACCGGAGCGGTGAATCTGTATGGGAGGTGAGCCTTAAGAAATGGAGCCCCCTGCAGTTTAGGGCATCTAACACTCGCAACTTTAGGATTTGTTAAGTATAGTTCCTCAGACAGCGTGGAATTTCCACAGTGTTGTAACCAGTATTGTTAACTGCTTAGGTTGTTTTCTCATTTTGGCATGGATCTCTGTGTTGGTTATGTGGATGTGTTTGATCTCTGTGTTGGTTATGTGGATGTGTTTGATCTCTGTGTTGGTTATGTGGATGTGTTTGATATGTGTGCTGGTGCGGTCATGCAGACTTCAGTTCCTCAGGGTATGTAACTGCCACTCTTCCTTCTGCTCTAGTTTGTCCCACTGCTCTGGCTGGTCGGCAGCAGGAGGTCGAGACTTGGTCCGAGGGCTGGTTCAGTGCATCTGTTTAGAAGAAATCTGGTAAGACCCTTCACTCTCCAGCTTGTAATACCCATCTGTGCGTACCTTCAGGGCAATTATGGGTCATTAGCTGCCCTTCCGTGCACTTCCAGTCCTCAGTGTAGATCCGAGTTTGGATTCAGAAACATATTCCGGCTTGCTCTGATGCAGGCTTTGTATTGTGGAAACAGCGATCATTATTCCTACCCTAAATAGAGAATAAATTTATCTATGATATACTTGTTTTAGAGAGAAGCAGAGATGCTAAAATGGACAGGACAGACCTTCTTGGGTTGCAGGTCCTAAGCACGGATTCGAGTTCCCTGTGATGAAAGAAGTGTTGATATTAGTGGCTGCTTGACTAACTTATGATGTGTAAGGCAGTGCGGAGAGCATCATGGTCATGTCATCTCTCTCTGAAGGCTGGACTCCATTCATCTGGATGTAGAGGGATCACTATGTCTGGCCAAAGGTCTCCAGACCATGACCTCTATTAAGAAGATCAGGTAGGTTTTTACATGACTCCATGAGAAGTTTGCTCATGGTTTGGGGAAACTACATTTGAAGTGTCCTTATACTGAGACCTATCATAGTTTTTCTACCACCTAGACTTTTAGTAACAGGAGAGTAAGGCAGAAGCTGTGCATTATGGGACATTATCCATGGTGGTCTCTCATTCCTGGGCTGTGGTGTTTATTTCTCAGCTTGAATAAGATGGTGTTGGGCTCGTGTATAGGCAGTGAGGTTCTGTCTCTGCTGGCATGTCTGCAGTCCTGCACTGACCTGCAAGAAATAGGGTGAGTGCTCAGCTTATATTTTCCTGTCTTTTCATGAGTTTCAAAATAAAAGTCTCCTGACGGTCACCTCTGTGAACTTCCAGGTTGCAAGCATTAAGAATAGATGATCAGGGGATTGAGGAACTTGTGAAATGCATCCCTAAATGGACCAGACTGAGAAAAATAAAGTAGGTGTATGCTCTAAATGGCTTCTCAAGCTTGCGTAATGCTTTCATAATACAAAATTGATCATTCTTGCAGTTTTTCCTGAGAGCCATACAGTTATATCAATTGATCGCCCTCTAGTGGAGATGGAGAAACAAGGCATCGTTCATATTCTCTCTGTGTTGTACAGTCTGTCTGAGAACTGTGTCAGTGACCGAGCTGGAGAGACACTGGTGTTGGCGCTGTCCCACTGCAGAGAGCTGCAGCAACTATAGTAAAAACACACTTTCATTTTCTCCTGCATCATTTATTACCTATGCAAACATTCATCAAGTGTAATCAGGCTATAATAAGGTTTTGCATAGAAGTAGGTTATCAGGGTACGACTCAAAATGATTGGTGAAGGAGCTGAAACATCATGGTTCTGTTTTAGCCTGTCCAGGAACAAGCTCGGTGGGGGTTCTGCTGCTCAACTGGGTCGTGTTCTTCCATCCCTGCCCCAGCTCACAGAACTGGAGTAAGTCACACTTTAATACACATTAAAAAGAGCTGGAGCATTTACATATAATAACTGCATTTTTTACTGTAACATAGGGACATTTCTTATAGTTAAAAAACAGCACTGATCTTGCACGTTCATAAAGGACAAATGAACCATTTCCTCTACACGCTACAATTGCCCTGTTGACTTTGTGCCTGCTGGAGTGTGTATCAAAGCGGCCATGTTCAGGTGCTCTAACAACTGTGTGATTGTGTTTCCTTTTTCATGTCTCCTTTTCCGTTTTTTAAGTCTGTCCGAGAACAAAATGGGTTCAGAAGGATTCTTAAGTCTCTGTGAAGGTCTGGTCAGCACAAAATTCCTGAGGATTCTTCGGTAAGACATCATGTACACTTTCCAGCAACAAAATACTCATGTAATTAATGTAGACGTCTTCACACGGTGGAGACCAAAGTCAGAATGGCATTTAGTAGGCCTGCTAGCAAACACAGTGTTCCAGGTTTGTGAACAAGCTTCAGGCTCTGTGCACTTCTGATATCCTCCTATATGCTGGGGTTTGATGATGTTTCCTGCTGTAAATGTGAGCGACTGTTTACCTCACAGCCTCACCTCCATCGGAACTTCAGACTTGGGTTCTGTTGCCTCTTGTCTTCAAAGCTGTCCTTCCATAGAGGACATCAGGTACTTCAGTCCTTCAGTGACTGTCTCTTCCCCTCTGAGTTTATGTTTTCAGTTTATGTTCTCGTTCCTGGTCTCCGATTCATTTCCTTCCTACTGTGTTTTTTTTTTTTTATTGGTTTCCTCAGCTTGGCATGGAACGAGTGTGCAAACGACGTGGTGCTGAAACTGGTGGAGGTTCTGCCCCAGTGCAGCAAACTCCGCAGACTTGAGTAAGTGCACTCATGAACTGGGCCTTTGTTATGGCGTTGGGGTTTGCGTGCTGGGGATTGTGTGTTGGGGTTTGTGTGCATCATGGGTCTGTTGTCTGCAGCCTGGAAGCCAATAATATCAACACAGCCGGAGCAAAAGCCCTGGCTACCTGTCTGCTGTCTTGTCCTTGGATTGAAGTGATCAGGTAACCTTTGCATAATGATAAATTAAAATGATGAATAATGATAAATAAACAAACATTTTCTATTTCTATTCAGTAGACACTTTATTAGGAATTGCCTACCTTACACCTGAAGTCACTATCTACCTAAATGGGTACACCAAATTAATTTTTTATTTACTTTTTCATTTTTTTTAGAATGTTACATTTAACATACAGAATGTTTTGTCAATAAACTTTTGCTTTTGGAAATCATCAGAAACAGGTAAACAGGTCTAGTACATAACAGATAAACAGGTAAACGGGTCTAGTACATAACAGGTAAACAGGTCTAGTACATAACAGGTAAACAGGAAAACAGGTCCAGTACCTAACAGATAAACAGGAAAACAGGTCCAGTACCTAACATGAGACTTTTAGTATTTAATTGGGAAAAAATAGAGCTAATTGGAAAAAAATGCAGGGAGTGATTTATCCAGGGATCCAGTGCCCTAAATGAAACCATCCCATTCATTCCAGTATTTCTTCCCCTCATCTGTTTGTAGATGAAGGGTGCAAGACAACGTTTGCTTTTTTACTCGCTACTAAAAAAATTCAATAGGTTCAATAAGTTCAAGTAAGTGGCAAAGCTTCAGAGGGCAGTAATGGCATATTGGTAATAGGAGCATCTGCCTGCCCTCTGTACAATTAACCAGTTGCTATGGACAGTCTCTGACCACAGGACCAGCGTGTACTGGATATCACACAGGTGACAGACTGTCTTCAACAGGCAGCAGAGACTCTGCTGCGGTAGTGGCCTGGTAGTGGGTGTTGTGCTGGGATGAGCGTGTCAGGAACGACGATGTTCAACACTCGTGCGCGGTAGCAGATGTCTCGCTGTATCCCTGGCTGGATATTTTTGGAATTTGATGGCGCTCAGCTCAGCAGTGAGAAAACCACATGTGAAAACCCCAGCAACTGTGACACACTCATACCAGCGCAACCTTCCCTCCATACCACTAGTGTGAGATGTGTGTACCTGTTAAAGTTAGACAGCAACTCTGGGTGCAAGGGAGGTGTTCCTAATCAACTGTATATTACCCTATATGTTCAATGTATCTAAAAATGTCATCTCTGTTTGCATAGACTTTGGAGGAATCCTATTGTGAAAGACGACCACATATTAAGGGACCGTAGACTGAATTTCTCATCAACCTAATCTGATGGCAGTGCTGGGTTTATGTTGATATGATTATTTGTATGTTTTCATTGGTTTAGTTTCTTTAGATCTTTAATTGTTTACAGTCATTTGGAGAACACATTACCTCATCTAAAAAAAAAAACCAAAACAAAACAACAAACACCCAGTTCATCCATTTGTCCAGGAATCAGAGGTGCAGGGAAGAATGCCCAGTTTTATTGTCTACAGTCGTTTGTTCTGCACCTTCAGGCAGTATAGGCCTGGTTTAATGATTCTTATGGGTTGAGCAGAATATCTGCCCTCCGCATTTGTAATGGAAACACAGTTGCACTGATATCATGAAACTGATGTGTTTTCAAGACTTAATCTCAGATTTTTTGTAGTATTTAGCATGACTCTAAGAGGTCTGAATTCTTAAGGAATTCTTCTTCTGTACCTCCATCCTGGACATCTGCTTGTTGTGTTCTCCTGGAACTGCACTTATTTATTCCTGCTATCAACAAATGAAAAGTAGAGAACAGTCACTTCCACCTCTGTGTGGGAGGAGTTTGGCAGCTACCTGGGTATATTTGCTTAGTCATGGTTCGATATTGTTCATGATTCTATTCCACATGTTTCATTAATTGAGTGAAAATATTTTATTTGCCTTCAACTGTGGTATAATGTAAAACCAAATCTGTATGACTTAATAACACGTGTACTGAAATACAGGGCGGAGAACCCTGCAAACTCTGCCTGTGACGATTACTATCTGTCTGTTGACTGCACTGAGTTATAAAAGTAAAAAAAAAAAAAAAAAGAACCTAATAAAATTGTTTAAAAACTCAAAACAAGCCATCAGACTTTGATGTTTAATGAAAAGTCATCAAGTTAATGGCTCATGTTGGCTGTTATTGATGGCCCGGCCGCTCACCTCAGCCTTGAACCATAATGCAGCTTTGCCTCATGTGGGAGACGCCTTTGCTTAGGGAGACCAATCCTTATCCGGTTCATTTAATATTGGCACGTATGCAGTGTTTATCACATCACGATGTGACTGTGCTTAAAGCCACACAGATTCGTTCCTGTACTGAGCCACGTGTAGCCTGTTTTGAGTATAAAACTTTGTTTGTTCTTATTTGCGTCTGCAAATACCACAGTGGCAAATGCTCCTGTCTCTACAAGCTCCTCACTGCTTTTAAGAATGCCTAGGGATTTCTTCCATCCCTCCAAATGACTTCTGATTGGTTCAGCGGAGCATGTCTGCAGACCTCTGAAAAGTCGCTTGGCAGGCTGTGGTGAAATGTTTATAAAAAATGCAGTTGCAAAGAACCAATTTTAAATCGCATTGCGCAATAATGCAAATTCGTTCCATTGGACCTTACTTTGAGATTCCACACGCCTGTGTATCTTTTCATTTGGTTTCTAAATCTTAATGCTCTTTCACACCGTACGCGATTTTTTCTGTAATATTTCCCTAACAGTTTTTTGTCGTTTTCTTATTTTTAATCATTACCTATAATATAATATTTTGAGCATGAACATGTGCTCGGTGATTGTACCGCCAGATGGCGTTACAGCAATGTGACAATTATTAGACTTGGCCTCTCAATCTCCAGTTTGCGCTTCAGAAACGGATAAACATTAAATTCCCTCATTCATCCTGGGACTAATTTGATGATGGAGAAGATGATATAAATAAACATGATAATGATATTAATAACCATTTATCCAGAAGCACACAGGCTCGAACAAAAAACATTCTAGATTTGTCACGGATGATTCAAAAGAAGAGATTTTGGTGGCGCCTCGGTTTGGCGGTTTATTAATCTACCTACAGAAATGGTGTTACTGATTTGTTTGAAAGAATGCACAATATCAGTTTTAATCAATTTGGTCAACAGGTGGTTCAGACGGATCAATAATAAAGATTTTTTTTGTTTTGCGTGAATCAAAAGTACAGTTATTTATTTATTTTACCAAACAAGACGTGCCTAGTAGCTGCCTGTGTTGTGTGTATGGTAAGTTATTGAGCTTTACAGGGTGTTACCAGGGTACGCCAACCCCCCGACTTCACAGCACCATACAGCCAGGCGGAGTTGTTGGATCTGTGTGAACCACTAAACTCTTGTACGAGGCGATAGCTCGCCACTAATACGCGGTCGCAGGCTGTCGAATGTGTGTAGTTAACCTGCCTTACCGCGTTTTGCTAGAATGACACACCAGCTTGAGGGACTGCAACTTTTCACGTTCCGTTCATTCGTGCTGTCATCGCTGGATACAATCTGGCCACGATCTGCCCTGTGTCTCGTTTGAACGCGTGCTGGTGAGCGAAATTGACGACGCGAACTCGCTCAAGAAAAGTAGGCAAACCCATTCGGAACAGCCTTCGAGAGGTGAGTGATGATCACTTCCAACTTTAAAGTAACTGTATTTGGGTGTATTAAGACATTTGGGTGTAACGCGAGGTGTCTGTTAGAGCACAACCTCAGGGAGTAACTGAACTGCGGGGTAGGGGGGCACGCGTAAAGGAGAAGTTCGCCGAAGGATCATACTCGATCTCCCCAAAACATAACATGCAAACAGTATAACAAGCCAAAATTTAGGGTTAAAACGCAGCACTTGCAAATAAATTTACCCGTTTCACCATTTTTACAGAAGAAAAAATACAAAAAGATCCTTCGTGGTACCTCGTCGTGCCCTTTGTAATTTTTTAGACTTCCTGTGCTGTTTTTTTCAAACGTGTCCTTTACTTCAATGGAAGATCAGCCTTCTGCCACTACCAACAGTTTGTTTGTTTGCTTTAGCACTCCCTGCTTCTAACGCTCATCCTACCTGGTTAGTGCCTGCGTGTATTATTTTAATGGTGCACGTTGAGCAACAGGATGTCATGACTGCGCCGTGGAACTGTACAGTGCATATGCGGTTAGCTCTGGCGTTTTGTGTCTGTGTTCTGTGAGGGAAGGACAAAACCTCAAAGATCTGACAACTGATGGTGTAGCAGAGGAAGAGGCCGACCTACACGGTCGAAATGAATGCACTGTGGCAGTACGTTCGCGTTCTTGCTCTTTACCTGTTGGTGTAGATACTTAAGCCGCTGGTGCTTTGTGCATTCACTCAAACCACCAGTTTGATTGGACCGGAAATATTCAAATATTCGAGCAGCCTAATGACTGCTTAAAGTGCATCATGCTTCAGAATCAAGTGAGTTCCATTTTGAATGTGAGAATAACAATTATCGCAGCGGCATGTCTCTGCAAAAGAGAGGTGAAAAGGTGTTAATAGCTATGGGGGGCCCACAGAACCAGAAGTCAACAGAATGCAGAAGAACGCATTTAACTCCGTTTCAAGGTTCCGTTCCTCAAATCACTGTTCTTTACATCGAATGCCCTCTTCCTCCATTAGAATAAGTGCCTCAAAGTGTAAATAATAAAGAATTAATTCATTCATTACCATCCATGTTATGAATTCTGTAACGCTGGAACGTACGTGATGATATGGGTAAGCGGGGTTGAGTGGGTTCAGATCGCTTTATAACTTGTAGTGCCTCCAGCGTGTGTCCAGGTGGGGTCGTACCTTGATTCTCTGCATTTAAGTGACCTTTTTTTTTAGTAACCTGTTACGGTTTTCAGTGATGCCACTTGGGCCACGTTTAGGAGTGCAGGGACCCTGTCAGAGCGAAACTGGTACTATTAGTTTTGTACAGCAAATTATCGTTCTTTAGTTCTACTGCGGAATTGTATGATAGCAGTTGAAAATGAAAAGGACACGTTGAATAGGTTCACTGTTGGAACTCGATTACTATGCAAAGGCACTCTGGAGTTATATATAATTAGTCTGTGCATCACACATTCACACATTATAATCTCTCTCTCTCTCTCTCTCTCTCTGTTTTTTTATCACTCACTCACACACACTCACAAACGCATATCTGAGAGATTTTAAGGACATGGAGATTTATGTTTGCCTGAAATTCCCAGAATGCTTTTGGATGAAGTGGAGCCAAACTTCTTTTTTGTGGCGCTCCCAACCTGTAGGTCATAAGTAATCGGACACGTTTCATTAAAAAAAATAAAGTAACTTTTTAATGACTTTAATCCAATGCACATGTTGTGCGGTGCCGGGTGTTTCAGTGGCCGAGGTTTTAGGCGGGTGTGTTTGGGCTCGCAGGCGTGTGGTAGACAGGTGAGTAAGCAGAGCTGATGGCAGAGTAAACACTGTTTATGCTGTGGCTTTGGTGAGTGTGAGACACAGTTTCCACAATGACCATGGATGGGTGGGTTCGTGTGTGTGTGCGTGGTGCTAAAGCTTGCTATTGTGGACTGAGACCATAAGTTGAATATTCCATTATGTCACTGCCACAAGGTAAAACATGGGAACTACATGATTATTCTACCAATGGTGCTTATCTGTGTGAGGTTATATAAACACACGTAAGCTGGAGAGAATCGTATAACTGTGTGTAACTCTGGATAGTATGGGGTGTTTGGCAGTACTGGGTGAGTTTTGCTGTTGGTTTCGTGTTGACATGTTTTTGTTTGTTTGCTCATATTAAAATTTGTAGTCTGTAAATTCACGTGGGTGTTGAGGTTCAGCTACAACAAACATCCATACAAATTGTAGGCAAACGAAGGTTTTGTGCTGGTGACGGTATTTCACGATGTGGCAGTCGAACGAACTCTCCATTGTCACATCGGCAGCCCCAGTACAGCAGTTCCACGTGCAGTAATGCTCCAGTAAAGTCTGGGTACTTTAAAGACCATGCACACTAGGGTCCATACAGGGGTATTTTCTGGTCCGTTTTAGAACAGGCTGTCTCTTTAGTTTGCATGTTTATAAAGTCACTTCCTCTGTCCTTGTCCTTTTTGTAGTTTGTTCACTGCTTTAATTGCTGTGCGGTTGCTGGCTGCGTCCCTGGGCAGGTCAGTAGAGCACAGCTTGCAGTGTCCTTATACCCACACAGCCCAGAACCACCGCAAGCTCTGGATGTTACTTCTGCTTTTTAAGACGAGTGTGATTGGCTAAGCCACGACATTTCATGTTTGTGTGCATGTTCATACGTGTTGATGCTCACACGGACTTTGGCACACGTTTGTGTTGTGGCATGGATTAACTGTATGTAGCAAGAATATTAATCACCCATATTTGTATTCTCTGTCTATGGTGGTCAAAGCCTATTTATGGTTAGTGACACTAACATAGGGAGAAAGACATTGGTGCATCAGTATCTTAGCAACAGGAGCCCTCACTGTGTTTTTCATGTTCTGCCATGACATTCTTGTTCTCTCTCTATCTCTTTGTGTGTGTGTGTGTGTGTGTGTGTGTGTTCCTGCTTGTGGTTTGTTTCTGCACATGTGAGAGAGAAAAAGAGACGGTCAAAAGTTAAATTATATTTTTCAAAATTTATTGGTAAAGAAAAAATGTGTATATAGTTCACTTTAAGTAGTCAGGTAATCTGCAAGTGTTTAAAGAAATAATTAAAAAAAAAATTTTCCTCCTCAGACTGTTATGTCAGGGGGTTTGTCATTCATATGTCATACGTATGAGTTAAGATTACATGCTAACAGTTTAAATATAACCTTTAAAATTGTGCAGGTGTGTGTGTGAGAGATTAATATGATTAGCTAAATTTTATTAATAAAGTTTTATGTAATTTCTAGCACCTATCAACCATCATATGACACAGTTTGACGTAATGATGTCTAACTGACATAGTCTACGACCCCAGTGTAGGCTTGCTCAGAGCAGAGAGAAGCACCGGATACGGTTCTACCACGGTGGTGGTGATTTGGGGTCTGTTTGCCCCCATGGGAATAGGTGCAGTGTTATTACCCGCGTCCCTGATGTGTGCGGTGCCGTGTTGTGTGTGCAGGGTGTGGGAGAGGCGTGACTCCGGCCTGCATGGCTTACACCCTGGGCTCGGGGCGTGACGCTGGCCCCGCCTTCGGCCCCCAGCACTGCGTCACCAAGGTGGAGCTCTCCGTGTGCTGCACCAGCCTGCTGGACCGCGACGTGGCCTCCAAGTCCGACCCCTTCTGCGTGCTCTTCCAGGAGGTGGATGGCAACTGGGTGGAGGTGTGGCAAGTCTCCGCCTTTGCAGTCTGGTGAAGAGGGGCTTAGCAAAGCTGGAAGGGAGGGTCAAGTGAATTGTGTATGGGTGGAGAAGAGGGAGGAAGAACAGGAGGAGGGGCAGATAAGGCTCTACAAGAGCAGACTAGGACTGGGGGGGGTGATATGGGGTGGTCAGGGCAGGAGTAAACACTCTGTACTCAGTCAGGCAGCTTTGTGAGCACAGAAACCCTAGAACACTGGAGCTGGAGGCTGAGGAGTGTTCACTGCACTCACACAGCTCACTCCGGTCCCTCTGGGCCGCCACTGATGGTCAGTAGTGCAAACCTGAACATGAAATCAGTGTTTCTCAGTGCTCCGTAACCATGGCAACAACATGGGAAACAAAAGACTCCTGCTTTTGAAACAAGACGTATACAGAGGCATCTTGGGGTGGGTGGGGGTGTGTGTGTGTGTGTGTGTGTGTGTGTGTGTGTGTGTGTGTGTGTGTTGGGTGGAGTGGGGGATTGTTCTGGAAGCAAAGCAGTAATAGGTTTATTATGTCCACAGAAAATTTGGTCTTGCCAAATGATGCGTGGATTCATAAAATATCTGGTACTTTAAATCCACTAAATGTGGTGTGTGTGCATGTATGCGTCCGGTATATGTGTGTTTGTTTCACTGATTTGCAACACACACTTTATGTACGTGCCCAGTTTGAACCTTCTCAAAGACACTGGGTTTACCACCTTGATCTTGTGATCAACACACTTCACTTGTGATTACATCATCATGCTGCCTAAATTCGAGCCATGCGGGAACCGCAGAGCATGCTGGAGCTCCAACGCCTCACACTCTCAGTGAGGATCTGGTACTTAAAGCCTGGACTGTTGGAATGGCAGCGTGTGTTTCCGCAGTCGCACCGCAGGACTCTGGCAGGGCAGGACAGTGCACGGGCGGGGGGGGAGGGGGGCTTGGGGGCCCCTGGGGCCACACACGCGTACATACACACACTCACTCTGTCCCTCAAGCGGTCTAACAGCAGAACATCTCAGCTCGTACGTTCAGTTATATGGGGCTCTGTGATACAGATAAATGTTAATATAAATAATAAATATTCATGTTTGTGTGTGTTTGTGTTTTCATGTTGATTTGATTACTCCACCAAAAGGAATGTTTTTTTTTTCTTCTTCAAGTGCTGGCAAACAGTGAATCAATTGCTGTTGAGCTCAGTCTCGTTCTTTGTCCTTCCTCTCCTCCCCCTCTCCATTTTTCTATCTTTTGCTCTCACATTCTTTCACTCTCTCTCTCTCTTCATGCCCTACATCTCTGATGTCCCAGAATGCTACCCTGTTACATCAGTCACATCCACCTGCTTTAACTTCACAGGAATCTATATTTGGCCTGTCTGTTCGTCTGCTAAGAAAACGTGCTATTCCGCTCCGCAGAGACGTGACAACACACCGTCCAGAGAAGTCTCCGCTCGATAAGGCTCACTCTCCCCCAAACTAAACTCCCGCGTTCATGTTTTGTCTCGTTTACGCCGGTAACAAGCGCTCCTTATAGCCCTTCAGGAGTGGAGGCGAGTAACTGCTCTCCTCTCGCCTGCAGTTGGGACGAACGGAGACGGCAGTGAACAACCTGAACCCGGTGTTTGGGGTGAAGTTCCAGGTGGACTACCACTTTGAGGAGGTGCAGAAGCTGAAGTTTGCCGTGTTCGATGAGGACAAGTGTAGTAGCCAGTTGTACGAGCACGACTTCCTGGGAGAGTTCATCTGCACGCTGGGCGTGGTACAGCACCTCCTCACACACACACCTCCTCTCACTCACACTCTCATACACACACACCTCCTCTCACTCACACTCTCATAAACACACCTCCTCCCTCTCGCTCTTTTACACACACCTCCTTGCACACCTCCTCACACACACTTTCATACACACACCTCCTCACTCACACTTTTCATGTCTACCAGCCAACAAAGCCCTAATCTATCGACTTAGGAGACCTAAATCTGTCCCTCCTCTTTGGACAATCACAGAGGCACATCTATATTTCATGGATGCATCTTGCAAAGTAACATTAGCTAATGAACTTAATCGACCTTGTTCTTTTTTCTGCCACTCTTCGTACTGACTGCCTTTGATAATCACAGCCTCTACAGTAATCATTGCGCAAATGCCTCTCTAGCCTGCCTGCCTCTGTGTGTGTGTGTGTGTGTGTGTGTGTGTGCTTCAGCATGGTATAATCAGGTTTTCCTTTCACCACTCAGATTGTGTCCAATAAGAAGCTTCATCGGCCTCTTGTCTTGGCCAATGGCAAACCAGCAGGGAAGGGAGCCATCACTGTAAGAGCACAGGGCCTTGTCTGATTCTGACAAGACAGAAGTGTTGTGCCACCATTGGTACATGTGTGATGTGTGTAAGGACCTCATTTTAGGTTTGTTTTTCTTCAAGATAACTGCCCAGGAGCTATCGGACAACAGAATAATCACCCTGTCCATGTGTGGGAGAAAGCTGGACAAGAAGGTAAACCTGAGCTCTGGATTTAAGCGCTGTGGTCAGATCTACAGAAATCTGGGCATGGTTCACTTTCTTGAGGCTTCGGTCCAACAGAAATATTCATTTTATATTTCATCCTGCTCTGAATTTCAGGATTTCTTCGGTAAATCAGACCCTTACTTGGAGTTCCACAAGCAAGGGGAGGACGGGAAGTGGATGCTGGTCCATCGAACGGAGGTAGGGTATCGGAACGCTCGCCCCATACCTCACACGTTAAGAGTGACTTCCTATAACTAGCACATGTGCCTTGTGGTTGTGAGCATTACAACAGCACAGTGACTGCTTGTATTTTTGGGTTCGTTACATAAGGCTCTATTTACACCCGTGTTAGAAAGGTGAAGAGAAGTTTCAAGCTTCCTGTCTTTCTCGCCGTGTGGCAGGTGATAAAAAATACTCTGGACCCAGTATGGAAAGCCTTCACCGTGCCTCTCATCTCCCTCTGTAACGGCGATGTGGACAGAAGCATCAAGGTGGGTCGAGCCAGCTGTTGGCGGTACCGTGCTTCTCGGGCACATCTTGCACTGTTGCTATGGCGCTGCTGCGCACCTGAGCCGGGCGCCGTGACAACGTGCTCGTTTCCTCAGGTGCTGTGCTATGACTACGACAACGACGGAGGCCACGACTTCATTGGAGAGTTTCAGACGACAGTGACGAAGATGAGCGAAGCACAGAATGCCGTGGAGGTGAGCCGGACGGAGGTCCGACCCGGGGCGACCCTGTCCGACCCGTTCTTACTTGGGCCATCGTTAGAATCTGCGAGAATCTCTCTCCTCCAATCGGTTCCGCTCGTGTTGGGGGTCATGTGTTCGGTAATGCACAGGTGCATCTCATTTCTCCTGGATGTTTGGCACTCGTCCTCCTGCATACTGTGTGAACACTGTCTGCACTTCATTATCTGACATAATGAAGCCGAAAGAGAGAGCAAGAGAGGGAGAACGAGTGCTACTCACGAGCACTCAGGTAGAGAGGATGTCTGAGTGGGAGTGGGAGAGATGGGAAGGAGTGAGTGAGTGAAGGAATTAGAGAGAGAGAGAGAGAGAGAGAGAGAACGTATCGGCTACTTTTGAAATGCAAATCGTTCCTGTTCGAATCGCTACTTGGTTAACTGCTGCTTTTAGTTTACAGTATGCGTTCTTGCAGAAACCGGAAATGGGCGGAGTCGCACTACTTCAGGCCACGCCCCCATCTGTTTGCAGGCATCTGCTGTCCTGCTTAGGCACTTTTCAGCTATTAAAGCCTGTTGAGCTCGTGTTGTTTCTCGGATGGATCCAAGCTCGCTCTGTCATTTCTACTCCCCTTCTGGAGTTTGGAAGGGCCTGTGCCGACTCTGGCAGGACGTGTTGCAGCGGGGTAACCCTGTCTCCTGTCGCAGGTGGAGTTTGAGTGCATTAATCCCAAAAAGCAGAAGAAGAAAAAAAACTACAAGAACTCTGGCATCATCATTTTGAAGTCATGCAAGGTAATTCAGTTAACAGCTCCGCCCTCTAGTTCACCTGACCCCACCCCCTGCCCCACCCCCGTTTTCAATAACCTTGATAGAATTAACCCCCCGCCAAAAAGGAAATCTAAAGTATAAAGGAAAGCTTTGATAATATAAGTTATATGGTCATTAAGACTTTTTTTATACAGCCTGCTTATTTAATTGGTTTTTATTGTATTTTTAAAAATTGTTTTATTATTACTTTATGATGGCTGTAATTGTGGTTCTTGCAGAGATTAACATAATGGCTCTAAATCCCACATTAAATACCACATATTAATATCAGCACGAAACACCTGTCACACTTCTGGCTTTAGCATAATTACCTCTGGAGGTGGAGGGGAGGGGGGCAGCAGTTATTTTCAGTTGGCATGAGTTTTAATTTGTATCAGACACACACACACACACACACACACACAGAGCCCCACACCTCTAGGGCTCCACAGAACCCAGCAGGATATCTGTGATTAGTGTGGTTCTGTGAAGGATGGGATGCTATAACCTGGACACGAGAGACTGTGTGTGTGTTTGGTTTGACGCTCTTCAGATTACGAGGGATTACTCGTTCCTGGACTACATCCTGGGAGGCTGTCAGCTCATGTTCACCGTGAGTACGCCTTGGTTTCGCGTTCCGGATTCCATTCATTTCACCCAGAATGCCTTGTGCCCCACGTCCACTCCCTGATGTTTGCAGTTTGCAGCCCTTTAATGAACTCGGTACTTTCCATTGACCTATTACAACTCTTAACACAGAGTAGTTAACATGAAACTATGACTTGTACAATATAGAAACTGCCAGGTGCGTTCAGTCTTAGCTGTCGGCTAATAGATGTGATGAAAAGTCAACACACCTTTGGCATCTCCAATCCACAGTGGCCCAGCTGGCAGGTGTGTGGTCAGTACACACTGTGTGACATCATTCTAGTAGTATGATGTCATTTAACATTGTTGTCATTAGAAGCATGTTTACCTCCAGACAGAGCTGGAACATTCTGTTCCAAGTCCCTGTATCGTGTGTGTGTGTGTGTGTGTGTGTGTGTGTGTGTGTGTGTGTGTGTGTGTGTGTGTGTGTGTGTGTGTGTG
>JAOXYF010000027.1:23630677-23631718 GCA_028565775.1 Sternarchorhynchus goeldii | reverse complement strand
GTGTGTGTGTGTGTGTGTGTGTGTGTGTGTGTGTGTGTGTGTGTGTGTGTGTGTGTGTGTGTGTGTGCGTGCGCGCGTGCGCATGCCCTGGAGCATGTTTCCAGTGTGTGATGAGGGGTGAGCCTGTTGGGCTTTTGTGTGTGTACAGTGTCTGTGTGAAGAGTCTCTGTTCCTCATCCTTTATGTAACTCACCAAGAGGAAATGACACCAAAAGTGACTGAAAGGCATGGGTTGCTATAGCGACAGGGCTCCGTGCAGGAGGACCGCGAGAGACAGAAGGAGTGATGGGGAGATGGTCCCGCCGGAAGCACTTCAGGGGTGCCTTCGTCCCACCCAAGTCCCGCCTTTGTCCTGCCTTGTCTCGTAAGCCATGTGGAGCCAGTGGACACCCTGAAGACTGTCCATCTTGGATGTCCATCTTGGACTTGCTTTCTTGGCTACGGTTCTGAAGCTACATGGGCCCAGAACGCTGGATGTTTCTGTTCACTACATTGCTCCCTTCCTACATTGTTATTTGGGAAGGGAGCAGAAATTTTGTGTGTGTGTGTGTGTGTGTGTGTGTGTGTGTGTGTGTAAGTGGGGGAGGGGTTGCCAGAACGAGAACAGTGTGTAACTCATGGCAGCGGGCTCAACGTATAATTCATGGCAGCGGGCTCAGCGCGTAACTCACGGCAGCGGTAAACTAATCTGCTTCTTTCTCAGAGAGAGAAAGGAAGCGAGAGAGAGAGAAAGAGGGCACAGAGATGAGGAGGTGTGGAAGAATGAGAGAGAAGAGCAATGAGAAGGAGAAAGAGAGACGAGGAGTAATGGAACGAGAGGGATGTAGAGAGAGAAAATATGGAGAAAGTGTGTGAAAGGAGATGTAGAAAAAAGACTCAAGCCATGAGCACGTGGTGGGGTGGAGGTGGAGGCGCACACTGATCTGTTTCTAGGCCTCTGTGTGCACTCTGCTTTATACAGGATAAAACAGGGTCTGTGGTGATACACCATCGGTCTGGTGGTACTGACGAACTGCCTGTTTTAACGGTGGCATAGTGCAC
>JAOXYF010000027.1:23613177-23625677 GCA_028565775.1 Sternarchorhynchus goeldii | reverse complement strand
GAGCAAATGTTCTCACTCTTTTTCCCCTCTGTTGGGTTTTAATGACCTCAGGTCTGCTTTATCTATTGGCCAGAACCATGATGACAGACCTGAAAACGAGAGAGAGAGAGAGATAAGCAGGAAACATTATAGACACAACCCAGGTGAAGGCCCAGGTAAACAGTGCGAGAGTTCAGATTTACTGCTCAGAATGCAAGCCCCTCGCTCTGAGAGAGACGGAGACTCTCAGCGTTACATAACCACCTGCTCGGCAGAAATCTCACTGGCTAACACCAATTCAAGAAAACAGCTGCTGGCGCACTGCAAACGACTAGAGTGCCATTCTGAACACGATTAAAGCACGAATAAATCACTGTCCGAATCAGGCGGCGAGCAGAGACTGGATGCAGACTGGGACATACCTGCGCTGGTGTCCAGGTGCGTCCCGCAACCTTCTGTGTTCGAACACTGAGGCAAATGTATGCACAGATCCAGCTTTAGTCACCACACTCGGTGACTAACACGTTTGCCTTGTGGGCAGACATAATAGTTATTATTTAACCTTCTTCAAAGGGACATTGGGTACTTTTTGTCCCTAATTGTACCCTGTCACCCCAAGGGTAAAAATGGAGAGAGAGAGAGAGAGAGAATATGCTCTACCAGGTAGTAGTGCAGTTTTTTTTCTCATTTAAGAATAGAAGACTGGACATATTAGTTATACACTGCTTTTACAGCTGCTGCCAAAACTCAAAGTTGTTATTAGGTTAATATATTTATACTCATCATTTCTCCTGAATAGATTAAGGATCTTAATTCTGATGTCAAAGCATCTTTTTGTAGCCGTGGATCTGGTTTCTCTGGTTCCGGTTTCTCTGCCTTTTCAGGCCAATCAGAAACAAAAGGGTTTAAGCAGAAAAGTTCCCGTTCTTTAAACTTGACAATGATTTCTTTCTGGATGAACAGCTTTCAGGAATGTTAACATCACTGTGTGTGTGTGTGTGTGTGTGTGTGTGTAGAACAGTGATTTGGCAGGCATATCACTGTGTGAAATAGAAACTCTGTGTAATACACAATCTTGTTGAACACACCATTGTGTGTGTAATACAGAACGTTGTTGAACACACCACTGTGTGAACCTTTTGACTGTACAGATCCATATATTCCCTGTTTTCCTCAGTGTGTATGTGGTCCTGTAATCTGGGTAATAAGAGCCTAATGAGGCCGCCTGTTTGTACATTAAAGGCCTGGACTTCACAGAAGCGCCAGCAGGAGATGGGGGGCTGCTGTCATACACAAGCCCAATCTGGTGGCCCTTCGCAGGGCATGCAGTCTGGGGCAAGAGTGACCAAAGCTGCAGGATATCTGAGACTCTGCTTGTGTGGGAGGAGATGATAGTAGGGGATACAGAGATGACTGGAGCCCAGCAGTTATTAGCAGTTTTTGTGGGCGTGGGTGGGTGTGTGTGTGTGTGTGTGTGTGCATGGTGGGGGTGCAGTTTAGAGTATGTACATGACTGAATGGTACTCTCTGCATCAGCTGTCAGTTTGTATGACTGCATCAGTGTAACGTATGTGTTTGTGCCTCTGTGTGTGTGTGCACATGCTCCATGCCTGAATGGCCCTCCGTGTGTCAAGATGGCATTTTGTATTCATGCACATTGTGTGTGTGTGTTAGTAGTAATAAAGCAGCTTGTCTGTTTCTGTTCTCTCCTGGGAGATGTCAGTGGGGAAGCTTGACTCATTGCCCACAGGAACTGTAGCTCACCACCTCCCAGCATCCATCATGCACTAAGGGCAGGGGGTCATGGCCTTGGGCCCTGCTCCTTCCACATGGACACATCCATGCTGTCCCACTGCATTCCTCTTCAAGGCTTTGCATGGAGACCGTCTTTGTGTTGTTCTAAGATGAGATGAAAGACAAATAAGCAGTACTGATTGTTCATGTAATCATGGAGCCATACGTTTGGCTTCTAGATTAAACGCAATATCAGCCATGATTTGTGTGCGCAGTATTTTGAGGGGAGGAAGAAGGACTTTGAGCTTTGAGCATGAGAGATGCTGGACTCAGTGGGAAAGTTCCACAGTGCTGGACATGTTGATTGTTTGCGGGATGCATCAGATGTTCAGTAGAGAGAAAAAGCGACTCTCTGCAGAGTAGAGCCACTGTCGTTTTGGGCATCGCTATAATATCGTTCACCATGCAGCTTGATCTTGGCGTTTAAAAATATCATTATTGTCACCCTGTTTTAAAATAGAATTATTTTCTAATGCACTTTGAACTTACCCAATTGTGGCATGTTAATTAAAAGCCCAGTTGATACCCAAGCTTGAGGTTTCTATCTCCGCTATGCTATTTGAAGCGGTCCGAGTCATTGGTTGCCTTCTCGTTTGGAGGGTAGGATGACTGGTGCCCATCTCTCTGGTGTTGCTATGCAACGATGCAGGTATTTGGGGTGCATGACGGCTTATTCGTGCGCTTAGCTGTTGTCTGCGAGCGTATTAAAGCTGCAACACTGAACCGATACAGTTTGAAATGATCCAGATGGAGGCTTTGCTCGGTAGGACACGTGATAGACTTGACTGGGAAGAGACGTGCCACTCCGAGGGTAAGGAATGTTGAACATGACAAATAATAAAATTGACAAACCATGTAAACTCAAAACCAGAACACGTTCTTATCTGCACCCTGTCAGAAAACTGCGTCTTGCTGATTAAAACACACGTCGTAAGTAATAACCAAACCTCTGGCTTGACTGCTGCCATGGTGACCAGGCAGGCCAGGCCTCTGATTTGCTGGGGTCTTCGACTCTCTGTCCTTCTGCAGCAGTACTTCACGCTGCTGATCATCACGGACGGCGTCATCAGCGACATGGACGAGACGCGCCATGCCATCGTGCAGGCTGCCAAGCTGCCCATGTCAATCATCATCATCGGAGTGGGAAACGCCGACTTCGCCGCCATGGAGTTCCTGGACGGAGACAGCAGCGTCCTGCGTTCCCACACGGGGGAGGAGGCCGTCAGGGACATCGTGCAGTTCGTCCCCTTCAGGGACTTTCGCAACGTGAGTATAACGACTCCTTCTGGCACAAGGCTCTCGCTCTCTTTAAACCACCACCTTATCCAGGAGCAACAACTTCAGCTCCTCCAACATCGCGTCTCTAGGTCCGTTATGTAAGAACACGTTTAGAAGCAGTTCTTTAAAGCCCTGCTTTATACTCCGTCTGCTTAAGGGTCACTGCGCTGTCAATATTATGCTGCTTGATTTGACCTCAAGGTTTCGCTTTACTCGTTCAATCGATACTGCTGGTGCTACAAAGCTCTGCGTAGTTTGTTGCTTGTTGCCCTGGACTGACTCCAGTTCTAGAGTGACCACGTGACTTCCTGAGCAGCAGGAGGGAGCACACGCGGCCTTCCCTGTGGTACTATTCGCAGCTGATTTAAACGTTTTTTGCGCTCGTGAGCGAGTCCGCCACTCCGCTGGCGGTTAGCCGCCTTGCTATCACTCCTGCTCTGGTTCGGCGAATTCAGTTTCACCGACCTATCGGACAGCTCCGACACCCAGCAGCGCATCGGTCGTACGTTTGACTGCAACGTGTGTTTTTGCTGCTATTACAGGCACCGAAGGAAACATTAGCCAAATCAGTATTGGCCGAACTGCCTCAACAGGTCACACAGTACTTCAAACAGCGGAACCTGTCTCCTAGCAACACAGTGCCGGAGTGAATGGACGAGTCCTGGAGATCACAATGCATGTTGCCAAAATTGTCTTACTGTTTACAGAAAAAATTATTAATGGACAAAGCGCATGTTTCTTTTTGTATAAATAATTGTTTTTAATTAGTGTTTTTATTTATTGGTTTAAATATGCCACCTTATCACGATGCAGTGTAAAGTCTTTTCTGTGCGTCATACACTACCCGCTCTTGAAATTCATGGGACGCAAGAGGACTGACTGAATGTAACTCCATACTTATGTTCTGTGTTTTAAGAGATATTAGCAAGAAGTTTTATGTAACACTTTGTAATTTGTGTTAATCGTATAGTATCATGGTCACGTTGGTGATGTTACTGCTTTTATATGGTTTGGTCAGTCTTTTTTGTTCCTGTACTCAGGTCAATAAATTTCAGTCGAGGTGTTGCTTAATCGTGACGTGTGATTTGAGACCACATCCTGCACATCTGTGTTTGTACACTGTTAGTAGGGTTGGGTAGAGCATAACTTTGCAATTAGTGATGTTTTGTTTGTTAAGTAGCAAAAATTAAATAAAACTGAACTGAATTGTCAGCTAAGGGTAAAGGAAAAAAAAAAAAAAGAACAGAAACAACAACCAGCTTTAATTTTTTTCCCCGTCTAGTTTAATATCCATCCATTGGTTTCCTATCCTTTTTGGGAATGGTTCATAAAAATTCCAGCATTGCACTGCAGCATTTTAAAAAAAAAAAAATTTAAAAAAAAAATAAATTTTTTTTTTTACAACCATTCGAAAGTAAACGAAGTCACCCCCCCCCCCCTCTTCCAGCCAGCACTGCTCATAACAGTCTACTTTCTCTTACGATGGTATTAGAGATATGTTATTGATGTGACGTTTAGTAGTCTTCTCCACGGTCCACAGGCGTCAGTCATTGTCCCCTTGGCCAATAGCACCTCTGAAGCCACGGGTGTGGGCGGGGTCATCGGGTTTAGGTGCCATGGGTTTAAACTGTATGGAATGTAATATGGGGAGGATGGGGGAGGGGTCATGTTTGAATGCAGAACACGTCAATGACCACAGTGGCAGTTACCATTAAAGAAAGCCTTTAATTAGCAGGAAGGCAGCAAAAGGGGTAACAAATCACACACGAAACCAGAATTTGGAAACGGCACACCCGAGACGTGCTGAATTACTGAGCTTGCTGCCGGGCAATAGTGATCCGCACAGCAGAGCATCGCATGGAGGCAGGGAAGCCGTAAGAGGAGAGGGTGAAGTGAGAACGGCCGACCGTGTCTAGCCGAGGAGCCGGTGTCGCTGTGCGGGTGAGGCGGCCCTGGCCACGCTACCTTCGCTGTCGCTGCTCGACTCCGAGTCGCTGCTGCCCGAGTACGCCCCGAGGCCCGGGAGGATGCCCACGCACACGGCCGCGGAAGGCAGGTGCAGCACGCCCGCCCGGGTCCTGCCAGCCCGCGCCGCCTCCGTCAGCTCACACGCCTCCTGTTCTGAACACGCACACACCAAGGTGCGCTCAAAATCACAGCAGCTGTACCGACGCTCACCGTTTAACGAGTTTAATACCTCCTCAGAGGCACCTAAGCCAGCTCGAAGGGCAACTTTCAATATGGCTGGAATTTTATGTGATGGTAACAAGTACCACAGTTATTGTCAAGCGGGTTAACGGTTAGCACTTATTGAATTTGCTACCAAGTTTAAATGAACTCACATAACAGCCCAGTAGCCATACAAATGTCCTCTCCAATATTTGTCAACATTGTTATATAAAGGGTGGTAGATCATTAGTCACAAGCTCCGCCCCCCCAACCTGCCCACCTGTCTGACTGCCGTTTCCTGCTGTGGTGGCAGTGGCAGCTGCTGGCTCCTCCCCCTTCTGCTTCTTACTGCACTCAGAGGACTGGGAGGAGCTGTATGAGGTAGGCAAGACAACAAATGTGAACGAACTGCCTCAAGCTCACTTTAGCTGGCTGTTAAAGCCACGCCCACTCCGCTCTGAGTGGTAGCTCGGAGGCAGTCACGATGAGAAACAGTTGGCGTGACTCATGGAAATCAGAACAAAATGAATTAGGGCTTTAAAAATAGGTTAAGGCCAAGTGACTTCTGTGGGTGGCGTGCTCTTCTCTGTCATTATCATATTAAAACACAATGACAGACAGCCTTTGTGGACATTTCTCCACACAGAAGAGCTCTCAGATTCCTAAGTACGATAAATGCCCCCCCCCCTTTAATTTGTTCCAAACCTAAGGTTGTCTCCCGAGGCATCTCCTGCCCTCCAGTGACTCTGGCCCCCTTACCTGCGCCGTTTAACTGCCCCAGCTAGGAGGTGTGCTTGGGAGAGATGGCTGGTCTTGTGCTCTGGGGGTTTGGCTCCAGCCCTTTTCTCTGGCTCCTTCTGACCCGCCCCAGTCGCCAACTTCTTCAGAGCACTGTGAGACCTAGTTAAGGGAGGCTGGGTGAGGCTGAGCCACCACCCGTTCTCAGGTAAGGTTCCTGACACTTAACACTGTGTGCTTTCTCTGAACACGCTACCAAATATGAAAAGCTCTTTTGGATTTGGTTGGGTTGTGGAAATCATGTGGGATTTACTTCTGTCGCTTAAGGCTTTTGCTATAGTGAAGTCTCCCTACAACAGTGATGTACCACACGGAAGTGACAGAACACATTCAAACAGCGCTTCAGGAGAGGCCACAGGCACACAACACATCAGTAGCTGAAAAAGCAGATGCCTGGTGAACCTGTCGTACCTCAAATATCCAACCTGCCGTTTCCCCATCCCACCTCGTCCTGATGACACACTTAAAGCTGGGTTGAGCCAGTCGAATTAGGCCACACTGCTACATTACACAGAGGAGCGCGACTTCACAGCTCTCAGCGGCGCCATTACACACTCTCCTCCTTCTCGCAAGCCCACCGAAGGGTTCCGTTGCCACGACAACGCATCCTCCATCGTCCTGCGTGCATGCGTACCTGCTTGGCAGCAGGGGAGAGTGTATTTCTCCGAATGCATCGCTAGTTTCACGGTGGCTACGTAATAAGCTCAGGGCCGTTGACAGTGAGCGGCCCCATCTCGCCACACCTTTTCGTAGGAAGCGAGTTCAGCAGCTCTGCACGCGTTAACAGGAGCGAGGGAACTGAGCGTTTGCGCCGAGGTGCAGGGCTGGAGAAAATCTTTCACGCTGTGCCAACACAGCAGGGGACCGTTTCTCTCAGCCGTCAAACCACATACAAGATGACGGCACGACGCAGATGCATCAAGTGGTTGTGAACACTACCCTGGAAACATGAACATTTCTATCAGGCTTAATCAACCCAGCAAAGCGCTTAAGATGGACACCACACAAGTGCATTTTACTTGTAACGCCGTTTTAGTGAACTCACCAATTTATTAAATTAACAGGTCATACACCTTGTATGTAACAGGAGCTACCGTTACTCTGCGTAAAAATAAATGGGAAAGGATTAAAGCACAGTATAAAAAACACAGTTAGAGGGGCTTAATTCAACCAAGCCTTTCTAAACACACAACCATGTCTGTCCTATAACACGGCGGCGGGCAGGTCTTAGCCAAGGTGCCTGAAACAGAGCTGCACCCCCCTCTCGTGAATTCGGCCCACTCACACCTGCCTTTTTAAGGGTCTGGTGCACGAGACCTTCCCCTGACCAAATAGTTTGTGTGTTCGACAGCTGTGTCTCACCGAGCTAAACAAACACTACAGAGCAATTGGAGCGAGAGAGAACTCTGCTCCTTGGCACTACAAAAGTTATACAATGGCTGTGCAGTGTTTGGACGCGTGTGTGTGTGTGCGTGTGTGTGTGTGTGTGTGCGTGTGCGCGTGTGTGCGTGTGCGCGTGTGCGCGCGTGCGTGCGTGCGTGCGTGCGTGCGCGCGTGCGCGTGCGTGTGTGTGCGTGTGTGTGCGCGTGTGCGTGTGTGCGCGCGTGTGGTGTGTGTGTGTGTGTGTGCGCGTGTGTGCGTGTGTGCGCGTGTGTGCGCGTGTGTGTGTGTGTGTGTGTGTGTGTGTGTGTGTGTTGGAAGGTGAAAGGATATCCTGTATTCTTTGATCTCCTGGAGCTCCTCATCTCTCCTCTGTTTCTCAACGAGACACTGCTGCCGCGACACCTCATCCAGAAAGCTGGTCTCGTCTTCGTCTAAGCCTCTTACCATGTTCTCTGTGGAAACCAAAAACACAGTTGGCTCTTTCTTAACACACCAACACTGACAGATGTACAAATGTCAGAAAACAAAAGGCTTTCAGACCGCCGTTTGCTCCTGTCCCGACCGCCGCTGAACCGAGCGCCGTGCGGTTATTGTGCGGATCAAGCAGCTCGCCCTCGAATTAACTCAGCACTGAGCGTGTGAAAAGAAGCTGCTGGTCGCCAGGGAGACTGACGACGAGTTTGTCTCCAGGGATACAGAGAAGTAGCTGAGTTGCTGAGAGAGTGCCAGTCTTCCATCGGCGGCTGCAAGAACAGTCCTGTTCCTACTGTCAGCTAATACACCACTCCCATCTGTCACACTCACATAGAGCCCTGAAATTCTCACACACACTTTCTCTCACTCTCACCAACACACTCATTCACACATTTGTTCACTGACACACACACACACACACACACACACACAGTACACCCTCCAAGGGATCTTTGCCCTTCTCTTGCTGTCCAGTAGTTTCAGTGTCAAATGTCTGATTTCTCAATTAACTTGGCTAAAGTGATGCTTGCACAGTCCCTGCTAGTCCAGTCCTACCCCTGATTCTATCAGGTCCAACTAGCATCACCCACCTCAGTCCAAGAACCTTGGAATATTTACTCAGGACACACAGTTTCTTAGACCCTACATTGATCAGATATAGACCTGTTGAGTCTAACCTAAGTGGTAGTTGGATGCTTCTATAAGAGTGAGCTAATTTTCTTACTGAATTTGAATTGTTCCTCAAACTCCTCCTGCTTCTTGTCTTTCTGTTCCTGCAGCCTCTCGTAGAGCGATCGGGGGTCATATTCCTCTTCTGGAACCTCTTTAGGTTTATTTGAATAAATGTGCATACACAAACAAACACAAACAAGTGTCTCTGTGAGAAGCAATGTCTGAGACACTAACTCTTTTTTGGTATGGTACTGAACACTTAAATTTAGCATCACATTGCTGTTTTCTTGTTAATCTGGGACAGGTTTCCTCACCTTCAGGATCGTCTGGCTTACGGACCTTCTCCCATTCCTCCTGTCGTTTCTTCCTCCTCTCTTCTAACTCCGACTCAGATACAAACTTCCGACTAAGGTCCACGCCATCCGCCATGGCAGCCCCTTCAGTGAACACATGGACTTTTAAATATGTGAACAGTGCAAATCATCAGTGAGGTAGTAAGACTGGTCTAGAACAGCATTAGTCCATCAGGACATACCTCACTGTGTCTGCTTTATCAAGAGGAACACAAGATCCAGTTCATGGAGTCATTGGTAACAGATTTTGTGCAGATCTGAAATAAAGGATTGAGGGGGCACAAGGCATACTGAGAGCAGCAGAAGAAAATGCTTGATAACCTCTGTAATTATTTACACCTTGAGAATATTGTTAAAACAAAGATAAACGGCGACTTGTAAAACTGCACGCAAGGTAAGGCACGTCAGTTAATTTGCATAAGCGCAGTCTCTGAGTCTAGAGATCAAAGCGCTTGCGTTCGAACAAATCGAAACATGGTTAAACGCCTCCATCTTGTGGTTGGTTTCAGCACTTTGAATTTGCAGGCGATTTCAGTGTCAAGTCAGAGAATCCATTTCTGTGACTTTGACACTTTCTCTTAAGAAACAAACAAGAAAAAACTATAGCTAACTATATATTATATGTAATACCTATTCAGACTCGTCCATAGAAACAGACCCTTGATTTAGTCTAAATATATCCAGCTGTAATAGGTTATCTAACAGAGTTTGGCTAGACCACATAGATGTAATTGTTGTTTCTCTGTATGTATATATACAGCAAGGCTAAACAAAAAAAAAAAATAATAAAAAAATCTCCAAACCGTTATTATTTAATAGAAAAAGAAAATAATGGACCGAGTTGCATGTCCGCTGTCAACGCAGACGTCTTAAAAAAATCAGCAGCAATTCATATACTAGAAGCTAATGAGGTCATTACTAACCAGTGATTTGCATTAAAACATTTATGCTGCTTACAAAATACAACAAAGCTAGATACATATACATCATGTCCCCACATTTAGGTATGGTGGCTAGCTAGCATAGCTCAATAATAATAGCTACTGTGTTACTTATCTCATTTAGCTGACGAGGCGAGTTAAATGCGACACCTAGCTAGCTATATTGCGGGAACATACCGCAAATCCTATTCTAGCTAGCTAGAACTATTACGCATTAAACAGCTAGCTGCCCATTCGCTGTTACTCTTCTGTGCCATGGGCATTAGCTAGCTAGGTAGCCACCTACACCACTGCATTCGCATTCAACACATGCTAGCAGTTTGTTAGCTAGCTAACTAGCTAGCATGGCTACCCAATAGCTGCAGATATCAGTTTGCTATCAGTCAGATATAAACCAACCATGTCCAGTAAAACAGCATATTAAGGAACAACTCGCGCCCATTTAACTAATACAAAGAGTTACAACATTCTAACAGTTATATAAGATTCAGAACTCCGTTTAAGATGACCATGCAAAGAAAATAGTACGATGAAAATATGAGCTCTTTACCATCCACTTTTGTGCCACTGTAAAATATGTCCGTGTTACTCGTGTCCTCATCAAGAGTAAGGCGTAATACTGTGAATTTCGGGAAATGTATTTCTAATAGACATTGAGACGAGTTTCGCAATTAGAAGGAATTCAGATGTAATTCATTTGTAAGTATAATGTATAACCATGATTTGAGATGAAGTGTTTATTTTGGGTTTATGTATTTATGTGATTATGCTTTATTTCTCTCCTTTTAAGGAAAAAAGAAAGAAAACAGAAAATCAACATTTTAAAGTTGGGTATGTCCAAAATGGATACTAAACAGCATAATCTGGTCCAAAGAGCATTTGACAATTAAAGATCTAGTTAGCTACTACCATAATCCATGCGGCCAATTTTGAAAGAATATGCGTTAGATATGCTAGTTAGAGATTCTATTGAAACCCATATTCTAAATATGGTATCAGATACTGCGGAAGTTAACAACGCAAAAATAAGTTACTTTTGTGTACAAGTTACTGGGAGGGGTAAGTGTTATGTGATGACATCAGGGATCTGACTGATCGTTCAGCACAGACAGACTCGCCTGCAATTCATGACAGAAACGTCTCATGGTTGGGCAGGAGGAACACTACAGTTACGGTTTCTGAATGAGTGTGTTTCAGTGATAATTGAAGGGAAGAACTAAAATAGTAGTCCACCAACTAATGATTATTACTTGACCGATTTCTTGTTTAAGACGTCTGTATAAGCTTGCGGCTGTACCTGTAGTCAGCTAGCTATTTTTTTAAAGATAGATTTTAGTCGATTGCTAAATGTTAGTTAGCGAATACACTTCCTGTATTAGTTCAGTTAGGCCTAGCTAACGATTATAGCTGCACTGATCGGGACGCGTTCACATCTATTTTCTGAACACTACCAGGTAGGTAACGTATTTTTCTCGGATTCAGGCTCTAATTTGTCCTCACCGTCCTCATTTGTGTCCTATTACACTTCGCAGAATTGATTTTGATCTAACGTTAGCTGCTGTTGTTAGCTACCTCAGCCAGTAGCTGGTTAGCTATAGCGAGACATTTCTGCTAACTTGATAGCTAGACAGCTCATTTTCACAGATAAAAACATACATGCTCAGACATGTTTGCTGTAGTTAGTTAATTAACAAGCGAATAAAATATGTGGTTTACCTAACGTCACTGCTTAATAATATGCACTTTGAGTCATAGTCGGCAAGCTCATTTGTGGCAGTGACTGTAGAATAAGTCAGATGTTGGCGTTACTCATCTGTGGCACTACCCAGGTTGAATCATGTTAGCTAGCTAGATAAATAACTAGCTGGAATGCTAATGTTTGATGCTTCTCAGTTGGTCGGCTATATAGATAGATGCGTTTGTCATCTATTAGCTATCTAACTTTATTGTGTTTATTAGTTACCTAGCCCGGTAGTGAAAGATTCCTTCTTACGTCGTTTTATTGATGTTTAAAATTACGTTTGCACACTTACAAACGTTTTATTATTAAAATATCAGTTAACAAATCATTTTGGATAACATTTAGCTAGCTAGCCTGTACGTTAGCTTGTCGGGTTAGCTATCATAGCTACGTTGCTATAAAGAAGACCAATTTACCCTACCAAGTGTTGTAGCAACTAGTTAATTCAGCTTGTACTCTGTAACGAGTGGGTTTATGTCGCAGGACTTCTTAGCGACAGATGTTTTTTTTTTCCATGTTGAATATACAAGTCTTGGTATTTACAATCATTGGGCATTGGATCCAATGCTGCTGTCGTAGATGATTAGCGTTGCTTACACTGGCAACTCAATACTGAACTGTCTAATGATGCGATTACCAATGTATTCACGCGCGCAACTCGAAAAACTGCAGCTGAAACGCATTTTCGCTTTCATGGTAAACCGCTGTTGTGTTGCTCGTAATTGTATTTTTTTTTATAAATAATAAATAAATACAGATGTATCAAAATGTTTGGCTATCGATATTGTTGATTGAACTGCAGTAATCCGAGGCAAGTTGATTTCGTTTCTCCATTGGTCGTCTTATTTGTCTTCGTGTTGGATGGGTGGTGGTGTTGAGGGGGGGGGGGGGGTTTACGCGGCCATACTATGTTGATAC
>JAOXYF010000027.1:23587624-23608296 GCA_028565775.1 Sternarchorhynchus goeldii | reverse complement strand
CCTGGGAAAATAAGAGCATTAAGGAGCCTGAGATGTAGGGCAGCAGAAAAGGCATTTAAAGAGAAAACGATGCATGACCAACCTTTAATGTGTGTGTGTGTGTGTGCACAATGCTGCTGTTTGTCCCCCACCGGCAGGATGCCCTCCAGAAGCTGTCGGACATGCTGAGTCTGAGCGGGGCAGTCGCACGGCAGGACGCCCTCACCCCCGCTAAACACCGCAACACCACGGCCGTGCTGGGCTGCCTCGCCGAGAAACTCGCTGGTGAGCTGCTCTCTTACGTGGCTGTGCCCCTGCATGTGCGTGCGTGTGTGTACACACTCGTGCGTGTCCGAAAGAGGATGTGTGATCCTTGATCATTTAATATACCGTTTACTGATGCAAACAGTGCTGCAGGGAACCAGCTGAATGTGCACTTGTGCAGGATCTGACCCAGCATACATCCACCGCTCTCAGAGACCAGGATCCATGGCAGATTTGCTGAGCTGTCTAAACACACACACGTACACACACAGTACACCCCCCAAGCGATCTGTGTCCTTCTAAACACACACACACACACACACACACACACACACACAGTACACCCCCCAAGGGATCTGTGTCCTTCTAAACACACACACACACACACACACACACACACACGTACACACACAGTACACCCCCCAAGGGATCTGTGTCCTTCCCTTGCTGTCCAGTAGTTTCAGTGTTAAATGTCTGATTTCTCAGTCCTTAATCCAGTCCTACTTCTGACTCCATCAGGTCCAGCTAGCATCGCCCTCCTCAGTCCAGGAACCCTGGAATATTTACTGGAGAGCCTGGTGAGATGGTCCAGATCACTAATCATTACACACACACACACACACACACACACAAACCGTGTTAATGCCTCTGAATGTCTCACTGTGTTTGTCTCGCTCTCCAGGGATCTGAGGCCCACCCTACTGTCATGCTCTTTGCTCTGATTGCTCTGGAAAAGTTCTCCCAGACCAGTGAGTCTTTTCTTCTGCATCGTTTAGTGCTACTTTCGAACCTATTTAAGCTCGAAGCGTGATTGTGGCTAAACTGTTCTTGTGATGTCAGGTGAGAACAAGCTGACTGTGGCTGAGTCCTGCATCAGCGATCGCTTAGCCGTCCTGGAGTCGTGGGCAGATCACACAGACTATCTCAAACGGCAGGTCGGTTTCTGCGCACAGTGGAGCCTGGATAACCTCTGTGAGTACACACCTGCCATCTTCTTGGCTTTGGCTAAGAACACTTACATTTTCCGTGTTGTGTTTGTTTCACTTTTCAGTAATAGTTATTTTTAGAACAACGGTTTCATCAGCTGGAGCGAGATTTTTGTTTTGTTTTGCCACTGAATTCAAGGACATCAAAGACTTTGTTTCAGTTCATATTTAAAGTTTGCACACCAGCTTTAACAGGCTGTTCATATGAAGGCTGTTCAGCTGGTCTTTACACAGTTGTTCCTTCATAAGTACTTTTATAACATGAGTAAAAACTGTCATGTGCTCAGAGGTTGCATTGTGCAGGGTTTCTGACCTGGAGCTGCCCTGCCAGAACTGAAGGGCATCATTCACACATCCAGCCTCAGCATGGTGTGAATGGAGCTGCTCTTTCCAGGGTTGCAGCAGGAGTCTCTGCTCACACAAGAAGCCACGTGAGCATGCTAACTATGCACGCTAGAACGAAAGCGAACCTTTCCGCTCCATTCACACCACGCGGGGCTTGTATGTGTGAAGCCAACCTAACACTCCTTCAGGGGGCTTTTGCCTTTGGTCTTGGCATGAGTGAGGCTCAGGCTCAGAAACCTCCACACCCGCTGGTCTAAGGGGAAGCGTCGCTCATCTGGTTGGGTGGATCGGAGCGGTCCGGGACGCTCCGGCAGACTGGAGAGATCGTCCCTCAGCTGCTCTCATGCGTCGGATCATTGAAAAGGTGGAGCCCGCTAGCTCCACCTGCAGCCTCTCACAGCTGTGCCGTTGCCAAAAGTCAATCTTCAGTCAATCTGCTCCAAACGTTCCTCATTCCTTCATTGTGCCGCAGATTCAGCTCCATCTTATCTGATCATAAGCTTTGCACATGAATTTATTTATTTTATTTTATTTTTTTGCTGTTACAGAGATCTAGAACCCATAACTTGTGCCGTAACCACAAGCACTCTGCAGGCTAACTCTATGCATCGGTAAAGGCCGTGGTAGTTTGGGCTGACTATAAATGAGAGTCCTGGTTCTGCTTCCTGCTCAGACCATCATGGCATGTATGAGAGATGACTTAGCAAGACATCTCTGAGTGACAGGTTTCTTCCTAAATGAACAAGCAGCCTGTGTTAGATGATCGTGCGAGCGAGCGTGCGAGCATGTGTGTGTCATGCACTGCTATGTTTATTACTTCATGTTCAATTACAAATTGCATTACAAAAGATTAGGTTAGTGTTACATAAAAGCTACAAGATCAGAAAACTTGGATATGCAGTAATTGTGACGATGGAAAGTTGTACAGTTAAGCTCTTGGCTTCACCACTGCTGCATTGTGGGAGTTTTTATTGAAATAAAAATGGTTACTTATGGACGGCTCTGAACGTTGTAATGTAGACAAAAATGTGCCATTTCAGTTACAGATCAGTCTTTTAAAAGATATTTCATTTTCTATTCCTGTCACTTTCTATTTAAGTTGATGCATTGATGTCATTCGAATGCAGATTATAAAACTGCTTGTTCAGCATGTGCACTGTAGATGTCTCTCAGGTTTGTGAGGTAGTAGCAGTTTTGCTAATATTATGTGTAACTCAATCTGCTGTCCTCCTATTACCATAGTTCTGAAAGAGGCTCGCCAGTTCACGTATGAGAAGGTCAACCTCCACAACATCAACGCTATGCTGAACAGCAATGACGTCAGTGAATATCTGAAGATCTCTCCCAGTGGCCTGGAGGTGAGGCTGTCAGAGAGGCTGTTGGAGTTCTGACTTGAGTTCTGACTGGAGTTCAGGTCTTGCTCATGTGTGCCTCCGTGTTCTCCAGGCCCGCTGTGATGCGTCCTCGTTCGAGAGCGTGCGCTGTACCTTCTGCGTGGACTCGGGGATTTGGTACTACGAGGTCACGGTCATCACATCTGGGGTGATGCAGATCGGCTGGGCCACAAAAGACAGCAAGTTCCTTAACCATGTGTGTCCCTCCTTTACTTGGAGAGCTTACACTAGTCATGTCATATGTGAGATGGGATGTGGTGACATCTGTGTGTGTCTGTGTGTGTGTGTGTGTGTGTGTGTGTGTGTGTGTGTGTGTTAGGAGGGCTACGGGATTGGGGATGATGAGTATTCGTGTGCGTACGATGGCTGCAGGCAGCTGATTTGGTACAATGCGCGCAGTAAACCTCACTCCCACCCCTGCTGGAAGGAAGGTCAGCATCAAGTCACGTGCCTCACACGTTAGCCTCACACGTTAGCCTCACACGTTAGCCTCACACGTTAGCCTCACACGTTAGCCTCACACGTTAGCCTCACACGCTAGCCTCACACGCTAGCCTCACACGCTAGCCTCACACGCTAGCCTCACACGCTAGCCTCACACGCTAGCCTCACATGCTAGCCTCACATGCTAGCCTCACACGCTTCTTGGGGTGTTACACCTTCAGTAATGTGTTTACGACCTGGTTTCCCAACAGCACTGAGTGTCGTTTAATGAAATGCTAAGAGGCTACGTTTAGCGCTTCACGGTATAGAAAGCTTTGTTTTAGAAGTGGTTGTCAATTTGGTTGTATTCTTTGCTCTACAGGGGATGCCATAGGATTCTTGCTGGATCTCAGTAAGAAACAGATGGTTTTCTACCTGAATGGACACCAGCTTCCTCCTGAGAAGCAGGTGTTCTCCTCTGCCACGTAAGCAGCTCGGTCTCAGTGTGTGTCACATACACATATTGGACACGTGTTTTATGGCAGAGTAGCGTGTGTCTGTGTGCGTGTGTCCTGCTGATCTTCCCATTTGCACTCTGTGCTCTTCTCCATCCTCTCCTTCAGGTCTGGCTTCTTTGCAGCAGCCAGTTTTATGTCCTACCAACAGTGCGAGTTCAACTTTGGGGCCAAACCCTTCCGTTACCCCCCATCAGTTAAGTTTAGCACCTTCAACGAGTTTGCCTCACTTGCTTCGGATGAGAAGATCATCCTGCCGAGGTACTTTCAGTGCTGGATGGGGTGGGGTGGGGTTACCTGTCTTGAGGGATTAACCTATGGGTTTTTACATTGCCCTGTCATTGATGGGGGTTTTGTTTTTCTGCTCCTGTTTTGGTTTTTTTATTGTTATTGTTGTTTGTTTTTTGCTTGCGTGGCTCTCAGACATCGACGTCTGGCCCTGCTGAAGCAGGTCAGCATCCGAGACAACTGCTGTACCCTCTGCTGTGACCAGATTGCAGACACGGAGCTGAGACCCTGTGCACACAGGTACAGAGCCCACTGTTCCTAACGCATCACAGATGGGGGGGGGGGGGATTGAGAGGGTGAGCGTTTATTTTAACTCATGCATGTGTGAGAGAGAGAGAGAGAGACCGATCAGTTAGAGGACGCTGCTGCAATAGTAAAGAAATTGAAGCAGTGTTGAAGAGATTGAAGCAGTTCACAACCATATCTCAGTGATGTATCTGAATAATGCTTCACTTACATGACTGTATAACATTTACATTATAACCTATGTGTGTCTGCTAGGGGGAGTGTTTGTACAGTAACACGAGTGAGGACATTATCTTAAGCAACTGCATTTGCTAAACACTAGATATTTGCAATCTTGTGTTATCTTAATGTGTGTGTGTTTGTGTGTATGTGTGTATTTGAAGTGGGATTTGTATGGAGTGTGCCTTACAGTTGGAGACGTGCCCGTTGTGTAGGCAGGACATTCAGACACGAGTGAGACTCATTTCCCATGTGTCCTGACACCAGCCCCCAACAGCCCAGCCAGGGATGCTCCCCTCAGCATCCGGCCCCATCCAGTTCTGTCCAAGAGATCCAACCTGAACATTAGAACCAAGAAGCTGTTTCGGGATTAGAAGCTACAGCACTGAATGGTGTGAGGAAAGAGAAATGGAATGTTTCATTCAGAGATGGAGAGAGAGAGAGAGAGAGAGGAAAGAAAGAAGAAATAAGGAGAGAAAATTATCTCTCTAAGGGAGGAACACGTGAAGTATCGGAGGCCAGTCCCTGGTCAGAAAACGCGACGGCTGGAACCAGACCGGGGAGGCTGGAAGGTCTCAGAAGTTCAAAGCATCATTATCCAAAAAGATGCCATTATAATGCATGATGAACAGTACATGCATTGTGTATACAATGATCTGCCTTAGACTCTTCGTACGGGCTCTGAGCAGTGGTTGAATGCATATGTGTTCAGACGTGTTAAATGTATCTGTGAATCTTCATGTTTTAGAAAACTAAACTATAAGACTCGACACGAGAGGCAGCTGTTGCCTAAACCACCTTTTTGTCCACAGAGATGCAAATGCTTAACCCTGTATGAGACAGATTTAATCTTTAATATTTTCTCATATCATTCTCCCCCTGTCTCTGCCATACTTGAAATAAATGTGGGTTGATGCCCTTTGCGTTGTTTGTAGGGTGGAAGTGTTGGTGGATGGAGAAGCTGTGATGTACAGTGGTATTAGACAGATTGTCATAGTGAATAATGAAAATCCTATTTAGTATAGAATGCTAAACAACCCATACACCTGCAGTAGATCAACTTTGACCTGCAGTCACAAATTGTTCAGGTTGCAGTAGTATTCGACAGCCAGACCTGAGCGATCCAATCATATGTCTTGCTTACCCAGATTATTTCTCAAGAAAGAAGCACATATCTGTCACATGGATGTTGAGTAAAATGTGAACTTTCCGAAGTGGCCAATGTTTGAGTGAATCAAAAGCGCTCCCAAAGATAAGAGTGTGACTGAATTCAGAAGCTTTCTTTTCTGAACTGTGATGTTTGTAATAAAAGTATGTTTTATGTGTTGCATAATGCTCTGCTGTCAATGATTTGTTGGTTGTAAAGAGTTTCACATAAAATCTGAAAATATAGCCTGAGTTTATTGGACTTGGATGATTGTGTAGAAACCCTTCTGTGGAAATCATCTGAACCGTAACATCACCCTAAAAAAACGCCTGCATGCAAACGTAGGACTATGAAGCGAACTGTGAAGGGGTAGATTGATGGATATGGACACATTGTGTACTGGGCTGTCAGTCACAAAATCAGGAGCCAACAGAAAAAAGCCCATGAGTCCGCCGCAAAAGTGCCAAAACCATCCCCATGTCAAAACTCGTGCAAAAATGAGCCGAAGGAAGTGTATTTGTCGCGCGGGAACAACAATGAAATAGAGAGTAAGAAAATTTAGAATGAAAAAAAAAACACAGTTTGAGGACGAAGTTAAATATGCACAAAACTCTTCTCTCTGCGTCCCTGAGTTTCACATTTGTGCTCGGCAGTTGGAAATGTACACATGCGAAATGTTAAACGTGCACGCTTATGGTTTGCCCCTTGGCTTTTTGCGCCCTCTAGTTTTGTCAGGGAAATGACTTCATTATGCGACGTTCTTTCCGATTTCCCTTGCACAGCTGGTATGACAGGGGGCGGTAAGTGCTTCGAGCGACCCCGCCCGCAAATATCCAACCAAGGAAGTACAACCATCAGTTCTCTAGGTAGGAAACGTGAAGGATGTCTGGTTACAGTGCAATTTGACTAGCTTGCTAACGCATGAAGTTATTTTTTTAACGTTGCGTTCGTTTGTACCAAGCATCGATTTTTTTTAGCACCACCAAGATTGCTTTTTTTGACACAGAAAGCAAAACTGCAAGCAAACGCCCCATCCTCAGGTAAATTACAGGCTGTCAGAGTGACCTAGCTAAAGGGCTAACTTGCTATCGCTACGTCTGGTTAATCCACACTCTAGATTTGGTCTCTGGCTGCTCGTGTTAGCTAGCTAGCTAACTAATTTAACAGATATTTTATTACATATTTAACTTCTAGTCAATATTTTATTATTGTAAAGGGTATTTAATTGTAAAGCATTTGCATGTTCGATAGCACAGCTGACCGAAACGAATGTAGACTCCCAAGCATGCTAGGTAGCTAGTTAACTAAATAGCTAGCTAGCTATTTGCATAGACGTAGATTTTCTTGGCTATTGCTAAGTAACCAACACAGGTTTAGCCAGCAATATGTACCCTATTCTTCGTCGTTCTAAAGGGAAAGATAGTTAAAACTACGTTTACTAAGAAGACGGCGTGCTTAACAAATTGTCTGGTTGGGTCTGTATGGTTTCCAAATGTAAACTACCTTTTCATTTCAGCGTTCAAGCTCGTCGCTGGTTAGCTAGCTAGATAGCTAGCTACTGATATGTCGATGTCCTCTTGGACGCCGAACGCAGGAGGCAGGCGGCCTCCACCTAACGTTAATCCGAACTGTGGGTACGTGCATTTAAAATGGATTAGCTATCATAGTTAACTTGCACATTTTCTAAATTTATCGGTGGGAATGCTTGTATGCACAAACTGCCTGTACTCTCACGTTTACTTTTATACTCTAGCTGGCGACTGTTTTGGGGACTGAGAGTGATTTTGTATCGTTGTCTTCTCATAGTGGACCGAAACCACTACGAGCTTTCCGGAGACAGCCTTATCCTAGTGCTGAAGATAGAAAAGACGTACACCGTGAATCGGAAAGGTAGTTATCACTGAGATGAACCATGCCATGTCAGTTGACCAGCTGACGATTTTTTGTGAGTTCAGTATGGGAGCTAATATGGGGTAGACAGCAAGACCGAGATTGTTCTTAGTGGGTAATCTCCACTGGCAGTGGATATTACCCCAAGACAAAATCTAAAGCGCTGTCTTGTTACCAGGCCTAAATTTGAACACTGATGACTTTTCAGCTATGAGAACTTGGGACAAAGGGATGATTATGGTGGAGCTCTGGACTACAAAACGTATGAACTTTCACCTCATCAGTCACACCTGAAACATCAGCCAGGTAATTATCTTGAGTGCAAATTTCCTAAGACGGCTGTTTTCATTTCCGCATTTTTAGCGTGATCACGAAAAGCGGTTCACTTGTGTGTTGAACTGTATTAGAGTTCAATCTATGATTTCTGCTTGATTTGTACAATTTTTTGAAACTCACTTGCTCATATTTGTGTATATTATGAAAGTTACCTCACCAGGGGCACCAGGGGGTGGAAGCAAGTGTCATGCACTGTACCAGAGGTTGTACCAACAGTTCTATGGAGACGGCGCAAAGAAACCTGCGGACTGTGTGGTGCTGTCTGTAAATAACCAGAATCTGTGAGTAGCTGCCACTCCAAGAACACCAAAGACCCGGTTTCTGAATCCTGAATATCGTGATAGATTGTGTGTTGTGTCCATGTGGGTGCAGTGCTTGTTCATTAGCAGGGAAACCTACCGGGGTGAGTTTGTCACCTTCATGAACCGAGGTTTTGACTGCTCATGCTCTGCTGTACCTGGTTGCCTGGCACCAGTTTCTCAAGCAACCAGCCACTTCTTTACCCCTGCAAACTTTAGCCTGAATAGAACCAGTTTGTTTAATGCCACCTTTTATTTAGAAGAGCGGCCAACATTCGCATTCAAATTAATTCTCGCACAAAATCACAGTACAAAACTAAACTGACTGCTTCTTTTATAAAACCTTTGCAAAAATACAAAAAAACATTAGATTTTTTTTAATACCTTGAGGGGGGAGGGGTTTAGCATTTTTTTCATATTGCTGTAATATAAATTCCAAACATGAAATCATGAAGATTAAGAACTACCCTCACATCAAATGCACACACCCATCAGTTTTTGTAAATAAAACAAAATATAAAATTCTCATTACTCTGCTTATTAAATGGTGTCTAGTTTAAATTCTTACCCTTTCAAAATAAGGGGTGCTTTAATACCTTGATAGAGCCCCTTCAGTGTATATAGCAGCTGTTAAAGAAATGCAAGTTATTTTATTAGTAATTCTAAAAGCTGTTTTAAGTATGCCATGCACAAAATCAGACTAGAAAGCATTAGTTTAAGCATTGCTGGCAATTGTTGTTAAGACCTTTAAAAAGTTGTTGTTTTTTTTTTTGATATTTTACTCCAAACTGTTATTCATTCACTAATAGATGACGTATTCTCACACAGCAAAATACTTGTAATCAACATATTCACGCATTCATTAAAAAAAACCCCCACAAAAAAACCCCCCAATTCAGTTGTTCAATGACAAACACGTAATATTTAGTTTTGATCAGTCTTGAAAAAGATACCACATAAATCGCATGGTCTTGAGTTTGGCGCCTTGTAATTCTGGTGGGATGTTCACCATCTCAGTGACATAATGTAATTATTGGGGGTTTATACTCGGTTTCTACAATGAACAGAAGGATCCTTCAACTTTATATCTGGACCATGTAGTTTGTTTTTGATAAATAATTGCTTTATTGGTCGTGTTTGTAATCGTACTTTTCAGTAAGCTGTAATCCTTCAACAGTTTTATAATATTCAGCCTTGTTCCGACACCCAGCGGATGTCTGTATTGACAAAACAGTAATCCTATTAATGCCAAATATTAGCTGTTAATTGACATTCAGCTGAAGTATGCCTTTAAAAATATTTATTTTATGTTTATGTTCAGCTTTACACATGAACAGAGCCATGATATATAAAGCACATACTGAAGTCACTGCACTCGGTTGTTGAGCAGGACTTCTCCCTCGTTCATGTGTCGCTGAACTTCCTCTCCAGCGTTTCACGGGTCGCCCGCCAGCCAGCGGCCTCCTCCCACACGCGTGCTGCCCTCCCCCCCGGGTGCGTGGAGGTCAATAACCAGCTCTCTTCTTCTTCTTTCAAAGGGAGTACCCCAAATCGTTAGGCCACTGTTTGCAGGAACGCGGCCTTTCGGTGGAAACGCTTTACCTGCAGGCGGAATCAGGCTTGACACGAGCCCTCCAAGATGTCCGCTCCGATGGTTCCCCCTTATGTATTCTCGTCGAGCAGACTAACGTAACTCTGTCCTCGTGTACAGTAATCATATTTTCAGACTCCCTCAAAAGTAAGTCCCCACAGCCACTGTTCACCTCCCAGTACAACCAGCTGAACTGGTCATAAACTGCTCTCTGTATATTAGAAACAAATAACACTGATTTAGTGGTGGGCATCCTTATGATAAGGTTTACCCTTTATGTCTAGGTAGTGTTTAAACCCAGTGTTTAAGTTCAGCAAGTTATGATTATGATGTAGACCTTGTTTAACCTCCCTCTGATCCAAAAGGGTGCACAAAATTCTTTCCAAATAGGGTTCGATGTACTGTGTTTGAAGGGCAAAAACAATGGCAGACAGACAATAACAAATCCTACATCGATATAACAAACATGTATACAGTCACTGATGTCGAGACCAGCATCTTTCAGTTTAGTCCAAACGTGCAACAGCTGCATAAAGTTGGATCCAGACCGGTCCAGTCGATCTGAACTTGGTAGACAGGCCATTCAGGTCGGACGGAAACATGGTCCTGGTTTAGAAGGTCCCCAAAACATGTTTGAAAGTCCCTGGTGTAAAATTTAACAAACATCACACGCACACTCGCACAGCCTCCTAACAGGAAATTCTGCTATGTTGCTTGTTATGGGTGAAGGAAAGTACCCAGTTCCCCATGCTGACCCCTAGTGGAGAAAATACAACATGCCACTCTGTGTCCCTATTAGTTATATACAATTTCCCTCAAGCATGTGTAATAATTCTTTCCTTTCCACATGATGGGTATTAAAATGAATATAATTATCACACACTGCTTTTTCTGAAGTTCTAAAAACTTAAACTGTTAACTAGTTTCAACTTTAAATTGTTCCACCAATTATTTAAGCATGGTTTGAGTAACAGATGGCTTAAAACGTCCGCTGCCCCCAACTTGTTTGAAACTAATGCCAAAACTAGAATAAACAATTTCTCCGATCCAAGTTAATACTGTAAGTGGATATAATGTAAATCATCTGAAGAATAAAACACCACCTTTAAAACTGCCTTGAGCACCAAAAAAGTACATCTAGTTTTTTTCTAAGAAATCTTTTTAAATAGTGGTTTAGCAATTCCAACATCTGTTAAAAGCATGTAGTTGTAAATTATAGCAGTTATACAAATCTTACTACTTTTATACTATATAAATGAATGCCCACCACTATAGTAAGGTAGTTGTACTGTATCTTGTAGAAGGAATCCAAATGTTAAGATTTTAATCTTTAGCCCCCCTGTCCCACTTGAGTGCATATTTGAATTGTTATATTGTAATTTTTTCTGGCACACTCTCAAACGTATTAGTAATAAAACCTTTTCAGTTAAACCCCCGTTAAAATGCTCTAAATTCTAAAATTACTATTTACATCTGCCAACAGAATCTGTAATCCAGATTATCCCTGAAACTGACTCCAATTGCACTGTTGTAGTTCTTTCATTTAATGAAATGCCCTGCTTCCCCTTCATGCTACATACAGACTAAAACCACCCTCATCTCACACACCTACTTAATCAAAAATAATCAAAAGGCATGAACCCGGCGTTTGCATATAAATGGCGAAGCCTGTAGTGAAGAATATCCTGACAGTCTTAATTGTTTAAAGCCGTGTGTAAGGCGCTGACGGCCTGCTGCGAGTCTGCAGTCTTAACGTTGCCACGGCTCTCGCTGTGCACCATATGTGCCCCCCCTCTGCCCCTGCCCCGCCTCCTCTCCTGGCTGAGAGTCTGTTGTCCCCCCCCCCCCCCTCATCCCCCCCCGCAGTTCACCGCAACATGCCCAAGGAGCAGGCCATGGAGTTTGTGACGGTGGAGTTTGGGCGTCTGGGTGGAGGGCGGCGGCAGCGCGACCCGGCGGAGTCTGCTGCGAGGACGGCGGAGCTGACGGACGACTACCTGGAGCGGGCCAGGCTGGAGCGCCACGCCATCCCTTCCACCACGCGCCACCTGCTCTTCCTGATGGCCGAGGGCCTGCACCTGTACCCGGAGGAGCTGGCCACCGTTGCCGACTACGTGCGGAGCCGCCAGGACCATCTGCAAGGTGAGCGGGCAGGGAGTGTTCCTGCAGAACAGAGCAGCATACCGGCACACCGGCAGAGCCTCTACAGGGAGGCATGCGTGTGCATTTACAGCATGTGGCAGGGGCTGTTGTCCAGAGCTGCTTGCATGTATTTATCTGTGAGACTGTGTGCTTGTGTTCTGTCTGATTCATAAGAGGTTTTAAAAATATCTATCTTATCCATCACCTGTCTTGTTTTGTCAATCATTCTTTCCTAAGCAGAGATCTCTTACAATGCTTTGTGTCCATCTCTGATTGGGCTCTGTGCTGCTTTTCTCCCACCTTCCTCTCTCTCCCTCTCTTCCTGCAGCCTCCACTTCAACTGAGCTAGAGAGCGAGGAGGCCCCAGAGGCTCTCAGGACCCTGCCTTCTAGTCTGGGGGGGCCTCCACCCCTGCTGCCAAACCCCGCCCCCACGCCGGCCCTCAGCGAGCACGCGACCCCACCCTCCAGCCTGGCCGAGCCAGCCCAGGCCCATCTGTTGGGTGTACCAGGTCCTTTTCATTCAACTCCCTCATCTTCTTTATGGACAGAGTGTAGTGAGAGCAACACCATCACTTTGAATGGGACAAGCTTTGAATGAGTTCAGCTAGCTCTGGAACAGCCTAGGGGCTTCTCTTTTACTCTGAAGCACTCTAAATTTCTACAGTCTATTTGCATTCCTTGCTGTAATGGGTGAGACAGACTTTATATAGTGTTTGTTTGTTTTCTCTCAAAACCCTCATCTCCCTTTCCTTGGCCAGACTCCTATCCTAAGACCAAGCCTCCTCCCCTTCTCTCCGTGAGTGTTCTTCAGGGATCCCCTCACCGGTCTGCCGCTGCAGCTGGCCCTCTACCGCGAGGCCCCGCCCCTCCACGCGGCCCCACCCCTCCACGTGGCCCTCCTGCTCTTCACGGCCCTTCCACCTCTCATCTTCCATGCTTTGGTCCCCCATCGTCAAGAGGCCCTCCACCCCCACGAGGTCCTCCACCCCCCCACAGTCTCTCAGTGCTGAGAGGTCCACCAGCTCTTCATGGTCCACCCCAGCAAGGTTCTCCAGGACCGCCCGCCGGGGCTGGGCCGAATGAACACGGAGTCCTGGGTTTCCATCAGCCTCGCGGCCCACTGCTCCAGCATGGACCTCCTCCTCCCCGTGGACCACCACTGCTCCGTGGGCCGCCATCGCAGAATGGTCCAGGAGGGCATCGCGGTGGGCCGCCTCCCCACGGAACACGGGCACCACCCCCACCACCACCCTCCCTCCTGAGCCTCCACATGGGAAACGCTGCAGGTCAGTCGCTCCTCTCCACCAAGACTGATGAGTACAAGGTTTGTTTAGCATGGGAACTTGAACATGTGAGATTTGATCCTGGTAGTGCAGGGAGTCTGATAGCTTGGTTTTTTTTTGTTTGTGTTTTGTTTTCTTCCTCTCCAGGTCCTGTGCGACGTCTGCTTCCCTGACCAAGTCGGGACGTTCGAGAACGCTTAAACGCTTAACCTTCTTGCAGCCACTCGAACAAATTATCGATGGTTACTCCTTGTCGTCATTTTGTATATTTGTTCTCCCGTTTGTAAATTGCTTCTTTTTTTTTTTTTTTTTAAATATACATTTTCTTCAGTCTGTCCTTGTTTCTGGCATGTTCATACTGCGTATCGTTGATTAAAAGTTTATTTTTGCTTCATGTATTTGCATTTCTTTTTCTTTGTTGGTATAAACCTGCATCTTCTACTCCCGAGCTACAGCTTTTATGGCCAAGCTTGTGCTTGGACTGTTAGCTGGTCAGTAATATGTCTGTGCTGCTCAATGATTAAATCATGATGTAACTGAACCTGAACTCTACTAGGCTAAGAGTCAACTCTGATGTTCACTTGCCTTCTTTTCAAATAACATTCTTAACCTTATGTTCAATCCTGAATGTATGGACCCCTAAAACCAAGTAAACTCGTAGCTTGTTTGGTATTAAATGTCCCAATGTGACGGCGAAAGCACACACCATTCCAGCAGCCTGTTGTGTTAAGAGGCAATCTGGGTCCATGGATTTGTACACTAAATTCTTTTCCCCTCCCCCACCCCCCTCTACATATTGCAACACATCGAGGTTCATCAAACCGAACGGTCCTCAGCTCAAGTGATGCTGGTTATGGTCGTTTGTTTCCGTAGGCGTCCCATCAGGAGTTTGTGCGGTGCGGAATTGCCGTGCGATTGGCTGATTGGATAATTATGTAAAAGTGGGAAGTGTTTTTGAAACTCTTGAACCAGTGGACAAAGCACGGAGCCTTTGGTAAGGAAATGTAAGCCTACAATTGTCATGATTTATATCATTTTTAAATTTGTTGAGGGTATTTGGCTGTAAATAAACACCTGTCCTGGAAGATTTGCTAGCAACCAGCATGCTCTAGCCATTTTCTTTACATTCTAGTGCTGTGCAACTCCAATAATGAAGTGTCCTGCACAAATGTCTTTGCAGTGTCTTAAAGGTGATGGTTTACTAAGGTAATAATTTTTTTTATTTACAAGGTTCTATTCATTATGCCCCTAAAGTTAGTCATAGCAGCAAACCAGTGCCGTCACAATGAAGATTAGAATACATCATCTTCATGCAATCAACCAGTTCCTTGCCTGGTATACCCAGGTCAAGCCTCAGCAACCCCATGGTACTCCGGTCCAGCGTTGCGGACTGGCTCAACAGCAAAATTGGCAAACTCCTGCGAATGGCCAACCACAGAGAGGAGGTTATGGTCAGTGCGAAGCGGTTCATGGGGGATGAATGCTGCAGCTGATTCACTTTAGCAATGGTTACCGAAATACCAGAAATACAGCTGCTTTACACTTCGTTCTGCTGTTTCATGGATGGCCGTGCGTGTAATGCGGTTTGGAGAGCTCTCTATTTGTTGCAGTTTCAGAAACCGACATGCACTGGGTAGCATGGAGAACGTTCTTAAGAGCTGCTGGTGCTGTGAAGAAAGGGTCATCAGGGAGAGTCTGAAGAGCCTGGTCAAACAGTTTCATTCATACCAGAGACACCAGGGTACTGAAAACCAGTCCTCCAATCACCAAATAACCAAATGTTGGTTTTGTCATGCCGACATACTATTAAAGAAGATCCAACACTAGCATGGGTCTCTGACAAGACACAAAGAAAGAGTGGATTCCCAACAGACAGAGAAAGGAAAAACAAACCAGCACAGTTGAACGGAGTAAACTGATCGCGTAATTACTTTGTGCTCATCCAGTGTGTGTGTGTGCCGTTACTTTCTGAAGCACCATATCATAGTAAAACTCCTTTTCGACCATCCCACCCCCTGCAGGAACAGAGTCCTGACAGCGTGAAGGTCACAGCAGTGGGAGGTGCAAAGCGTCTGTCTCGCTGCCAGTCCTCTCAGGGAGAACAGGCCTCCTCTACACCCTCCACCCCCAGCACGCCGACCCTGTCCCCTCTCCACAGTATCAGAGGTTTCAATACCCCCCAATGCCACTGTTTGCTTTCAGTAACACCAAGAAGTCCATAATCAGCCTTAAAAAAAAATTTAAAAAAAGAGTTCTAAATGTGATTACGCAATCTGAAGTTTTGGCGCTGTGGGATGGGTTGCTAATACTAGCTGTAGTCCTGTTAGGTTGTTCAGATCAATTATATGAACAAATGAAGCCTTAAATAATTGTTTTATCCCTTCCTGCACCATGTACATCCCACAGGACACATGCTGCCTCTTTACTGCTGTACTGGTGCACCTGTATCCTCACACCTACTGGAGCCCAGCATCACCTCTCTGTCCAAGACCACCTCCTCCTCCACCTGGACTCCAGCTGGGGGTTCGTCCTGCAGACCCAGCCAGTACCCCAGCTCTATGAGCGTGGTCCCACAGGGACCCAGGATACTTCCGCTGGCTCTTCCCCTCACCTATAAGCTCCCTGGCCAACAACAGACAGTGCTGGGCCTTGCTATGCTCCAGAAGAGAGTCATGGGGTAGATAGGTCCTGCCTGCTCCGCTGAGCAGCGGAGACAGTTCCAGCACAGCACCATACTGGGCCCCTGGAGGCCCTTCACTGCAGGTAACACTCACCAAATGCTGACAGAAAGAAATCCACTAACTTCACTAATCCAGGTCTTAGAATAATAACAGAACAGCAAGATATCAATGAAAACCTGCAGATAAATTTGATTACAAAATGCATTATGTGCTAACCACTAGAACTTATGCTATATTTTTGCCCACTCTTAAGATAATACATAATACTTAAAACTAGTATTGCACCGTTCTCGTAATGGCTTGGCTCAGAGTAATTTTCCAGACGTGTAATTTGGCTGTTCGTAACACTTGGAATATCGGGTCTGGTTACTGGTGTCTCAGGTACCTGCGCTTGTCAGAGAGCAACATCAGCACCTTGTTGGAGCTGTGCAGAGAGAATGGCATCTACGTGGACGTCCGCCCCCACACGAAGGACTCGGACATCGACATCAGCTCACTGTGTAAGAGCTCTTCCTCCGCAAACCCCTGCAACCACATCAGACGTATATTGTTCTAAGACCGAATCGGCGTCAGTGAACACGATAAAGCGTAAAGGGGAGCTGTTTTGGTTGGTTTATTTGTATAAAACTAAATTTAAAGGAATGCTTCTCAAAAAATTGTCCCAGAACGAAGTCAGCGAGCCAAATCTGATGTCAGCATGGTGCTTCATTACTTTTGCCGTCTTGTGTCATTTGGTGGGCACAGGGTTATGCACTAGTTAATTTAGCTAGTTAGCTGCAGTGCAAAACCAAGAAAGGTTTATATACAATTATAGGTCTGAATAGGTAAAGGGGAGAACTGTGTAAATTAGATCTTTTGACAAACTATTGCATTTTACCTTAACTCATGTTACGGTAAGGGAATGTAAATGATCCGTTTCATTTTGAATTAAATGTAAATTAACTGTCCTTCGTCTTTCAGCGTGCTCACATCCCTCCTTCCTGTCTGACTGACCCAAGCCCCATCATCATCTAAACATCTTTGGAAGCCACTTCTCGGAATTTCTCAAACCATCCTTAAGACCAATAATTTTATCCCACACCTTCACTCTCTTCTTCCTCATAACTTTCTTCCATTTAAACTTACTATATTGTTAATAAACTGTAGAGCATTTTCTTGACACTTGTGTATAACGAGGCATACTGAGGGCTGAATTAATTTCTGGTCGAACCCTGACGGTGCTCCGTGTCAGTCGGATGGAACAGAGGCTAAAACCTAAGTTACCAAGGAGGAATGTTTACCTTTTTATCAGAGCATGATTTTGCTAGTTTATGCTGCTCTGCTATTTGTATTCATGTGAATACACCATACCGCCACTGGAGGGAGCTAAGACGTCATCCTCTACCTATTAAAATTCACCTCGTGGTTGACCACCTTTACATTAAGTGGTACACTTCTGAACAAAACCCTGCCTGTTTGAAATGGTCTAATGAATGTCTAGAGGATGAATAGGAACGAATAAAAGAAAGCAGTGAGTCACTGGGAATTTCCTGGAATAATACACCTTTCACGTGTTCTTTCAATTTCTGGGCTTCATTATAAATGAGTAATGATCATGTATAATGAATAATTTTAACAAGTCTTAAATGAAGAAAATGTAAATAATTCAGTATTAAAACAACCAAAAGGATTAAACAAACCACAATAAAAAATATTAAATGTAACTTACTAGATCTTTATTAAATCATACAGCTGGTAAAAACTATGATTTAAGGCCGGCAGCAAGCATGAGCTGCAAATGGACAGTCAGAATAAATACAAGGCTGACTGCCTAATTAAAAAAATAGAAAAATTATAAAGCCATAAAGAAAGCAGAACACTCAACTAGTACAGCTGCATGTATGAAAAACTACTGTTGAGACAAACAGTATTGTAACAGATGTGCTATGGCTGTGTTCTTATTCTCAATGTCTATGTTCATTCTGCTATCCAGCACAGGCTCTAGACTCGATTCTATAGACAGGCGTGTGTGTGTGTGTGTGTGTGTGTGTAAAGGCAAAAGGTTAAAAGGTAAGGGGAAATATTTGGTTTATATTTATTTCAATTTTTACAAATAAATATTACTCGTAAATTAAGTGTAAAGAACATTTGGTTAAAAAAAAAAAAATGTAAAATATACTCTTCTCATAATTTAAATGGACCTTTTCCTATAATAACCTCATTTGAACCTCTAAACCTTCATTACAAAAGGAAGGCTAATGTTCTCCTAACATTAGACTATTGTTAAATGGATGTTGTAGCCCAAACATTTGTTTACTTTGTAACCTTGGTAACACGATTTCAGTTTGGTGCTCCTTTTTCTGGAGGCACTGGGGACAGAGCCCACGGTGACGGACCGGGGACAGAGCCCACGGTGGAGGTCATGGTCTTCTCGAATGGTTTGCAGGACTGGATTTGAGCAGTTGTTTGTTGGCATCAGAACATATTGATTGGACTAATAAAAAATGGGTGGGAAAAATGGCTCCAAACGTGGCGATGCCTCTCCAAATGCAAAAGTGAACATTTGCAAGATTTAGTTTTTAAAGCCTTTTAAAACATTTTTTTTTAAAAATTAGGCCGTTATGCATGTGAGTCGAGATTTGCATCAGCCACTCCCACCTGGAGAGCATCCGGGCTCATCTCCAGGACACAGAACAGGTGCATGCAGGGCCATGCTGGACCACGCACCATGTGGGAAAAACGTTCTGTTGGTCAACCGATGGCCGTCGGCCAACCGAACCCTTTCCTGTTTCCTGGGGGTTTGCACTTCCCTTCAAAGAGGCGCTGTCGCCTTCAACGCAAAACAGGAAGTGGAAACATGAGCAGGATTCCATTTCAGGCACGCATCCCGTCTGGCTGAAGGACGTGCTGATTCAGAAAAAAAACTGCCTCTCATCTGAACCAAAGCAGATGGCAACATCATCAGCGGAAAAAAAAAATAAAATAAAACTTTTCCCCACCCCCCTGGAGAGCCCAACCTCCAGAGGACTTTTGAAATCTGTAGATGTACAATACCAGAGGATGCATGATAACTGACATGAGAAAATGATGGCAGGAGAACGATGGGCTGGAGACCGTGGAGTGTGAACGGAGGTAGGCGGAGTTCAGAGTTGCATTAATAATGAGCGCCACCTTTAGTGCCATACTATTGGCCCCCGTGGAGCTGGAGTCCGCCTTTAGTGCCACGCTGTTGGCCCCAGGGAGCTGGGGTCTACCTTCCCGTTCTGACCTGTGTCTGTATGAGAATCTGAAGGAAAAGTCTTTGGGAGGAGGGAGATGCGAGGGCTGTGGGTGATGACTGCTGGCAGCAGAGGGATTCTGAAGTGCAGTGGAGAGAGTGAGATGGATGGATGGAGGGAGGGAGGGGTAAGGCCCATATTGTGGTTTCTGAGCCCCCTGGGCTCAGCAGCTGGTGAGGAGAGCAGTGAGAAGTGTGGAGAAGGAGTAGAAATGGTGGTGGAACAAGGGGTGGAAGAGCAAACGGGAGCGAGAGGAGTTGGAGGAGAGAAGCGAGGGGTGGAGAAGGGTGGAGGAATAGAAGGGTGGTGGAGGAGAGGAACAAAGGGTGGAAGAGGTGAAGAGGTGGAGAAGGAAGGCGAGAGGGGTGGAGGAGTAGACGGGTGGAGGAGAGCAGTCCTTGTGGTGGACTCATTCCATCTTCTTGGCCCAGGCCATGTCATCACTGCGTGGCTTCTGCCCTGTTACCCACTCGACCAGCCGCTCCAGTCTCCTCCAGAAGCCCAACCAGTCCAGAGGGTAGTTAAGCCAACCTGGCAGGGAGAGAAGTCGAGGGAGAAAATACTAGTAAGACAGATTCCAAAGAAGGTTCGTTCGTGCATGCACACGTGTGTGCTTGAGATCGTGCGCTTGCATGTGTGCGCGCACGGTGCATGTGCTCATGCATGTGCTCGTGTGTGGTTGTGCATGTGTGAGGGTGGGTGTATGGTTGTGGGTTTGGGTGTGTGAGTGTGGTTGTGGGTGTGTGAGGGTGTGGGTTGGTGTGTTCCTGCAGGGTCCTGCAGTGACCCTCTTGGTGCAGGAGGAGAGGAGTATTGAGTGTCGTCTTGTTTGATTACTCCCCTTCGTCTCCCTCTCTCTGTCTCCATGCAGGCCTGTTTGTTAGCACTGACAGCAGGTTGGCATTAAATATACATGGAGATTGTCAGCTAGTGGTGCACACAAAGGCATGCTGGGAACCCCAGGGACCTGACGGAGAGGGTGGAGGAGCCAGAACCTCACTGTGCGCCTCCCCAGTGGGGGGGAAATAGAGAGAGAGAGAGAGAGAGAGAGAGAGAGAGAGAGAGAGAGAAAGAAGGGGGGGTGGAAAGAATGAAAGAAAGAATTTAAAGTATGAGAATGAGGGGGAAAAAAGAAGGACGAGTGAATAGGAAAAAAAGACCAAGAGCAAGAGATTAAAAATGAGTGTAAGAGAAGGAGAGACAGATCCCCTCTCTACCTTTGTTACTCCCTGTGTTCACCAACCTGGGGTTAGGGAGCTGCGTGCGCGCACGCACGCACGCACGCACGCACGCACGCACGCACGCACACACGCACGCACACACGCACGCACACACGCACGCACACACGCACACACGCACACACGCACACACGCACACACGCACAC
>JAOXYF010000027.1:23565955-23587524 GCA_028565775.1 Sternarchorhynchus goeldii | reverse complement strand
TGTGTACCTGTAGTGATGCAGTAGTAGGTCTCGTGTGGAAGGTGTATGCGTGTGTACCTGTAGTGATGCAGTAGTAGGTCTCGTGTGGAAGGTGTATGCGTGTGTACCTGTAGTGATGCAGTAGTAGTTCTCGTGTGGAAGGTGTGTGTGTGTGTGTGTGTGTGTGTGTGTGTACCTGTAGTGATGCAGTAGTAGGTCTCGTGTGGGGAAACGTGGTGGATGCGGTGATGCTGTCGGGGCAACACTAGGTGGCAGTGCTGCAGCAGCGTGACCCAGCGCGGCAGCCCGAAGTAGGAGTGAGACCACTTGTGGATCTGATTCGTCATGGTGACAAAAACGGCCAGTGCAAAGACAAAGCACTCCCAGGGGTAGGACTCCACAAGGGCATCTGAGAGACGCAGACCAGGGGGTGGACGAACACATTCAATTACATGCAAATCAAAATAAATGTGTCCTGGTTTTTAATAAGCCGTTTCTCCCCTTTGAGTGGGAGGCTGATTTCAAAGCGCCCTTCACTCTGTGAACCCTGAGCAGAAGGCTCGGAGTTCCAGTTTCCCCAGTGTCTGGCAGGTTGTGTAGCACAGCTGTACTGGACACACACTGGGCAGCGCTGGTACACAGTGCTTACAAATGTGCGACTGTTTGCACTTCAGAAACGTGGACAACTGTGCAGAAAGCCTGAGCTTGTGTGTGTGTGTGTGTGTGTGTGTGTGTGTATACCTGGTGTGTAGGATGAGAACCTGCAGGCCATGTGTGCGAGAGGCAGGATGGTGATCATACAGTTGTCTCCGTTGGTCTCGATGAAGTCGTGCCGTGTGATAGCAGTTGGGTCGATGTGGTGCTCCCTGAACGGACGGATGAAGGCCTGGAGTTGAGCGGAGATGAACACCGCCAGACGGGAGGAGAGGAAGAGAGGAAGAGAGAGGAAAAACGATCAGGATCGCCAGCCGACCGTTCCGCTGTATCCTACACAAACACACGTTCGGAGAGAAACACCAGGCCACTGGACGGTGATGTGGAGAACGGTGGAAAACATTAAAAAAAAAACAAACAAACAAAAAAAACCCAAAGCGTCTTCATGGCAGCCGTGTTTAACTCCCACGCACTTCTATATTACACCAGCTGCAGAACTCCTTGCTGGCAAATTTTTTTTTTGGGGGGGGCGGCAAACCCTGAAATCAAAATCAGGGGGAGGGGGATTTCAGGCGAGGCGAGGACAGGACAGGGTGGGGGTGGAGCGGGGATGGAGCGGGGATGGAGCGGGGGCGTCCAGGACCGACGGCGATGGACTGATCGGGCCCGGGAACGGCGCCGGTACCGGAGCCCCTGATGAAAGCGCGGGCGTGCGAGATAACCCAGCAGAAAACAGCGCTCTCTCACCGCTCAGATCCCGTATCATGAAAAAGAAGGAGCCAGCGGTTCCCGCCACTCACGCCTGCTACAACCGCTCTGAGACGGACAGCCGTCTGTGAGCACGCGGGGGTCAGGAAATGAAAGGGGGCGTGGGGGGAGAAACCCAGCATAAACGACAAAGAGAAAGAAAGAAAAAACACAAATACACACAAGAATGAAGGTAATTTATTTCTCTCACACACACACACAAAAAAAAAGAGAGAAAAAAAATGCAGGAGTTGTTTGGAGCCACATTACCAGACTGTTTCCAAAGCAAGGGTGTGTGTGTGTGTGTGTGTGTGTGTGTGTGTGCACGGTCATTATCGTTTGATTGTGGACAGAACTCGATCACACCTATATCTGAGGTTGTGAGGTTCTGCTCTGCTGGACTCAGGGAAACTATCTGCTGATACTGTGACAATTATCTTCTCTCCGGTTGAGCCCCCATCCATTCCCCGGATGCCCCTCCCCCTCCCTATACGACAGATTAAAAGAGGAGTTTGCTCCAGACGGCTTGTGGCGTGAGCGCGGGGGTGACTGCGCTAATCCCGCATCTTTTAGCAAAACCCCGCCTCGCCCGGCTCGGCCTCGCTCCCGATAGCGGCTCTGTGTCGCCCCGGCAACCAGACGGCTTGGCCATCGCTCACTCCAAAGGCTCTGGTTAATAAGGCTCGTTAGCGTCGGCACGGCGGTGTTTGAACGCGCGGCCCGAGAGGAGAGTCCAAACGTCCGCTAAGTGTCTTTAATCTGCCGGTTAAGAGCATCTGCGCGTGACGCTCATCCGGGACCCGTAAATTCTCCCGCACTTTTTCCAAGTCCGTCCTTCCCAGGTGGCACATCCTAATTATCCTCGACAGTAGAAGGATTGGCAGCAGACGCAGAGACGAAGGGAAGCCCCTCCCTCCAGGGGGCGGGAGGAGGATGGGCGGGGGGGGGTTTGGGGCTTTAGCTGTTTAATGACACCGATGAAAGCGAGGGCTGGGTGTGGGGCGGGGTTGATGTGAGGTACATATGCGTCATGGCAACGACTGATCCGCAGACTCTGGGTCACATGGTACTACACGGGACGGTGAGACTTGGTCCTGATGGAGGAAGATGTGGAAGGAACAAGGGCACCTCTCCACGTTCTCATATCATCAGGGCTGTGTTTACATGCCACTGCTATGGCAACCGCTTGCATCCTGATCTCTGGATAGCCTGCTTTATTGTGCAACAGCTCACCTGGGTGAGAGCGTAGGTTCGGATCACCCCAACCATTTCCCATAGAACATGGAGGAAGGGTGTCTGGAAGCTGCACTAGAGGGGCTACCCACACCCTAATGCCCCCTCCCCATTACTTCCTCCACCCGCAACATAGCGACCCACGGCAACCAAAACACAAAAACACGCCCAAATTCCTCACTGAACACCTGTCCAGCACAAAAAACCAAAAGCCAGATGCTTTTTAATTGGACAGGCAGAAGGTGACCTTTTCTCTGATTGGGTGAGAAAAGGGTGACTATGGCCTGCATTAATTCGAGCCTCCGGGGTATTCCTGGCCCCGGTGGGGTAGAACGTGGTATGGTGGGGTGGGGCATTACTGCTCGGAGCGCCGGGAAAGCAAGCAACGGAAAAATCCCCAGGGACGATCTGGCATTTTCCCTTCGTCTGACCAGGAGCCTGGTAAAGCACAACAGACCAATAACGTCACGGTTGGTTTTCGAGTGAAACGGGCTCATTTGTTAAAACCAAACACGCTAATACTCGGAGGCCACACCGCACGTGGCTGTGCGCTCAGAGGTAGACTGTAGAAAGAACACAAGCGAGAAAACCGACAAGGCCACGGACGTGCAGTCAGGAACAGTGATGGAAACGGCGCTTTCCCCCTCGGCAGGCGAACGAAGAGGAAATTCCTCTCGTCCGAATTTCCCGCACCAAACCGCAGCGCGGCAACCTCAAAATACACGGCAACGTCCCTGCTGACGTTTACCTCTTTGTTAAAGAGAAAATGGTTTCAAAAAGAACAATAATCCTGACATCTACAGTCCAGGAAGCACGATAGGTCTGGACGGCCTGTGTAGTATGGTAGGAGCAGTCCTTTAACATTACATTCACTAATCACATAACACATTTATTACACTCACTAATCACATAACACATTTATTACACTCACTAATCACATAACACATTTATTACATTCACTAATCACATAACACATTTATTACACTCACTAATCACATAACACATTTATTACATTCACTAATCATGGCCTACCCGTAAGGGAACGGCTACTGTTTAATAATGTAATAAAATTGTCATACTAACGAGAGGCTTGGTCTGTGTGTGTGTGTAAAAAAACCCCAAAATAAAACAAGTCCACCAAAACTCCTGTAGAATCCATGAAAAATGCAGCCCGACTACAGAATCACTGCACATGTACACAAAACACTGACGTCACATGACCATCTTCTAGTTCTGTTCAGCTAGAGCCTCTGCTACAATAACTGAGCGCGTTTTCAAAGTCAAATTCCAAATTTAGCAGGACAAAAATAACCGAACAGATAAATGAGTTTTAAAACGGTCCCGTCCTTGTGAACAGAGGGTCTCTGGTCATTCTGTTACTGTACAAATCCTTGTCTGCGGGAGTTTTTGGTTTGGTTCGGTTTGTGGAAAGCTGGAGGTAGAGAACAGAGCAGCCCTGGTTCACCCCTGCTGCGATCCTGGAGCCTGGAACGTTCTCCCACCTGCCCATGATGTCTCCCATCTTCAACACTTACCATGTACTTCACATCACTCACATTACATGCATTATACCTGCAATTTCTCATGGCTAATCCTCCCCAAGTCATCGAACAGCAATTCAGTGCAAGCTTCAGTACTGCAGCCTCTGTCATCCATGGGTGCTACTCGTCTTTGAAGTCAGCATCAGTAGTAGCCTGGCCTCGTGGTGAACTGATCTCAGGTCAGTGGCCTATCATTCACTCACCCTGCCAATGTCAATACTGGCCTGGCCTCGGTAGCGACTTGATCTCAGGTCAGTCGCTTTCCAGTCACTCACTCTCACACAGCAGAGTCACACCAGAGTCAGTAGTGCTGTGGCCTCAGCGGAGAACTGATCTCAGGTCAGCCACTGGACTGTCTCTCACTCACCTTGCCAATGACGGGGATGTCCACAGAGCCCCAGGTGTCTGCTCCCCAGTGGACGAGGCCAGAGGCGAAGTCTGCCGTCACGATACCAGCCACTGCGACGATGGCCAGGGAGAAGGAAGAGAAGAGGAGGAGGAGTTAGCGGAGAAGAGGGAGGAGTTTGCAGAGAAGAGGGAGGAGTCTACTAGAACACATGAGCAGTGATATGACCAAGGGTGGGGCAAAGTATTATATAATCTGCATTATTTATACACTCAAGCGAAATACGCATTTCTAATTGCTATGCGTTTCTTATTCTCGTTAATCTAATGTGGAAAACAAGTAAACAATAAACAATAAGGACAAATTGGGGCCTGAAAACAAGTCATGAAGATTTTACAAAGGCAGGACACTGAAATCCCACCGAATTTAAACACCCGGTACTTTTTCTGTACCGCAGTCCCGGCCAGACAGGCATCCACAGAGGTTGAGGCTCGACCTCTGTGCCCGTTTCCAGTCTAAACTGTGACACCGCCCCCTCCAGGATGCTGAGCAGAATGACGCCCCGCACCAGATTTCACATGGCAGCTGTCCACTGAGCAGCAGCTCTGGTGATTATATGTGACGGCAGAGTAAACACAGGCCGGAACTGACCGTCTCTGCAGCAATAAGATGACCACTACGGTACAAACTCGGCGTCTGGGCCGTCCATCAGAACACGGACAGACAAGTGTTTAATGAAGACGAGGAACTTTTAGCGTTGAAAATCCTCCCACGTCTTCACTCTTCACACAGGGGTAAGGGCTCACGCCACTCACCGATGCCGAAGAGGATTCTGTAGATGTGCACCGTGGAGAAGTTGATGAAGAGGAAGATGAAGTTAATGGCAAAGAGGGAGAGGCACAATATTACACAGATCCACTCCTGCAGACGCTTACCTGCAAAAGGAACACACACACACACACACACACACACACACACACACACATGAGCAAACCAAGGGTGACAGTGGCAAAGAAAAACTCCTTGTGTGTGTGAGTGTGAGAGTGCTTAAAAGTAATCATTTGGATGTAGAGTGAGCCTGAGATCACAGCCTCCTGGGACAGTTGTGTGGAACTAACGTAGCTACAAACATACAGGTCAGCTGTGAGGGCGGAGCTGGACCAGGCCAAGGCGGAGCTGGACCACCATGCTTGGATCACCATGGGATGGAGAGTAGATGGAATGGTTACTGCCATACTGCATTACTCACTCCAGGTCTGGCCGCCAGACACTGAACCTACATCCATCTCTTCATCCCTCACGCCATCACCTCATTTGTGTTAATTTGCATATTCAGCTTTTAACTGCAGGAAAGTATTCCTGTTTCTCGTACTTTCTTTCATAGACTTACTCCATCCTCCTCTTCCCTGGTTCTGCAGACCCCGGGCCTGGAGTGTCATGGTGGAATCAGCTCGTTTAAAACTTTAATGTCATTAGAGGATGAGGTGTGTGAAGGAGGAGAGGAGAAGAGTTTGAGAAGAGGATATTAATGACACAGTGTCTCTGTGGGCCACCTTATACCATGCAAGACCTAGTGTGTACACACACACACACACACACACACACACACACACAGATCATCTTACACCATGCACGTGTACAACAGACCACGCAAGACCTAGCATGCGTTCACTCCCACTCACACACACTTGCACACGCTCTCTCTCACACCCACTTTCTCACACCCACAAATATGAACCATCGCGTGCGCGCACACTCGCGCACACGCATACACACTCCATGATCATGTTACATACTGACACTGTGATGGATATCGTCCCACGGACCAGCCAAGTCTCCCACGTGAGCCGCGTAAACCCGCGTCCCCAGGGCATGCGTCCAGCTCTACGGAGACACGGGGTCACGTGACACCAGCGTACCTCGCACCTGGTCTCCAGGAGATGGCTGCCAGGGCTCCATCTTCCCAGACTGTAACGCTGAAACGCTGCTTCTTCAGCGGACGTGCTTAAGCTCGTAGGCACTGATGTGTAACCAAAGGTGGATCTAGACTCTCCACACCCCCACCCAAGCACGGCACAGCAGGGTCAGTGTTGAAAGCGTGATGCTTGTTTGGGCATTATTTAACACGGCCTGACACAGACACCATGAGTGCAGAGTTACAGGGAAACACAGGACGTATTCTACCATCTATGGTAACTACTCCAGAACACAGAATTATTCAGAGACAGACAACTGAAACAGAAAGACCGTTTACCCAATCGCACGCTCACCATCCATCTGCTAGCTGACACATGCGCGCGCGCACACACACACACACGCAGTCTCACATATGCATACAATCTCACACACACGAGCACAATCATGCAATATCACACTCACGCACTCGCACATATGCACAGTCACATGCATGCAGTCACAGTCACAGTCACACACACACACACAGCACTGGGCTGATGTCAGGTGATCAGCAGCAGTGGCTGGTTGTTGGTGCTCCCCTGGTGAGGCCAGAAACTAGGCCAGGCCTCAGCAGAGTCTCCGCCAACACCACCATCTCCATCTCCATGAGTCTCCGCCACCACGTGCACACAGCCAGCACCACCGGCCCCCTGGCCACCGCGCCTGGCCCAGGCGCTCATTAATACAACCCTGACAACAGCGCCTTTCCTAGCAACCACCCCTCACACCAAGCGCTCATGCCACCAGCCCCCTTCCCCGCTCGCCAGCATGGGGAATTAACCTGGGAGCGGCCGGGTGGGGGGGGGGGTTGGGGATGATAGGGGCACGAGGATGAAGGGGGTGCTAATAGGCTGAAATTAATCAACGACGACTGATTCGACGCAGAGGGGAGGCAGGAGTGCCAAACAACAGTCTGTGAATGCTAATGGTTCGAGCACCCCCCCCCCCCACTCTGACAAGTTCCCTGAACATCAGCCGGCAAGGCGAAGCCTCACTCTGATCACGTGTGAGAACCGATGCTGCTGTGGCTGGTGGAAAGTGAGAAGACTCCCCATTAAAGAATAAAACGCTCCAAAACTCCTTAAACAAACACACACTCTCACACAATTAACTGCATGTGTGAGAACATTCCAGGGGTGATGTATGAGTTATGTATGGTTAATGTATGGCTTATGTATGAGTTATGTAGAGGTTATGTATGGGTTATGTAGTAGTTATGTATGCAGAGACTCCAGCACTACAATAGAAGCATATTACGTTTAGTCCAATTTAGCTCCAGTAAAAGCTGTCAAAGATGGAGCCCGAGTCTGGCAAACGTCTTCCCCAGGGTAAAGGGAACCAGGAGTAGGTGAGTGTGAACAGTGAGGTGCTCCTTGTGCAGAGACAAGATGCATGCATGCGTGTGTGTGTGTGTGTGTGTGTGTGTGTGTCTCTATTCTAAATCAACAAAGGGCTCCTTTCTTCTGTGCCTTCCTGTCGGAGCACCGCGGCGGGTCGGCACAGAGGGGCAGCGTGTGTGTGTGTGTGTGTGTGCGTTTGTGTGTGGTAGCAGGGCAGCACAGAGGAGCAGGCTGCCTCCTCCTGACCGAGCCGGGATGGCGGCCGTTCAGCAGGGTCCAGCCAGCCAAACCGATCTGGAGCTGATCCGGCCTGGAGCTTCCCCGGGGGGGGGGGGGGGCAAATATGGTCAGTGTGGAGGGGCAGAAAATCTAACATGTGAACATGTGAACGCACGTTTCCCTCTAGCTAAACCTCAGCAGGTCTGCCTTCACGGGGGACGGGGGACGGGGGCCGATGGTTTCGGAACAGCGAGAGAAAGACACACAACAACCAGAGAAGAAAAGAGGAGAGCAGGAATTCCCCTGATTAGAACACACACATCAGTCATAAGCCTTGAACCTTTCATGCCCTCCTCTCAGTGGACAACTCACACACACACACACACACAAATTTTGTATGTTAGCTGCTCAAAAACCATAGCAAGGCACCACTGCAGAATTCAGCCACAGCCGCGGGAAGTGGGAACACCACTGTGTGGCGAGGCCACGCCCCGAACTGGCCAGGCCACGCCCCGAACTGGCCAGGCCACGCCCCGAACTGGCCAGGCCACGCCCCATACATTCATGACCGAATTTGTTTTTTCCTCTCTGTAGCTGTTATATTTATATCTGGATGTTCAATGCATTTATATCCAGAATGTTGTCCTTAAAGCCCGACTGACCGGGCTGTGAAGCCCCTGACGAAGTGCGAGGAGGGTGTGCGACCAACAAGGAGAGTGGAGCGGATTCTAGAATATTAAAAAACTCACAGTGGAGCCACTTCCCTGAGAACTCGGCACTAAATCCGAAGCTGATTAAGGAAGGCGCTGTGTGCAAAGAGCTCTGAAATGGAATTCAGATAATAGTAATTATACAGGTTTCAGACAGCTGCCAACCCTGACTGCCACCAAGCCTCCTGAAGGGCCGGGGAGAGCTGCAGGAGACTCCATCAAATATTAATACCAGGCTGCGTTACTGCTGCACTAAAGCACCATCCTGGTCTGCCTTTGCACACGTGTGTGTGTGTGTGTATGTGCCTGCCTCATCACACGTGATGTATGTAAACAAGAATTCAGAAAACCTGTGTCATTTGTGGCAACAACCTAAAGCATTTCAGTCTCACAGTGTGTGTGTGTGTGTGTGTGTGAATAAGCCAATAGTTATGTAAGTACTACCGTGGATAGGCCTTTACTCATCTGTTGTGTATATAAAAGTGGATCACAGTTTGAGCAGGTGGAGACCACGCGCACCACCCTCCAGTGCAGAGAGTGGACCATGGGGGCTTGAGCTTATGGATCAAACCTCCCTGACGCCTGGCTGACCCCCTCAGGCTGACCCCTGGCTGACCCTGCTCCTTGCTCCTCGATAACGCAAGTGTGGGCTGTGGCACCACGGTCATCCAGGTCTCAAGGCCTGCTCAAGTGTACGGAGACCTGCTAACCGACCAGCTGGGTCCTGAACCCTTGACCTTCTGACCTTACGGTCAGGAGTCCAGAGGCATCTGACCGGGCACCAGGCGGGCGTGGTGCAGGCCTGTAGAGGAGGGGGACAGCTAAATTATTCACCAGCCTTCATCAGCCTTGGCTGGGTCCACAGCACACGTGCGGAACGGAAGGCGGCCAGCAGCCTGCTGCTGCCAGGGGGCAGCGGTGAGCTCGCAGTGAACCAGCATGTACCAGAGCTGCACAAGACGGCAAACCACTCAACCTGCTCAGATAAAGGTTACCGGAAACTGCGGTTCTGAGGTCTCCACCAGCCTATAAATAATGCGCTAGGAGGCATTGCACAGCGGACAGATGTGCTGTCCAGATCCTCACCTTGGGCCACTGCTGGGCCATAGAGCCTCCTTGAAAATAGAGACTTTCTGAACTTCACTTTCTTTCACTGGAATGAACGGAGAGCCAAATTGTCCGATACGCCTACGTCTCTGTCTGTCTTCGTGCCTAAAAACGTAGTTCAGACAAACAAAAAGCGTCTGTTCTGAGGTGTCTTCAGCCGTGAGATCGCTAGCCTGGCACCGGTCAGAGCCGGCGTGCAGAACACACCCCACACCCTCCTCCCTGCTTTAGTGGAGTGCTGTGGGTGGTGCAAACGCTATGGGCATGTCCAAAAAAAAATAAAAAAAAATCACACAGCTTCATCCACCTGTGGCTCCAGAGAGGGGAAGAAACTCACCCCACCATTTACCACAAAGGCTGTGTGTGTGTGTGTGTGTGTGTGTGTGTTTTGCCTTCAGAACAGCTTTAATTCTTCATGGCACAAATTCAACAAGATTCTGGAAACATTCCTCGTATTTTGGTCCATATCAACATGGCAGCATCGTCATGGTAGCTGCACAACCACGCCCCTAAGGCGCACCTGTTCCGCCATTTCTATTGTTCTATTGTACTGACCATCACATCCCTAAGGTGCTCTACTGTACTGAGATCTGGTGACTGCAGAAGCCATTTGAGTTCAGCAAACTCATTATGTTCAATGAGATGATTTGAGCATTGTGGCGTGGTGCTCAATTTCTCCTCAAATTGTTCCTGCTGGAACTGTGGTCATAAAGGAATGGAAATGGTAGCACCAGTGCTCATGTAGGTTGTGGTGTTTAAATGATGCTCAGTTGGTATCAAGGGGCCCAAATGTGCCAAAGAAAATATCCCCCACACCATTACACCACCAGCACTAGCCCGAACCCTTGATACAAGGCAGGACGGATCCGTGCTTTCATGTTGTTTAAGCCAAATTCTGACCCTCCATCTGAATGTCGCAGCAGAAAACAAGACTCATCAGACCAGGCACCATTTTTCCGATCTTCTAGCTGATAGGAGTGGCACCCGGTGTGGTCCTCCTCTGTTGTAAGCCCATCTGCTTCAAGGCTTGACGTCCTGTGCATTCAGAGATGCCCTTCTGTACACCTCGTTTGTAGCGAGTTGGTCATTTGAATTAGTGCTGCCTTTGTATCAGCTCAAAAGAGTCTGGCCATTCTCTTCTGACAAGGCATTTTAACCCAGATAACTGTAAATATACATACATACATAAATAAGCACCAAACAGTGGAGAAGTGGCAGGTCACATGGCGGCAGCGCAGCAGGTCACACTAGCACTAAACGCTCTTTTAGGGAGGCTGTACCGGAGACTGGTGTTGTAACCTACAGAGTAAACGGTGTCGCCCCGGTACACACACCTTGGTAACCGCAAAAAGACTGGCCATGAACACCAGCAGAGTAGAGCAACGTGATCTTGTGGTGAAGTAGCAGATCAATTTACACCGCCACGCGCGCACACACAACTACACACTCTCCCTCTCACACACCGCAGCATCTGGGCCTGTGGAACCACGTCTTACACAGAGCTGTTGTCACATCCAGGTGTTTGGGCTGCATCTTTCCTCCGCCGGACTTACACGCCGCCCTCTGTGCACCTCAAATCACCACCGGATACTAGAGGAGCTGTTATTCCCCAAAGCTAAAGTACCACAGCACTCCGGTGCTTCGTAATGTCGGAGATAAAGAATGGGTTACTGTAGAGATCTGCAGAAGATCAGAAACCTCATTCCCAAACCAATCACACACGAAACCCCTGCAAATGACCTCAACAGCGTGTCAGCAGTTGTGGGCTGGGGTTCGTTAAGGTCGTGGCAGGCAGATAAATAAATAAATAAATAAATAAATAAATAAATAAATAAAAAGAGTAGGTTTAAATGCACGTGCCATATTACCATAGCAACCGCACAGAGTAGCTGCCCCAGGTACACTTTCTTGGAGATTCCCATGGATACGTTTGTCTTCTATCCTGCTCACAGCTGGTGGGCTCACCCAACAATCCTATCCTTAATCCCGTTGTCGACTGTGACGGGCATTACCACTTGAACTTATTAACCCTATAAAAATCTTCTCTGTACCCCCCACAGTAATTAACAGGGTGTTCAGTGGCGATACACGCCTACCACTGCCTGGTGACGTGCAAGCAGAGCCCAAACAAAGTGATCATTCTTGCTTCTAACAGCATTTTGTATTAGACACGACTGTGTTTAATTGTCGTGTTCGCTCTTCCACACCCTTTCTCCGAGACACTCGGTACCGAAAGTATATCTCTTCACATCCCTAGATCCTGCCTATAACCAACCAGAGATACCCACAAGGCCAAAAGGCGAATCAAGTCCAAGCTGAAGCAAGCAATAAAGTGTCCAGCCGCTCCTACCATAACCACGTCCGACTGACAACCTGCCAGTTGTCAAGTGTTAACAAAATAACAAAATAGCACATTGCTTGCTGAGGTCAATGCTTTTAGCAAAGAAATGGCAACGTCCATGTACTGTTTCAAACGTTATTTTGGGGTAATTTGGGGCAATTTTATAAAAGCGCCGGCACGAGTAAAAAAACAAAAAAAACAAAACTCTACGCTTCTGTGCAGTTCTGTATAGTTATTAGTCCCCTTCAGTTATAAGCGTCGTGCGCTTTCAAATCTCAATGTAACAAGCACTAACACGGTTCTAACACTATTTTTAGAACTTGCACTAGCAACTCAGTTAAATGTGATTTTATGCAATGTTAAACCACAATTTGAGACTTTTATAAAATATCGACATACATCACATTGTATTTGTCTACCTATAATACACTGAACCAATTATTTAGGTCGGGTGAACTAAAACTTTGTGAACATGTCAAAAAAAACGATTTTACTGCTGCGCTTTACTCTGGCCTTATCTTTGCCTAGATTTGATTTTTAGCTTTAGCAACATGATTGCTGCCCTAGACAAGCAGATGGATCATGTGAAACATATCTGTTCTGCTGCTACCGCCCGTCATCTTACCCGGAGAATACAGTTTAGCGAGCTGGCGGGCCCCGGCGTGCTGTGGTCCCCAGCGAGGTGCGCTACTGCGGGCAGCCGCTCCATGCTCGTTCCCGTTCGGATCTTCTTCTGCCATAGATCGGTGTCTGATCTCTGTTTCTGACAGTAACGCTGCCGCCATTCTCCCTCGTCGTAGAGCTTTTTCACCTAAACTGCATACACCTTTGTACTGTGGCTGAGCATGGAACGATAATTAAATCTGAGGACTGTTCTGTGTTTAAAGGGTGACACACCTTTGCTTGCAAGCTAAGGGTGCCTAGCATGAGGAACTACAAACACCCGGAACTAAAATAGCTACGCACGATGTGGTCAGCCAAAATAATATTTTCACATTTGTGTATTTTACCAGTGGTTTATCACAGGCAATGTGTGAAAAAAATACGAACGTCTGAATACGTAAGTGTCAGTTCTTAAAATCGTCCCATGGGTAGCAATTAAGAGAATATTTCGGAAAACTTTTCCTTTCCTTGTTCTGGTTGAGTTTGTATCTAGGTATAGTCTTAAAAGTTTCAATGGTAGTGTGGAAGGGAATATGATAATTGTCTAATTTATCAAGGACTGTACACTTAAGAAGTTTGTTAGATAACTTGGATGGCACTGGAACGTGAAATATTTAAGACTTTGATATTCTTGTATTTCTTTAATACTATCAACAAATGTCGTTTACTACGGTCTCCGTTCTTTTAGCATTACTGTAAGATATCGACGGCCCCTTACTTTTCTGGCGCGTCAGTGGTTCGTATTAGTTTCTAATACCACGAGTTAAACGGACAGCCTTAAGAAGAATCAGTCGTTAAAGGATCTTCATACTATGCGTTTCTTCACGTCTTCGTCTTGAAACGTAATGGCATTTGTAATACTAAAATGCTCCACAATGATGATGGCTTAAGATAAAAGGACGCCTGCAAATGCGCGTTAAGAAGGCTATACTTATCATGATTTTTCAGGTTCCCCTGTGTTCCCCAACATCTGGCCCGTAAGCCTGCTTGTATCTTCAGTCTTTAAAGATGGATCTAATGGGTTTAGTTTGCCTACTCACACCCCTTTAACAACCAGAATACCTTGCATAAATACCTATAGGGTAAAAGTTCTTCAGGCCTACTGTCTACAGGATGTTATGAATGAACCGGTGAAATAATACAGTGTAAAAAAAATATAGCGCAATAGGGGTTAGCCTGGGCAATTGAGGTTCTTTCTTTCTTAACAAAAGGGATACTTGAATCTCTTTAGTTTCTTAACGAGTGTCTTATTCTCATCAAATATTTAAATTATATATCTAATAGACTGCAACAAATTGGACAACAAATTGCTGGTAAATTGTCAGATTAGGGGTAGTTGCATTTTCCATACTAAGAACACGGAAGAAGTAAAAAATGAAAAATAAAATCTGTCTTTTTTTGCCTAACAAAACAGTAAATTATTATTTTTTCCACATAAATTGTCAAAAATGTGACAAATAACGTAAATAGAAAAAATGAATGTGTGCCAACTATAAAATTACACTCAAAGTTCCTGTTAGAATGCAGTAGTGGAGAGCTAATGCTTTTGTGAAGTGTAAAGTTTTTCATAATCTTTTCAGGATTTTCACTACATTTTACACAAATCCTTTGCTAGACCAGTTTTTCCATGACTTTTCCATGATGGATATTTTACAAATATACCATAAAAAATATGTTGATATATTTGTAAACAAAAATTGTGTTTAGATCTACTGTTTTGTAATCAAAATATTTTTTTCAATGAATCAACATGTTCATATTTCAGAAGACTCACAGCAGCTGTGACGTGTTACTACTAGATTTCTGAAGGAATAGCATTTGATATTTACACAACATATAATTAGAACCCTCAGAACCGTACCTCAGCATGGTAACTGTTTAAAATGTTTTATGTAGAAAAGACTACATGATTTATTTAGACAGATTCCACAGAGCATTTTGGTTACAAAACAGGAATTAGATAAAATTGCTCCATTTGGGAAAAAAATCATTCCCTAGTTCATTAAAAATGATTATGTTTTAATTATTAATATTTTAATAGCAGAAATAGATCATGATCTCACAATATGAGAAGCTGTGAAGTAAAAAAAACTTGACTGAATTTAATATTTTATTCTAAATTTTAGTTTAAAACAAACCTTTTGGAAACACAGACCAACGTTCAAAACAACACAGTTCCAGTCATAATAGGCCTAGCTTTCATTAGCATTGTTATATCGTACATCATCAACATCTAGTCCTGCTGCTTTAATGTGTGATGTGGGAGTAAACCCTCCTGGCAATTTACCGGGGAATTGGTGCGCTCCAAGAACTGAGCCCTGGGTCGGTACTGACCTTACGTCTGGGCACGACTTAGGACCACGAGTGGCCAAACAAGCTGCTTAAATACACAGGTGCAATTAATGCAGAAACGATAGGGGAAAAAAACTGGAACCCAAGCTTCAAAGAAAGTGAGGCGTCTGCAGAGAGGATCACATGGGTTGGTCTGGTTTCCAAGCTGTGGTTGTCTTACGCTGGGAAATGATGATTTTACGCTTCAGTAAAAGACTAACGATACATGAGAACAGAATTGCAATAATTATCATATAGTTTATTGCCTATATGAGTGAATACACTCATATAGGCAATAAACTATGCTCGTTATACTCATTAATTGTTGCCTGTTTTGACAAAAGCAAATGTTATAAATCAAGACTGACATTAATATAAACAAGAATTAGTGTTGTATAGTGTGGTTCAGTACTAATATAATGCATGTACAATGTCTTTGTCTCTATGCTGGTAGTCCAGGGTCATAAAGGTCATCCACTGACCACAAACCATACAAAATTCCAGCAAGCTAAATGCTTTAGATACAGGACATGTAGTAAAATCTACTTCACTATTTAAAACATTATCATTTCATGATTAAAACACTGACTTACACCTGTATACAAATACCCACAACGCAGGAAGAATTGTAGCCAGTATACTGCTCCGCTGTGGTTTACCGTGGTCTCACTACAGTCTGTGTGTACGCGAGAGCTCGGCACATCGCCTGCGTGCGCTGCGGTGCAATCACCTGATCGGGCGCGCTCCGGGTTAGGACACACTGCTCCGTTACCTGTGGATGAACGTGCGAGAAGGAGAGAACGATCGTGGAGCAGTGATGATGAGGATGCATTCTTCGGGACAGAGACCGCCGCGACTGCAGGACTACAGAGCTGAGACGATTTATGAGGTTTGAGAAAGACACAGAAAATGCATGCATTCCCTTTATTCATGATCGATTTATTTGTTTATTTTCAACTGTACTAGTTTTATTGCAATCTGATTAATTCACATTTAAAAAGCAGACATCATCCAGTTGAACTGAAATCGATGATATTCATTTTTACAACAACCATAAGGCCCATGAACTGCAAAATCCCATCAAAACCATTACATTTTTTTTTTTGTCAATGTATATGTTTTTTGTCTTTTTTTGACTGTAATTAGAAAAAAGAAAATATATAACAATAATAATAGAAAGAAAAAAGATTATTACAACTGGCAAGCTTTCACATGACAGCACAAGTACCTATTTACTGCAAGAAATAAAAGGTACTAAAACCAAGAGGAGCGTAAAGAAACGCATTAAAGGAAAAAAAAATGGCACCTGTGAAGTTTCACACAATAAGCAACAGAGGACAAGGTAAGTGAAGCATTTCTAAAGACTAAAATCTGAAACAGAGGCCATTCTTTTTTCTTCCATTCTTTTGTTCCCTCCAAAAAAAAAAAAAAAATACAAATGAAAATAAAAACTAAAAAGTGAACAGAAACAGGAAGCAGGGACGATAAGAAATACTGCACGTAAAATACCTTTTTCTCCCCTTCATCTCCTTTTCACCCTCTCTTTTCTTTTTTAATAGCATATGCCATTAATATTCCACCCCCACCGTCCGTAATAGCTGTGCCTGGTGGTGGAATCGTTAGAGTTTTACATGTGAGGAGCAAATGACACTTTGATTGGCTGTGATGTTGAAATGGTCCTCCCCCACTGGGTCTGGGTCGGGGTTCCGGGCTGAACCGGGAGTCCTGCAGGGGCTGGTCTCACTGTGCGTGCTGGCTCAGTGTGTGGTTCTGCACGGGAAGAGAGGAGAACACATGAGGAGAGAAATAATAAGCTACGGGCCCACACCTCCACCCCTCCACCTACACCCCCTCCACCTCCCCCATCCATCCATCCATCCATCCATCCATCCATCTCTCTCCCTCTCCAGCCACCCGCCAGGCTCATCTGTCCACCTTAAGACCAGCACCCCTCTTTGATAAGGGAGTCCCTGTTCAAGTGCCACATCTGTACTTTCTTCCATTTTTCTCTTTCTCTATTCATTTTTCTCTTCCTCTCTTATTTTACCTAGATATCCATGCCTTTATATTATTCAGATTGATACACACACACACACACACACACACACACACACACACCCACACCCCACCCCACATCTTAACATATAGACATTCTTATTCGTCTTGCACAGAATGGCAGAAAGTGACAGATTGATGTAACATTGATGCACAACAGTTTCCTATGAAACACATAAAACACACATTCTGCGGACACTTGAACATGCATGTTTTTGAAATCTCATATGTCACACCACTGACTAACCTCTGAAATGCAACGAAATACGTAAATAAAGCGAGAAATGTTATGTTTCACACCACAAACAAAACCAGTGATGACCCCCCCCCCCCCAACCAGGTCCCTGTCCAACAAAACAGAATGTGGATGGACACTCAAACTCTGCACAACGACCGTCAGCCGAGCGGCGGTCCGGCGAGAGCCAGCCACGTCGGACGCCTCTTTGAAGACGATCGTCCGCTGTGAACGCGAAGGGTTAAGCTCTAATAAGAGCAGATATTCAGGAGCTCGATGGGCAATGTGGCGGGGAGATTCCTCTCCGGCTGCTTCTCCCCTGTGTTTCTCCCTGGACTGTAAACCCAATTCCCAGAGAAGAGTGCACAATCACCCCCCTCTTCCCCCTCCAAAGCTGCTTTCCGAGATTAATCTCTCCATGAGAGATAGGCTGGGGTTTTGCGCCCCAATATGAGGGGACCAAAAAAATAAATAATCATAATAAAAAAAAAATAAAACCCAGGAATGGGATGTGTGTTTGGTGGTGGTGGGGGGGGGGGGAGAGAGGAGATGGGAGAAAAAACCCATGAGGGATTAAACATGGTTTTTCGTTGATAAATACTTCGTCTTATTCTTTGGCTCTTATCAGAGGGCGCATATTTTTGCAAATGAGTACTGGTGGTGGGGCTGTTTGGTTTCAGTAGAGGACCAGACCACTCTTCCAACCTCCAAGTGAGGGACGCTGCCTGATGGGCCACACTGAATTCTTTCTCTTTCTCCCTTTCTCTCTCGTTTTCCTCTCAGTCCTTTCTCTTCTCCTGCCCCTCCTGTGCGGAGGAGAGAGGAGACAGGCGTGGGAGGAGGGCTCTCCAGCGAGGAGGCGGGCCTCTCTGGGAGCCGCTGACCCCATTATGAGAGTAAAACCACTCTTTAGAGTGCCAGGCTGCCTGTGCTACTGCCCCCCCGCCAGCAGAGGTCAGCCTTGCCTCTGACTCTGCTTCTGTTCCCTCGTGACCGCTACAACACGGAGCGGGGAAAGGAAGACAAAAACACAGAGCTGCAGCCACTTGGACAAAAAGCAAATGCATCCTGCAGTCCACTTTGCTTTAACCAGGCACGAAAACAACATTCTGATTAGTTTTGCAATAGGTCTTCTGCACTAGGTTACTGGAAGATGTATACACTGTGTACGTGGGTGTGTACATGTGCATGGCATTATCAGATTCAGAGGCACAATTCTATGCTTCCACATGTTTGTATGTTTATGGGTGTTTTATGTGCATAGCTGCAGTGTGTGTGTGTGTGTGTGTGTGTGTGTGTGTGTTTCTCCCCAAGGTGCAGTGAGTTGTGTGGAGCACTATTGATATGCCGGAGGTGGAGCTCATCTGCAGTGTGTTCTCTGGGGTCCAGGGTTACACCGTAACTGCAATGGACTGATGGAAACTGTACGTCTGGAGGGATGGAGAGACTCAGTGAACAAACAGTTCTTGTCTCTCTCTCTCTCTCTCTCTCTCTCTCTCTCTCTGTCCTCCTCTGTCTCACTCTCTGTTTTACTTTCTCAGACATATGGAACACTGGAAAGACTTGACAGACTTAACACACACACACACACACACACACACACACACACACACTTACATGCGCGCACGTGCGTGATCAGACATTGGTTCTGATCATCCCACACACACACACACACGCAAACACACACACACACACACTATCCCACTTTACTCTGGGTCTGTGGAAACGCAAGCCTACTCCCACACCTCAGACGGGCACCTGTGTGAACGCCGCACACGTTTGGGTGGAACGTCGGAGCTTCCCGCCTCTCGCCCGCATCCACGGCAACGGCAGAAAGCACGCCTACGCTTGTTTAAATGAGTTAATCTGCGTGTTGGAACACACGTTTTCGGTCGAGTCGCAGTTTGCGCTCTTCATTTGAGCGTGTCGTCGGGGGCAGCGGTATTGATCACACCGCAGGCGATCGATCGCTGGAATGGTGTGTGTCTCTGAATCTGATAATGACTCGCAGTATGACATCAGCGCTATGCAGCTGTAATTGATATATTCTCAGAGAGAGGCAAAGAGAGAGAGAGAGAGAGAGAGAGAGAGAGAGAGAGAGAGAGAGAGTCCGTTTAAACAGCCCTGAAAGAGCACTAAACCACTCAACTTTAAACATTCATTATGCTCAAACAAATTCCATGACTACATACGGTCCTACCCAGCAAAAAAGAAAAAAAAAACCCTTCTCCAACTCCCACACGTAATATTGTACATAAAAGAATTTCTTTTAACGGAAGAGGAGCTGCAGACGTCCAGACAGCTCAAGCAGGTCTCCTCTCCAGGCGCTGCGTTGTGTCTGAGAGACTACCTGTCTGTCCTGTATTAAGCTCCTCCCCTGTCCAACCCCCCCCCCCCCCCCATTACTGAGTCCTTGGAGCGGCCACTCTAGCAGGGGGAGGTGGCGCCCCAGTCAGAACAGCCTGCTTGCTCTCCCCCCCTCTGCCCGCCACCGGGGTGGGGGGGAGGGTGTGTGGTGGGCAGAACAGCCCCTCAGAGCTCAGTCAATATCTACGCTGTCATTGTTTTCCTAAACTGGTTATAAAAGAGAGGCTAAATCCTGCAGAGCTGTGCACTCCTGGGAAATATGGCCCAGTCCCATTACTAATGCAGAGACCGGCAGGCTGCTGCACCCGCACTGGGGGGAGGGAGCGAGGGAGCAAGGGAGAGAGGGAGAGAGGGAGGAGGCGGCGGAGAGATAAAGGAAAATCAAATCTGCGTTTCCCAACACTGCCTCCTTTCACACACAGAGCATGTACACGCAGCCGGACTGGAGCTGCTGTCATGTCACTTTCAATCACGGCGTGTGTGTGTGTGTGTGTGTCTGTAGGGCCCCTGGCTCCTGGCTCTGCTGTGCCCTCTGGGGACAGTGCAGTGTCGGTGAGACTGTAATGTGTTGGCTAGCTCTGAAACAAAAGAAAGGGGGACTGAGAGAGAGAGAGAGAGAGAGAAAGAGAAAGAGAGAGAGGGCAAGAGTGAGAGGGAGAGAGTGAGAGAGAGGGAGAAAGTGAGAGCTGTAGTTAGTTTCTCAATTACACAACCTGTGTCTGGACTTGACTGTCTATGACCTGACCTCATGCACACCCCCCCCCCCCACACACCTTTTATAATACACACTCCTTTTACATTTCATCTACACTATAACAGCTGTGCCCCTCAGGACAAAAAGTTGGAACTCAAACACTAAAACCTACTGCCTACAAGCCTCCAGACGCACATACGTCCATACGGTGGTGTTTGGTGCCTGGACATCCTCAGGAAGAGGAAACCCTGCGCTGGCTGGAGGGAGCAGAGGGCCAGAGTATGCCTCTTTACTTCCCTGAACCAGGCCCGTCACTCTCTGCTCCGTTTTTAAACACAAAATGAAAAATCACCTTTGCTGCCTGGTGCACTTTAGTGTGGCTTATTTTTAGACCTGCTTGACAGTCTTCCAAGGGCCGGAGACTAACAGATGGGCTGTCTTAAAGCTTCACATGCTCCCAGCTCTCACCTCCCAGAGACAGGAAGCTCACTTGGGAGTGTGCTACAAATAATCGCCCCCCTACTCTGCCCCTGGATTCCCTGTCCACACACACACACACACACACACACACACACACCCCAGCGGTCGCACACTCACGCCAGGCTGTGCTCAGCCAGGGCCTGTCCAACAGCTCTCTTCCTGCTTTCCCTCTCTGCGGCTGCGTCCTGTTTCACTACAGCCTGCCCCCTGTGCACTACACCAAGGGGACTTCCTCTCGCCCCTGCTGCTCCCACTTAGTAATGCCAGGACCGGACTCACACACGAGTGACTCATACATCAGCACTAGCCTGTAACACTCACATGAGTGCATGCTCACACACACACACCCCACACACACACACACACACACACACACACACACACACACACACAGAGAGAGCGGATGGAGAAAACAGGTGAAATCATGCTTCTCTCAGAACCAATTACCACACATCTGCCCTGACCTACTGACCCACTCACACACACACGCCCCTATGTGCATGCGCATGCACACACACACACACACACACACACACACACACACACACACACACACACACACACACACAAA
>JAOXYF010000027.1:23491573-23503871 GCA_028565775.1 Sternarchorhynchus goeldii | reverse complement strand
ACACACACACACACACACACACACACACACACACACACACACACACACACACACACACACACACACACACACGCTGCAAAAAAGGTTGCTGGCAATATCTTTTTTTTTTGAAAGACATTTCACAAGTAAAATATCTCATATGCTTGACAAAAAATGGTAGGAATAGAGAAAGGGATAAAATCAGTCAAAAAGGCAAAGAGGAAAGAGAGAAGGGAGAACAGGAAAAAGACCTCGGATGGCCTACAAAGTGCCCTGAGTTAATTTGAAATCATTTAATAATAGAAGAGCTTCTCTCACAGGACCAGGTGACCAGGGAAATAGAGATCTATGAACTTCAGATTCTTCATATTGATGAACTAAGGCTTGAACAATATTGGTGGAAAGCCACATTGTGGTATTTTAGGTTATTTCAATAAATAATGCAAGAATATGCAAACATGTTAATCTAAGATCTAGTTATTACCCTGCTAGTGAAAGGGTGTGGTCCAAGTACACTCGAATGATATATTCCTTACAAAAAAACGTGAAAATGGACATACAGGTTTTGCATACTTCTCATGAGAAACTCATGTAAGAGTTGTAAGAGATTACAATTGTGATATGGAATAATATTAAATATGTTAAAACACCCTGGTGTAAAAAAAAAATGATAGTATTTCCAGTATTTACATTATATTCATAATTTTATCCTGTGAATGATGTCCTAACCACAGAACCTTACTCTGGAAAGGTTGTGATTGGTCACAAAACTCGTTAGAGGGCTCATTTGCATACAATAGCATTCGTTGTGGCAGCAGCCAATTGCGCGACACGACTCAGTATAACGTCCTTTTATGTTATGAAAATCACAACGCATCAAAGGAACTGGTCACTGACCTTAGGGACAGGCGAGGCCTCCGCCACTTTCTTTGCTGAACTGGTCTCAGGGCTCATCTCAGGATGATCTATTTGCACATGGCTTTCCAGATCCTCCAAAGTCTCAAATTTGACAGCACACTCAGGACAGCGAAGCCCAGAGGCAGCCTTCTCCCCAGACTCCTGCGGCGTGCCGATCCCGCTGGGCGACTGGCCGTTGGTTCCTCGGCTCATGCACACGGCGCAAAGGCCGAAGGGCAGCCCGTTGACGTCCAGCTTGACCAGATCCTGCTTATTCTTGAACTCCTTCAGACAGAGGGCGCACTTGTAGAGCTTGTGCGCCTGCAGCTGGCCGTTGGGAGACGAGGAGGCTGACCCTCCGCCGCCCCCGCCCCCGCCGACCCCGGACGAGGAGAGCTTCTGCATGTGGAAGGTTCCATGGATCTTCAGCTCCAGGGTAGAGGTGACGGTCTGCATGCAGACAACGCAGCGGAAGCCTGTCAGCGAGTTCCTCAAGTCGGGGTGCATCTGACAGTGCTCGATGAACTCCTCCTCGCTCTGCAGGGGCATCTTACAGATGCGGCAGGTGCCCGTGTCCAGGCTCTTGCTGTGAGTGACCTTGTGCTCGGTGAGAGTGAGCAGAGAGGGGAAACGCTCTCCACAGATGGGGCACATGTAGTGTTTGGCCGGACCACGGTGGGTTTGGGCATGTTCCCTCAGGCCGTTCTCCGAGAAGAAGGTCCGAGAGCAGACGTTGCACTTGTGGTTGCCTTTGATGAAGTCGGCCTTCTTTTTGCGAGACCCGGCGTCGTCCTCTCCTGGCCTTATGTTGTGATCGCGGAGCCGATGGTTCTGGAGCAGCGACTCCATGGTGTACGCCGCGCCGCAGATGTCACAGGCATACATGGGCTCGGAGGCGTCCAACTCCTCCTCTCCTCCGCTGGCTTCGTGGCTATTGGTCGTCTCCTGAGCTCCGCCCTTCAAGAGCATGTTCTGCAGGTCGGTCTGCTCGGCGACCGCCGTTGACCCGCCCCCTCCTCGTTTCGAGCTCTGGGTCACCCCATTGGGCGTTCCATTCTGACTCCCCCCGTTACCGTTTCCGTTCCCCCCGTCGAATACGCAGTGCTTCTCTCGGAGGTGTCTCTCCAGCAGGACGATGGCATGGAAGGCCTTCCCGCAGAAACGGCAGTTGAACTTTTTGCTGTGGGTGGTGATGTGGCACTGAAGCTCCACCTCCGTGCCAAAACTCTCCCCGCAGAATATGCACTTGCGAGCTTTGCTGGCAACCCCGGGCCCGGTGGGCTGACTCAGGTGGCTGTGCTTGACGTGTGTCTGCAGGTCACTCTCCTTGCGGAAGTCCCACGCACAAGCCGTACACCGATACATTTTCTTTTCATTGCTGTGCTTGACAGCCAGGTGGACCTGGATGGAAACCTTGGAGTCAAACACCTCCTGACACAGTGTGCAGTGATAAAGCACGAAAGTGTGCATGTCCAGTAAGTGCTTCTGCAGGTCGTCCACAGACGAAAACTGCTTGTCACAGCTCTCGCAGACGTACTGCGTGGACGTGGTGGTGTAGTGGACCGTCAAGTGCTGCAACAAGGACTCCTGAGAGTCAAAGTCCTCTTTGTTGCACTGAGGACAGGACTGTCTCCTCAGCAGGAGCTCCAGGTGGGATTTGAGGTGGGTCTGGAAGCCTTCAAAGCTGGTGAAGCGAAGATCGCACTGGTTGCACGGGTAGTCCCCGTTAGCACCCGCCTGGCTGGCGTCGCTAGCCACCCTGTGGCGCTTCGGAGAGGAGATCTCCACGTCGGAGGACGCAGGGCTCAGATCCGCCACCTTGACTTTGCGCTTGTTGTTGGCCAGAGGAATGTTCTTGTGGTTCTCCTTGATGTGTTTGGTGAGCTTGAGCAGGGAGCCAAAGATGGGAGAGTTGGTGCAGTAGGGGCAGGAGTACACCTCCATGAAGGACTGCGACGCTTGGAGGACTGGGGACTCCATCTTGGCCACGCCCCCTCCGCTGCTGCAGTGGGTCTGCTGGATGTGTTCCGTGAGCGAGGACTCCGTGAGGAAGCCCATGGAGCACTGATTACAAAAGAAGGCGTGGTTTCCCTCCAGGGTGGTGGAGCCGGCGACCACACCCCCGGGCAAGCAGTGGGATACACGGATGTGCTCTTGCAGGCTGTTGATGTCTGCAAACATGTCAGGGCAGTAGTTGCAGTGGAAGGCAGACACGTTGCTGAACTGTAGAAGAGGGAAGTTGGAAGTGGAGCTGCCGCTGGATCGGTGGGCTTTACGTACATGTTCATTCAGGTTGTACAGAGTGGGCAGGGTATCCAGACACAGCTGACAAGTGTGGCTCTGCTGGGGTTTGTCTGCATGAATGGTCTTCAGGTGGATCTCCAAAACAGCCAGACTGTTGAAATCTCTCTTGGAGCAGTATGGGCAACTGTACGTCACCTTTCCCGACCAGCCTCCCTCTTCGTGGTCGGAGGACGGGGCGAGTTTACGTCTGCCCTGCGTGGACTTGAGGGTGGAGTCAGGGGTGGAGCCTCTTTCCAGTGAGGCGCTGGAGTCGGGGGTGGCACTGCTCATGGACGCCACGCTTCCCAGCACCGGATCTGGGCTGGCGCTGTGGTTGCTGGAGTCGGGCTGCCGGTGGCTGTCCAGGTGGCAGTAGACGTCTTCCACGGACGGGAACTGCTCGGCACACATGGGGCATTTGTGTTTCTTGTTGGCGTGCGTTCGGTCAATGTGTGTGAGCAGGGTGCCTTCGTCGCTGAAGATCTCCGGGCAGTGGATGCACTGCAGCTCCGCACGGTCCGAAAGCTGGGGATGACGCGTCAGCACGTGCTTCTCCAGCTCGTCCGTCTGGCTGAAGGTCTCCTCGCAGTAGTCGCACATGTACAGGTCCTGGTCCTGTTCGGCGCCGTCTCCCACGGAGCCGTCTCGCTTGCCTTGGTCCTTCTTTGCCATGTGCTCCTTGTTCTTCCTGTGGGCCTGCATGTGGCTCTGCAGGGAAGAGGTGGACGAAAACCCGCGTTTGCAGATGCTGCACTTGAAGGGCTTGCTGGAGCTGTGCGTCTTCAGGTGGATCTTGAGGTGGTCGCTCCGCGAGAAGGCCGCCTCACACTCCTGGCAGCTGTACTTCTTGTCGCCGGTGTGCAGCTTGACGTGTCGATCGCGGCTTCGCTTGTGCTTGAACAGGCGACTGCAGAAGGTGCACTTGAAAGGCAGCTTGTCGCTGTGGATCTGCTCGTGCCGCTTCAGGTAGCTGAGGCGGCTGAAGGACTTGTCGCAGAACTGGCAGGGGTAGGGCAGGCCCGAACCCCCTTCCTCCTCCCCTGTGCCCATGCCCAGATCGCAGCAGCCGTCCCCCAGCATCTGCGATGGTGATGCCACGTCTTTGCTGGAGGGAGAGGACGCCACCCAGGAGAGGCCTGGGTCATCGTCGCCATCTGCAATGCAAAACACAGGCAGAATTAAAATGTTAAACAGGGGGGAAAAAAATCATCTCGATAGAAGCAAAGAACTAAATACGTCGGATCTCGGAGGAAGAGGGAAATAATGACAGAAATATATTTCGCATCCTTTCTCAAGTCCTTCTGCAAACATGCTCACAATCTCCAGATCTGGATCTGTGTTGTCAGATTTTCAGCATAGCCACCAGTATTAACAGGTAGTTGAGAACTACCACAAAAGCAGTTGGAGGAACTGTCGAGGCCTCTCCCAGAACAATTGGCACAAGCCAGCCTCTGAATTCCTCACGTCCATTTGGCCGTTTGTATATGTTGCACAAACACAAACAGTGTGGGATGTAGTTAATTCCGTTCTGTTTCGTGCGATGGGGCCCGACACGGTCCAAACGTCATTTGTTTAGTATCTCTAGCAGAGTCTTCCAGAGCAAAGCGAGGGAGAAAATCTCATGACTTATTGAGCAGGGTCCCACTGTGGCTCACACAAACACGGAATTTTCCATCGCTGCGTGTTTGTTTGCTTTATTTTGCAGTGGGTTTTTGTCCGCTCTTAATGTGCTGGCATTGAAAAACCTTCCAGTAGTTTCCAAAGATCCCAATGTTAAGTAAACGCACCTCCCTTCTCTAGTCCCTAAAACTCACATCTACCCCGATATGCCAGAGCAACGATGGGCTTGTGCGTGGTTCAACGGACAGCGCCGAAGTTGTGCACCAGCTTTGAAATAAAAAGGAGAAAAACCGAACAAAGAAAAGTGCTACACATCAGCTTATATTGTATGAACTACAAATAATTGTAAGTCCATATGGTGAATGCCACATCCCCCCTGCTCACAAAGGTGAACGCAGCAGAATTTGTGGAAAATAAATTCATGTGATAAATCGATCCACTTTAAAATGTAGGTGCTGTGCAGAACAAATAAATCTCCACAGGGGATTGTGGGTAGAAATTTGTAAAACCATGAATTATGAATTTAGCTCCGAGCAAGAAATGAATTCAGAGCCGCAGAACTAAAAACCTTAAAAATAGAGACATCAGAACCGAGCGAGATGAGAAAGGAGTGTCACATTCATTATTCTGGAAAACGCTTACCACTGATAGTCAAACAAACACGAGAACAGGTCAAGAAAAGAAACACAGCCTCCCTTCACCCTTCTTTAAACAACTACACTCAATTATCTGTACTTTTGTTTGGTGCTATACCTTCCTGCTTAGCATGAAGGCATCTATAAAGGCATACAGCACTTGGAGGACTAGGCCTACTTGTGTTTAAACAGCATTGCCAGCTCAAGGGTTCTTGCTTATTGGCAGAAGGGAGCCGTAGACCAATCATCGGAGACCCCACCGGTTTTACAGTTTTGCTTGACAAATCCTCTCACTAAAATAATTGGCAATAATTTTATCCTCAGAAATTAAGAGGTTTCTCTCCTTGCCTTCAGTTTCTACTTACATATAATGTATAACCAGTTTTTGTTCCAGCTCAGACAAAGCATTTAGTTCTTGGAGAGATAAGGGCTTAAAGTGCATTAAAGATTTTGGTATACAAACAATTATGCTTCTTTTACTCAGCTTACAACAAGATTCAATCTTTCTTCTTCCCACTTCTTTTGATATTTGCAGCTTAGACATTATGTTCAAAAAACAATCTTTTTTAATCGAACCAAAGAACATTTTTTTTTACACTCTGCTCCTGTCCCAGGAATACAAATGGATCAGCTACACTGCAATGAATCCAAATAACAAAAATGCTTCTGGAACGCGTGGGGATGAGTTCTGAATTATCTGGATGAGTTCTGAATTATCTGGATGAGTTCTGAATGATCTGGATGAGTTCTGAATGATCTGGAGGGGGCCTAGCTAGCACCAGTCCAACCTTGATATTATACATCATTTTGATATATTATTTCTCAGTCTATTTATAACTATTATATATACACACACACGTGCCTGCCTGGCCCCCTCCTCCGAGTTTATCCCCACTTATACATTTATTTAGTTAAAATTGTCCGTGTTGGTTCAAACGTTTCTTGTGTGTATCTGTGTCCTTAATCTTTTGTTTTATTGTTGCCTTGAAAATAAAATATTTAAAAAACCCAAAAGAAAACAGAAAAGAAACACTGAAATCAAAACACGTGCCACTGATGCACATAAAATAATCACCAGCAATATAGATGTGTGTGTGTGTGTGTGTGTGTGTGTGTGTGTGTGTGTGTGTGTGTGAATCCCGTCCTCCTCTCCTCCTTGGTCACTTTCTCAGTCTACAGTAAGAAAAAGACGCCCCCTGCTCCAGTCTGTAGTCACTTCAGCCTTCACCCCTACCGCCTTTTGTATAGGTGTCAGGATAAGAGTCCATCCCAAAGCCACCCGAGAGCCCGGCGGCACAGGAGAGACAGAGAGATCCTCAGAGGCCCAATGAAAGAGCAGCAAATAAAAGCCCAAAAGGGACTTAACAGTGGCGAATTCTCCAGCTACACAATAAGGCCTGGCCCCTGACAGACCAGCCTCTGATCTGGACACACTGTGAAGGGGAGAGGAGAGGACAGGAGGGGAGGTGGGGAGGGGAGGAGGGGAGAGGAGGAGGGGAGAACGGGGGAGAGAGGGGAGGAGAGAGGGAGCTTTCTTTGACTGACAGGTAACCCTTCCTGCTGGCACAGACTCGCACGCCTAGCGCAGCGCAGGAGACACAAAGAAACACTTACTCACCCACAAAGCCATAGCAAAGTATAAAGAGGAGAACGAAAGCATGGAGAGGAGGGGGATAAGGAAGGAACTGGCACATGTGGTCATTCTAGCGAATTATAAATCTATTAATGCAAATGCAATCCCTCTTACTGCGACAGAATGTGAGAAATCACTTTTGAGAAAGAAGGAGATTATAGTCATTAAATAGCCTTAATCCTCAGAAGTGTGGCTGTCGGAAAAAGCAAGATCACATGGCTTTTAGAGGGCTTTTGTGAATTGTCCGCCGGGGGACTTGGCACGAGCACTAAACAGGGTAAGAAATTTCAATGAAAAGTTAAATTAGAAAAGAAACGGAAAAAAGCAGAGAGGGCCGGACACAACGCAACGAGAGGAAGAGCAGCACACGCGTGTGCGCAGTGTGTTTGTTCAGCGCACACGCGCTTTACTTCCAACAGCCCCGAGGCCTCCTTCTCTCTCTCTCTCTCTCTCTCTCTCTCTCACTTTCTCACTCGTTTTGCCTCTCTGACTCAGAACAGGTTTTCATGTCGTGACTCATTGCTGGACTAACGGCCTGTCCTGGTGGTTCTCACAGCGCTGGCAGAGTTCTGTGGCCCGGCCCGGCCCGACCCAGGGAGGAGAAGCAGGCGTGGGAGAGGTGGAATGGGTGGGGTTGGGGGGTGGGTGGGGTGGGCTTGTCACGCCATGTTCTGCGGCCCCATGTGTTCCGTAATTGGGGGAAGCGGCAACAGTAACCAACGGTAACCACAGAAGGAGCCATTGGCGTCACATGATTGGCGGGCTGCGTCTCGGAGGTTGAAGAACTCCTCCCCCTCCCTGTTCGCCCGCCCCACGCTGCCATCAGCCTGGACCGAAGCGGAGCACTTCCGGTCCGGCTAATGGGCTGGTTGCCGTGCCGACACGCGGGGCCGAAAGCTCAGCGGAGGGCTGTAATGAAGACGCTCCCAGCCTGACGTCTGTCCTCTCCTCCTCATCAGATGCAATGATAAGGGGAGGAAGGAAGAGAGAGAGAACGAGAGGGAGCGATGGAGGTATCTCCCAGCACCCCTCGCCCCTGGTTCTGGTGACCACTCCAACCGCAGGGATCCAGCCCGGCAACGTTGGTCATTAAAGCTCAGACACGTTTAGGAGGCCTTACAAGCTGACAACACCCAGCTCTGCAACTCCCCCCCGCCCACAGCCCACAGCCTACAGCCCCCGGAACACTAAGCCTTCCAAAACTAACAAACGCACAAGTCATTACAGCCGCCTGACAATAGTTAACACGGGCCCAGTCTCGAATTACAGAGCAGACAATAATAAACATTCATCTTTAATTTGAGCTGCACCAGTGCTAAGCCTTCTCCATTTTCATCCCAGTATAATCCACTGACCCAGCGCAGGGTTTCGGGCGAAAGCAGCCGGATGGGTCCTGTTAGAAATCGAGATGTAGTCGGGTTGAAACGTCAACGTTAGGCCCGATGTTTTTGGGCTGGTGATGTCATGGCAACTTCTCGAGTGAGCAGAAGTTTGCACAGAGCCAGTCAAGCACGCAATTATGGGCAGAACACAGCCTGGACACATTGCAGTGTTTTACCTGGACACACTGCAGCATCGATGAACCCTTGACACGATTCTCCATGCGTTATTTTGACCTAGAGCGCTAATTTGAATACTGCTCATTTGAATACTGTGGAATATCAGTACTGAAATAACGATTTGCAAACGATATACTGTGCAGCTCTCCAACTTCACCCCAATCACCTCACTATGGCCTTTAAAACACAGATCATTTAAGCACATAGCAGATTTGTTCATTGCATTTGTAGATATAATTTGTCAAAGCAACTAGGCAGAAATTAGAGTTCCAAGAAACCAGCGTGTTCACGCCCCTTTCCCTCAGCAGTGCCGAGGGCTGACACCGTGGGCAAAAGAATGACCGTTCTGCCCCACCGGAAGCTGCAGATCCACCCCACTTCCCTTCACCTAGTCTTGTTGCACCCAGCCCACACTCACCACCGCCTCCACCTCCGAGGCTGGCCCCCTGCCCAGGCCTCCACCTATCCCAGCGGCCCCTCCTGCCTGGCCCCGGCCCTTCTCCCCTGGCCCTCCGCCCAATGCCCCGGGCTGGAGAGCAGCACTGTAGGGGGCAGAAAAACAACTTCCACCCCAAGCTCCCACAGGGCAGGCCAACACTCCAGTCAGACAAGCCTGGAGCAACAGCGAGGGAAAAGCAAGAGGCAAGAAGCTTTCCCATCCTCTCTCTCTCTCTCTCTCTCTCTCTCCTTCTCTCTCTCTCTCTCTCTCTCTCCCTCCATAGGTGCACTGTTACCCTCTACTGCGCTGTTTTGCTTCCACACCCCCACATTCTCTCCTCTCCTGCCTCACACACAGACAAACACACACACACTCTGTCTCTCTCTCTCTCCCCCTCTCTCCTCTACTGCCTCTCTCTGTAGTTTCTACTCCTGTCCCTCTTAGACAAGAAGACAGACATGAAAAAAGTCAGAGGACAGAAAGAATGAGAGAGACAAAGAAAGAGAGAGAGAGAAAGGAAGGGGGAGAGACAGAGAGGAAGAGAGAGAGAGAGAAAGGAAGAGAGAGAGAGAGAAAGGAAGTGGTTTGGGGGATATCACACAGGAATTGTCCACATGGTCAACATTCCTTTGAGATCAGTCTCTGAGACCAAACACCTGTTTTGGGATACTGGAATACACAGTCATGCATACACACACACACACACACACACACACACACACACACACACACACACACAAACAAACAACCACTCCTGTCCCAGTCCTGCATACTGCTCCAGTCTGTCCCTTGGGTGGACATGCTGACAATCCCAGCCTGCCCTGTATCTCTCTGCTGCTCAAGGGACACAATCTGTCAGGGGCTCCTACTGGACAAGCACCCCCAACACTCACACACCCACAGCCACCCGCAAACACCTACACACACCCACATGCTATACAATCATACAATGCACAAGTCCACCCCCCACACACACACTGACCACTGACAGTCTTTGCTTGATGAAGCTGACACACTCCAGTCTGTGCATACAGGACGCCTGGCACAGTTCTTACTGCTTTCCAGAAGGCCCAAGGGACCCGATCTGTTAGAGCCCTTGTCCTAGAAGACACACACACACACACACACACACACACACACACACACACATACAGACTCCCCCGCACACCCTAAGGTGATGTCATTGGACAGGAAGTCTGTCAGGGACCAGAATCCTGGAGGACACTCACCTACACACACATGCACACCGAGAATGGTGATGTCACAGAACAGGCAGTCTGTCAGGGGCCAGAGTCCTGCAGGACACACACACACACACACACACTCTTACACACACACACGCTGCCCACGGCCCATATGGAGCACTTGGCGCCCAGAAGCGTCCGAGCAGCCGGCTTCGTTCCCAGGGCAGAAGGCGAAGGGCAGGGGGGCCCGGGGCCTGGAGCCGGACACACAGGGCCAGCCGAGAGCCGTCCACGACACGCCGGCTCCCCTCCACCGACCCCCGGGTCAGGACCTCAAAAACAGGGACACGCTCGGAGGGAGGGGGCGGGCTCTCCCCACCGGGGCCCCGGGGCCAGCACTGCAGAGCGCTACCCCGCCACTATGGCTCCTGGGTGGAAGTGGACCACTGCTTGGTGCTGGTGCACAGGGATGGAGAACCAGGGGAAGCCAGAGAGGGAGAGGAGGGGGAGGTGGAGGAGGAGAGAAGGAGAGGAGGGAGAGGAGGGGGGAGGTGAAGGAGAGAGGGAGAGGAGGTGCATTTGTGTGACAACGAGGGCACTGGCTGTGGTTAAGAGGCGTTTGACTCCGGTGAAGCTCTGTGCGTATTAATGGAGGGGGGGGGCTGCGACGTTAAACAGCTGCACATTAATTACACGTGAAGCGTAGCAAAACAGGCCCCTCCCTCCTCCGACGTCGGGAGGCCAGCACAGCTGACATCTGCTGCTACTCGCAAACGCACATCTCTCCCCTTGTGTCCTCCTCCTACACAGTCACTCTCCTTCTCTGGTATGGCCAAGGGTCGTGTCTGACACATCGTCCAGCACCTTTTCTCTGCATTTCTCTTATAAAATTCCTTCGATGTCTCTTCCATGGATATTCTCCACCTCTGCCTCTCGCACATCTGAGTGTCTCCTAACAGTCAGGTTTCCTCTGAACACTGACTCAGTGGCCAACAGCTGTCTAACCAACCATGCAAGAAACCATGCAGCAATAGAAGCAGCAGGCCCGTTTGCCCCCACCCTACTCCACCCAGCCCCCACCCCATGCTCCATCCTCCTGAGAGCTAAAAAAAAAAGAGCTCAGAATGTCTTTGCACAGCCTTCAAGTATGTGTGTGTGTTTGTGTGTGTGTGTGTGTCTGAAGAGCAGAGCTCTAGACAGAGATCACACACTCTAGTCTGCTGCTTCGCCCCCTTTGATCAAACACAAGCCAAAAGGTGTCAGGTTAAGGCTCCCACCATCAGCAATTACTGCCTGGGTGCCTGTGGTTACGTCTCCCGGCAAAGACACACACACACACACACACACACACACAAATACACACATACACACACACACACATACACACAGATCTGTATATGCACGTGTGCACACACTTACAAACACTAATATGCCCATGTGATTATGTGGAGCAAGCTCTGTACACCCTGGCCACATGCACACAAATATGTACACACACACACACACACACACACACACACACACACACACACACACACACACACGCGCGCGCACACAGTAGAGCATGAGATGTATAGCCATGCAGGCTGGAGGAAGTAAAGCTTATTATCTCTGTGTAGTTGGTCTTCATGCACTTTGCATGTTTTGATTTTAACAGCTCAGGCTACTGGGACTGGCTTCAGGCTTCTGAATCTGAAGTTGTGTGTGTGTGTATGTGTGTGAGTGAGAGAGAGAGAGAGAGTGTGTGTGTGTAGATGTGTGTGTGTGTGCATGTCTGTGTGAGGCCATGTGTGCGTGTACATGAGTGTGTATATGTGTGAGAGAGCGTGTGAGTGTGTGTGTGGTCAGTAACAGAGCCCGCTCCACTCTGGCCTCTCTCTCATTTGTCTGAACTCAATCAGTCCAGGCCCCATTGTTAAAAATAGTCTGTGTGCCTGCAGGCGTCTACACTACGGGAGGAAGCTAATAGAGAACATGTCATACTGACTCAGATGTGTGTGTGTGTGTGTGTGTGTGTGTAGCACTGACCTGTGGAGAGGGCCGAGCGCCCTGAACTGGCCTGGGTCCTG
>JAOXYF010000027.1:23475932-23486150 GCA_028565775.1 Sternarchorhynchus goeldii | reverse complement strand
TCCCCCTCCACTTGTCCCCCGCCCCCCCAGCAGCGGCAGTCCCAAGCCGCCCTGGGAAGGCGGTGTGGAAAGCGGCCCACATTGCTGCGCCGCGTCCTGGGGGAGTTCATTACTCGAGCAGGGCGCTCCCACCAGCCAGGCAGAGAGCAGGCCGCCATGGCCCCTCTGTGCTCGGCTGGTGCTGCTCTCATTAAACGCTGCAAAGAGAGAGAGAGAGAGAGAGAGAGAGAGAGAGAGAGAGGGAGAGAAAAATGAAGACAAAAGGAAAAGAGGGAGAGCAAGAGAAAGAGAATAGAGTGTGTGAGTGTGAGGTGGTGAGTGTGAGGTGATGAGTGTGAGGGTGCGGTGGTGAGTGTGAGGTCCACCACAGACGTGCTCAGACGTACGGTCCCCCGGATGCTCCAACCACGACCTGCTGACTTCAGATCTGCGTTTTCCATGCGAAAAACAGCTTTAAATGTTCCAGAGCAGTTGGACACACAGCAGTGCGTCACTCCACACAACTGCCACCTAGAGACGATGCTGATCTTTAACCCCAACACACACCCAACCTGTACCCAGTCCCCATCACACACCTCTCACTCTTCCTTGCTCTTTTGCACTCCTTTTCTCTCGCTTTCTCTTTATTTCTCTCTATTTTCTATTTTTTCCCTCTTTATCGCTCCCTCTCCCTCTCTCTGGGGAGCCTTCAGAGTCAAAGGCTTTGGTGAATCACTGTACATTCACCTTATTCCGTTCCTCGATGGCACTACCCTGCTCTGTTGCTTTTATTCAGAGTGCTGTCCTCTTCCTCCCTCTACCTGTCCATGTTCCCTTCTTCCTCTCTGTGTTTGTGTCTCGGAAGGCCCCTTTCGCGACCCTTCCAAGACGTAGAGGATTCCGATCAGGCACTTAGCTGGACAGCTATTTCCAGGGACAAAGGACAGGCAGAGGAAGGGGGAAAGGGGAACAAAGACCTGCTCCTGGTGCCCAGGGGAGCAGCCAGTCACAGCACTGACGTCAGACTGTGTGTGTGTGTGTGTGTGTGTGTGTGTGTGTGTGAGAAGCTGTAATGGGTGTATGAGAGGCAGCCTGAGGCTGGTCCAGGTCCCTGAGGGCAGCCCTCCACATGGGAAGATGCAGAACAGAATAGAGGCTCTTTCTCACACACTCACACACACACACACACACACGCAAGTGCCACTGCTCTATCACCTCCTACCGCTCCCTTCAGTCATTCGTTATGCACACAATAAATAGGCCACTACACAACTGAATTCAAGAGAACACACACACACACACACACACACACACACACACACACACACACTTTCTTTGTCTTTCACTCTCCAGTCCGCCCCCAACTGTAAATGCACAGAATGAATTTGTTCATGTGCAGTACGGTGGGTGATCCAGACACATATCTATTGTCAGCACAAACATGTCAGCACACACACACAGGCCAACCCACCCATGAGGGTGTGTATTGGAGTATGTGGATATGTACTAGGGTGTGTGCTGTAGTGTGTGAATGTGTGTTCTACAGTGTGTGAGTGTGTATACATGGGTGGGTACTGGAGTGCTTGAGCGTGTGTATGAAGGTGTTTGCTGAAGCATTTGATTGTGCATGAGTGAGTGTGTGTGTGTGTGTGTGTGTGTGGTGTGTGTTGGTGTGTATGAGTGTCTATAACGTGTGTGTTGTAGTGTGCAAGTGTGTGTATGGGAATTTGTAGTGTGTGTGTGTGTGTGTGTGTGTGTGTTAGAGTGTATGTATGAGATTGTGTGTTAAAGTGTGTTACAGAGATTGTGTGTGACTTTGCAAGTGTGAAGTGTGTACATGTGTACATGAGAGTTTGTGTTTGTGTGTGTCTGAGGGTGTGTGCTGTAGTTTGTGAGTGTGTCTGAGTGTGTATAATGGTGGGAGCTGACATATACGAGTGTGTGCTTGAAGTGTGTATGTGTGTACATTTGTGTACCCATTAAAGCACGTGCATACATGAGTGTGACTGCTACAATGATGTGTGTAGGTGTGAGTGTGTGTGCTAGCCACGGTTAATGGACTCTGGGCCGTGTGTGTGTGTGTGTGTGTGTGTGTGTGTGTGTGTGTGTGTGTGTGTGAAAGGGGGCATGCCTGTCTGCTTTGAAAGGAGTGTGGAAGCAGACAGGCTTGCTGGCTGTTCTTGGCGTGCACATCCCAGGGGCACTGCTTTTCCCTGACATTTCACTTGACAAAGGCAAGCCACACCTGAGCGCAGGGTTAAAACTATTATACCAGCTCTCCCCCTGGCATTCTGCCCTTTGCCTCCGCCGTAGCGTGTGTGTATGTGTGTGTGTGTGTGTGTGTGTGTGTGTGTGTGTGTGTAAGGGAGAAAGGGTGTGTGTGAGATTTGGGCCCCTTGAGTGGGAAAAAGTGAAAGAGTAAGGAAGGAGGGTGCCGATCTGACTGTGTGAGAGTGTGTGTGTGTGTGTGTGTGTGTGTGTGTGTATGCACACCTGATCATACGCACATGTTGCCACGGTGAAGTCTAAGTGTGGCAACACATGACAGCATTGCCACACTGTCAGCCTCATCGTATCCAGGAAGAACCGAAGTGGCTGTACTGACGTACAGGCCTGAAGAGGCTGTTTATGTCTGCTCCATACCCACTCCATACCCGCTCCATACCCGCTCCATACCCACGCCCAAGTCCACACATGTACCCATGCAGACATCCACACCCACACCCAGACCCACACATATACCCATAATAAAAACCATATATCCAGAGAAAGAGAGAGAGGGGTAGAGAGAAAGTGGAAGGCCTGGGCCAAACTCAACAGGAGGGAAGAACAGAGTGAAAGAAAAGAGAGAGAGGAAGAAAAGAAACCACAGGAGAGGGAGGGGAGAGGGAGAAGAGAGGGAGGGGAGAGGGAGAAGAGAGGGAGGGGAGAGGGAGAAGAGAGGGAGGTTACAGAGGGAGTAAAGCCATGTAGAGCTCAGGAGTGAGAGGGATGTGGGGGGTATGGGAGAGGGGGAACTGGGATAACGTTTTGAGAGAGAGGGAGAGAGAGAGGGAGAGAGAGAGGGAGAGAGGGAGGTAGCCATGGTAGGGGTGTAAGAGTCTCAGTGAACAGGCTGTTCCTCATTACTGGGGCTCCCCATGTCGAGGCGGGTGACAGCTCTATTCTCCAACGCCCAGGGTCACCTGGGTCAGGCCTTCTGCCCAGGGTCACGTTCTCATATGCCCTCTAACTCTCTCTCTCTCTCTCTCTTTCTCTCTCTCTCTCTCTCTCTCTCACACACACACACACACACACTCTCTGTTTTTGGTGTTTAAAGCCTAAAAGGTATGTGGTGAATGTACATAAGCTTGTATGTGAAGCTGCCCTCTTTATCTGAGGTGCTGGGCTTTACTGAGGCTCCAGAACAGCTGCTCCCTTCATTGGGTTTCCTGCCTCTTCAAGGGTAAGAGCTTTCCTGAACCAAAGCTGTATTCTCCAACCACAGACACCATCCAGACTACATCACAGACCCCCTCCACACAGTTACAATAAGGTTCTGCACATTTGTGAGTGACTGGTTAGAGTGAGTCTTGCTTTGTTCTGTTCCACTCTACCTGGTCTGAACTGGTTCTGTTCTGCTCTGCCTGGTCTGAACTGGTTCTGTTCTGCTCTGGTCAGCATCCAGGAGCAGAACACACCATGATCGATCATCAACGAAGATGGCCATCGCTCACCGGTACTACCCCCCTCGTCGTGGCCTGTACCCGCCCCCTCACGACATGGACCCGCCCATTGCGACCCAGACCCGCCCCCTCGTGGCCCAGACCCGCCCCCTCGTGGCCCAGACCCGCCCCCTCGTGGCTCAGACCCATGCTTGGAGAGGGAAAAAGATTCTCCATTCACACAGGTGCATTCACACACGCAATACTACATCCGCACAATCACCTAACGACAAGCACTGGAGCTTTGCAATGTTTCTCAAATAAATAAACAAACAAACCACCCTCTAATTTATATCAAAAATGTACAATCCAGTGTAAAGGGTGACTGAACCGGTTCAGATGCATGAGAACTGCAGTGCAAATCTGAATATGTAAATACTGATTTTTTTTTTTTTTTTTTTTTTAAATAATGCAGTGATATCAACCTTGGAAAAATTCACATGCTGGATATAAAAGATGCATAGACAAAGCTTGAGCAAATACAAAGCACATGAATAATGTATATAGGTGTAGGTATACATAGAAAAACAGATTTATAATTGTGAACTTTTATTATCTGTATATTATTCATAAGTACACACAGCATTCTTCAAGTCAATGAATACAAATTAGTGTGTGTGTGTGGGGGGGGGGGGGGAGACAGAGAGAGAGAGAGAGAGATCTCCATTTTTTTTCTATTGCTCCTCCCTAAGACCAGCCAGAAAGTGTGTGTGGATATTCCAACGGATTTTTCAGATTTTTCCTGGGCACACACAGACAGCCCAAATATTTACTCTCCCTTCTTCCGACTGCAAGCTCAACACATGAGGAGGGAGAGAGAGAGAGAAAGAGAGAGGAGGAGAGAGAGAGAGAGAGAGAGAGAGAGAGAGAGAGGAAGGAGGAAAGAGAGAGAGAGGGAGGGAGAGGTGGAGAGAGAGAGAGGCGGGGGGAGTTACATTTTTAATCGGTTGATTTTCCCCTCTGAGCAGGCTGAATGCAAGAAGTCTGCCAACACAACCACACGAACACACACACACTAACACATGAACGCATGTACACATGCACGCGCACGCTCGCACACACACACACTCCTTTTTTGTGTCCTTTGGCAAATTCTTCTATTCCACTCTTGCATGAAACACAAAAAAACTCAGAGAGAGAGAGTGAGAGAGATAGAGAGAAAGAGAGAGAGAGAGGGAGAGGGAGGAAAGCAGAGGAGAGAAGAGGAGGGGAGAAAAGAGGAAGAGAAGAGAAGAGAAAACGTCCCCACAGAGTTTTTCTCCCTTCCTGGTGCTAGCACGGCCCCCGCCGAGTCCCTGTGTAATTTGCAGTGCCTCAGAATTCAGGTATTAATAAAGGCCCCATGGGGAACAGCACACAATATAACCCTACATTTTCAGGCATTATGAAAGGACGCCCCCAGGGGTCTTTGGCTCAAATTTCTGAAATGCAGGCATTGTAAAAAGGCACCCCAGGGGAGTCCCCCTGCAATAGAAATCTGCTGAATTCAAAGCATTTTCGGAGTCCTGGTGGGAACCATTACTCCCTCTGGAAGCGCTTTTTTTCCCCCCCATTTTTTTTTCCAAAACATGTGTTGCTGACATGTTGACAGATTGCTCAGTGAAGTGTTTAGGTGCCTGCGCATGTGGGTGCTCTGCTGAGCCAGAGAGACTCGTTCAGCTCCCCGAACCAGCGCCATCCATATTTCATAACAGGAGAGAGGAGGCAGAAAAGTAGGACTGGATGGGGGGAGGGGGGGGGGGGGCAGGAGAGATAGAGATAGAGAGAGAGAGAGATGAAAGGAGAGAGAGAGGGAGAGACAGAGGCGAGGAGACTGAGGCAGAAGGAGGCAGTGTACTGGTGTGGGGGGGGGGGTGAGGTGGGAGAGGAGAAAGATGTAAAGTAAGGAAAAGAGGACTTGTCATCGGTGTGGAGAGGAGAAACAAGGCAGGAGAAGAAAAGGAGAGACAGAGAGAAAGACAGAGACCACAACAGAGAGAAAGAGAGACAGAGAGAAAGACAGAGAGAGAGAGAACTTCATCGTGAAAAATGAACCCTGTGATGAAAAATGACTTCCAGTGTGCTTCGAAACAACCCTCCTCCGTCTCACCCACTCCCTCCCTCTCTCTCCATCCCTCTCTCCCTCTCCCCTTTCCCTCCATGCTGTGCCCCCTCCCCTCCTACTCTGTCTCTTACGGAGGGAGGTAGGGTTCTTGCTCTCCCTGGAAAACCTGAGTTTACAACCAGCTGTGACTGCATTTGTATCTGTGCCAAGGGCTTAGTGGAGGAATCTTCAGGCCACCCTCTGGCTCAGAGAGAGAGAGAGAGAGAGAGAGAGAGAGAGAGAGAGACGAAAGCACAAAAAGGAGTAAAAGACGTCCAACACACAAAGCAGCACCCAAAAAAATCTGTCATTTTTTTTTTACCAACACATGCTCTCTATCTCACTCTCTCTCTCTCACACACACACACCCAAAGACAGACACACACACACACACACACACACACACACAGTTCTTGAGTACTGCAAACACAGACATAATATGATAAACACAGACCTATAATATTTCACAAATGACCCATTTACACAAACACAAGGGTAACTACAACAAACACACTTTAATAACCAAACACTTCAAAAAGACAAGTAAAACACAGATTCTCCAAAACACACGTGTGTGCGCACATAGACACCCACATCCACACAACACAACACACACACACACACACACACACACACACACACACACACCAGATTAAAGTGCAACAGGACCCACTAATGTCAGAGTAAAGCCCATTCAGCCTCCTCTAAACACTGCCTCTGTTCCAAACATTATGATATTCTCCATCACGTTGGATCAAGTTGCCGACCCTCCTTTTTTCCATCTCTCTCCCTCTCTTCTCTCTCCCTTTCTCTCTCTACCTCCTTCTCTCTTTCAGGATGGATGGAGGCAGGGTAAAGTGATCTGTGACTTTAATAAGAGTCTTGGCCTCTGTGCGATCAGCTGTCATCGGGCAGACAGGCGAGCGCTCGTTGGGAGGTGGTGGTTTGAGCAGGGGACTGGAAGGAGGCCTGTGGAGGGCCCAGGCTGAATCCAGGCCACTGTGTGTGTGTGTGTGTGTGTGTGTGTTTGCATATGAGTTTGTGTGTGTGAAGATGCGTGTGTATGTGTATGAATGCATGTTTGTGTAGGTGTGTGCGTGTGTGTGTGTGTGTGTGTGTGTTCTGGGTTGGGGGTCGTTCGGAGATGAACCCAAGGGAAACTGAATGATACAGTGACCAATAATACATTCATCCCCATTACACAGAGATACAATATCCCACATACACATACAATATCTGACATTCACAGACAAGAGGGCTGTGAGTGTACATAGCTGTGTGTGTGTGTGTGTGTGTGTGTGTGTGTGTGTGTGTGTGTGTGTGTGTGTGTGTGTGTGTGTGAGAGGGAAGATTTTCCATCACATGGACAAACATAAAAAATACTACTTATGTTAGCAGCCAGATCACATGTCAATTTGCTAAACAAATGAGTGTGAAAGTGTGTGTGATGGCGAGGGCATTACTGGATGACGTCTCACACTGAAGCGAGTAGCTTTTCCTCTCCTCTCCTCTCTCTCTCTGCATGAGGTGAGCGAAAAAGAGAGCTATTCCTGCTGACTGCCCCCCTCCTCTCTCTCCGTCTCCCTCTCTCTCTCTCTCTCTCTCTCTCTCTCTCTCCTTCCCTCTCTCTCTCTCACTCACTCTCTCGTCCTCTCTCTCTCCCTCTCTAGAGATCTCACTGTTCCCTTCAGTCTTGTGAAGGCGGGTTAATTAGCACTCGCCTCCTATTTGTATCTGACAGGCGGAGAGCCCGCCCTCTGGATGACTGACAGCTCTCTCGTTTACCCACATGACTGCCTCTCTCTGAGACTTGTCTGCCTCCCCCCCTCCTCCTTCTCCCCTCTCCGTGCACTCTCTCTCTCTGTCTCCCTTCACTCCCTCACCAGTTGTGACCTTTATTTCACATGAAGTACACACATTCACACACTCTCACTTACACACATGTGCACCTACTTTTTCCAGGACATGAACCAACCATGGCAATCAAGGTAAGGGGTCAAAGTTCGTAATTCATTTACAGCCAATGAAGGGGAAGCGGCAGCTCAGCTGCTGCGCACACAACAGTGATCACGTCCGCACGCGTGTGACACACACACACACATACTCACACACACACCAACTTTGCCAAACCATTACCCCTCTGTTTACACCCTGATCTTGTGCATTTGCAGGGGTTGTAGAAGGGGACATGGTATATACACAGCCCAGGTAAAGTTCCCCTGCCTTGGCCTGGCCTGGCCTGACCTGGCTGTGCGGGGCTGGATGGAGAACTACACATAAGGCCTGCGCCTCCACATCCTCCAGACCAGGGGCTGAGTCAAGCCAGAGCTCCAAACTGGACAGCGGGTGGGGAGGGAGCCTGGGGTGGGGGTCAGCTGCTCCCACCCCGGGGGGAACAGGGCTGGGGGGATGCTGGTAACAGGCCGAGCTCCAACCTTGGCCGCCTGCGGAGTGCTGGAGCGCGGCGGAGGAGTGCATGTTCTCCGTTTGATCGGAGGTTTTTTCCAAGCGCTCCTCAGGGAGCCAGTGCTCCAGATTCCTCCACGCGTAGAGACTCCCCCCAGACTCGGCCTGTACCACACACACACACACGCGCGCGCACGCACGCACGCTGTATCACACCCAACCACACAGTATCACACCCACCCACACAAGTATCTCACACATACGTACACTCAAACAAAACCTCGACAGCCCTATGTAAGAATACACACACACACACACACACACATACTGGGGAAAGGACATAAATGCTCAAACAGCAGGTCAGTGAAGACACACACACACAGACATATGCACGCGCACGCGCACACACACACACACACACACACACACACACACACACACACACACACACACACACACAAATGCAGGAGGCTAAGTGTTCAGTGAGAGAGTAGCAGGAGTAATGGCTTTAAAACACCATCATGTGATGTACAGGAACTCTTAAGGGGGTTGGCAGGAGCAACAGAGGAAGAGGAGGAGAGAAAGAGAGACAGACGTTGAGACAGAAAATGAAGATCACACACACACACACACACACACGCTGCACACCCAAACGCATACACACATTATGTGATTTCAGATTTAATATTTTAACCTGTCTAATACTGTTAGAAGAATGGACTTTAATTTCATTTTGTGATGAGGATGCATTCGCTTTTGGAGAGCACTACCATAATACTATCACCATACTACCACTATACTACAATACTACCACCACGATACCAGAATATCACCATCACACTGCCACCATACTACCATAACACTACCACAAAGGGTTCCATGTGCTCTCAGTATAATATTCAACAGAGGGAGTTTATCTGGTTACTGCTGGCAGATCAGTAAGATCAGGCCCTGCTTAGAGCCAAGAGTACCGAAGACTCACCACAGTGTGGTCCCCTCTCACTCCCCACACACACACACACACACACACACACACACACATATATACACGAACAGCGTGTTTGTTCTGTATCTGATTCAGTGTGTAGCCCTCCTCCCCACCAGACTGGTTCCCAGTGGTATGCAGAGAACTTAAAAGGATTTGCCAGCGAATGTTTTTTAATATGCCGTTCATTTCAGTAATAATAAGGCCCACATCTTCTGTTTGATTGAGTGTGCTTGGGGTGTGGTTGTGTGTACACGGTGAGTGTGTGTGTATGTATGCATGTGTGTATGTGTGTTCAAAGGCAAGCAGCAGAGTGCGATGTATGTTTGTGGTGTTCGTGTGTGTGTGCGCAGTGTGGTGTATGAAAGGCCAATCAGGCCTTTATTCATACTGTACTTCTCTCACTATCATGCACACAATCATACACACACACACACACACACACACACACACCTCCTTCATTTGTACTTCTAAGGAAAAGACTTTGAAGGTACATGTGGGAGGTGGTGAATCAGACACAGTATATTTAAACGTGAATGTTATAATTAGAAACTATGACCATCAAACTCACACACTACCAAACTCTCACACACTATAAAACTATTCATATCTACTCAGTCAGACCTCATTCTTCTTACCAAACTATCAAATATTATTCACTATCAAAAATGCACCATCACACTTCGCACACACCCTATTAAGCTGTTTGTGTGTTCACCATCACATTCTTATTTAGACACTACCAAATTCTTGTATGTTCACTATTAAGCTCTCACCCCCCATGAAACCTCTCACACTCCTCATCAGACTCTCACACCTGCTCTTACACCCTCACAAGCACACTAATATGTCTCACTCCTGCTCTTACACCCTCACAAGCACACTAATATGTCTCACTCCTGCTCTTACACACTCATAAGTACACTAATATGTCTCACACCTGCTCTTACACTCTCACAAGCACACTAATATGTCTCACTCCTACTCTTACACTCACACAAGCACACTAATATGTCTCACTCCTGCTCTTACACTCACACAAGCACACTAATATGTCTCAC
>JAOXYF010000027.1:23464051-23475832 GCA_028565775.1 Sternarchorhynchus goeldii | reverse complement strand
CTCTTACACTCACACAAGCACACTAATATGTCTCACTCCTGCTCTTACACTCACACAAGCACACTAATATGTCTCACGCCAGCTCTTATACTCTCACAAGCACACTAATATGTCTCACGCCAGCTCTTATACTCTCACAAGCACACTAATATGTCTCACGCCAGCTCTTACACTCTCACAAGCACACTCACAATGTCTCACTCGTGCTGATGTGCACACGTGACTCTTGCACGCATCACAATTCCTCTCACTCTCTCACTCCTATACTTCCATACTTTCCCTCACACATGATTATTCTTTGTTATGGGTGGGTGTGTGTGTGTATGTGTGTTAGTGTGTGAGAGAACTAAACAGTGTGACAAGTATAGTGTTTGCATGGAGGATCAATACATACCTCCCAAGGGTGTATGTTAGCGTTTGCATGAGAGTCTGATAGTGTGTTTGAGTATGACATGAGAGTGTGATACTATGTTCGAGTATGATGATGTGTGTCCGCGCGAGTATGATGATGTGTGCGCGCGCGAGTATGATGGTGTGTGTGCGAGTATGAGTATAATAGTGTGTGTGTGTATGATACTCAAGTCAAGTATGAATAATGGCCTAAATGTCCCGTCATAGTAGAGTGTGTGTGTGTGTGTGTGTGTGTGTGTGTGTGTGTGTGTGCCATAGCCCTAATTTATGCTGCAGTCTCCAGCCACCCCTCCCCCCCCGGGACGCTGCGTTTCATCATTTCATTTCACTTCTCGTTCTCTTGCGCTAAGCAACACATAGCTGTCTGACAGCACCGAGGCAGACAGGCACTACTCATATCAAGGGCCTGATTTCATTACAACACCACCTCCACGCAGGCAAACGGGGCGGGAAAAAAAGGACGACTGTGTCACGCCATATTCAGTCCCTCCAGAAACACGTTCCCGCTATTTGACGTCTTCGGGTGGACTGCTAATGCTCCGCATGACCTCTTTCACGTCACGTCTACCACTAAATGCCTCATCAATCAAGACCTGAGCGAACATTTTACACAAAGGAAAAACAGGAAAAATATACTCCATTCACTTTAACTTTCTCACATGCCCTTACACACACAGACAGGCTTCAGGAGGGCCGTGGAGCCTCTCTCTCTCTCTCTCTCTTTCTCTCCCCCCCCCAGCTTGTGCGGGTTTTTGCTCGTTAAGGAGAGGCCCTTGATTAATCAGTGTGGAAGCAGATCCCCCTGCAGGGCCGCTTTCAGCGTTTCATTAATTACCGCGATTGTAATAACGGGCATTGTGTGCGTGTACAGCGTGTTAGCTTTAAAACACCACTCTCCTGTGGGACACTACTGACTCCAGAGCAGCTGAGAGCAGCCCCTTCACACACACACACACACACACACACACACACACACACACACACACACACACACACACACACACAGCATGCAACACATGTACACACATACCACACACAAAACATGCACTCACAAACTGATGTACACAATATCACACCTCACACATAGATACACACACACACACACGCACGCGCACACACACACGCGCACACACACACGCGCACACACACACGCGCACACACACACCAGTAGCCAGACCAGCACTGCCGACTCCAGACATACACCATCTGGGATAGTAGCAAACACACGCCCCTCTCCCTGAACACGCCCCCTCATCCTGAACACGCCCCCTCTCCCTGATCAGGCTATGGACCACACACTTGGACACTGAGACTTAAAAACAAACAGTAAGAACTAAAATTTAATCCAACAGGTATAATAACGATGAATTTTGCACGGCTCATTATGAAAAATCAGTTTGGCACAAGGGTCCCAGGGGGCACCCCCACCATCGCCCAACACAACCACACCCGGAGTGTGGAGGTGGAGCGGAGAGAGAGTACCTGCAGGGCAGTGGTTGGTGCGATGCTCCGTCAGGTCAGCTAGGCACTCAAAGTCCTGCTGGCAGTTGTCACAGGTGAAGATGGACTCGTCATCCAGGTCTTCGTCCCCAGCGCGGTCGTCATGGCTGGTCACACTGTGCTCTCCATCTTCCCCACACGCTCTGTCCTTCCCGTCAGAGTCGCGCTCGGGTACTGCTGCATCTGTGCACGCGTAATAACACACACACACACACACACACACACACACACACACACACACACACACGTGTGTACACAGACACATACACACACACACACACACACACACACACACACGTGCACACATGCATACATGAACATGTATGTATCCACACACACACACACACACACACACACACACACACACGAGAGACGTATTAGCACAGCATTAATTTAGTCTGAGAGCAAAATATAAAACCCAGGATAATGGAGTCCTGATGAGTGAGGATAGGATAACAGTGTGGAAGAAGGGAGGTGCAGCGTTTGCTGCAGTCCAAAGCAGCAGAACAGGAGCAGGTGGACAGGCCTGGTATCACGCACCCGCCCACCCGCTCGTGGCCCCCAACCGAGCCCGCGGGGGCCCGCGGCGGGAGCCGGCAGTCTGGAGCTGATCGGAGCAGCTCGAGACTCCAGCCTGGCCCGCACGCTACACGTTCACTCGCGGCTCCGAAATCCGCTAACCCAATCCTCCTTCCGCCATTGTGACTCCATTTTCACACCTTATTATCACATTAAACGCTACGCCCTGAAAGAACTGCAAAGGCGACCGCCAAGAGGGCGAGAGAGGGAGCGAGGGAGAGAGGGAGAGAGGGAGAGAGAGAAGAGGAAAGACAAAAAGAAAGAGAGGGATATAGAAGGGGACCAGCTTTGGAAAAAGAGGAGAACAGTAAAAGCAAGTGAAGGTAGGTGAGAAGAGAAGAAAACATAAAAACAAGAGAAGGGAGAAATAAAAGGCTAAAGACGACTGGCATAAAACGGCCAGGAAGAGGAAGAGAGAAACAGAGCGAGGAAAGGAGGGAGGGAGGGTGCAGCTCACTGCCTCCCTCGGGCTCCACATCCTGTCTAATCATCCTGGACTTGTGCAATCAAGGGAGAAGCAGGAGGAGGCCGCTCCTCCGCCCGCTGCACTCTGATCAGCAGCGATCGTTTGGCGAGCCTCATCGCTACACCGCACCACCACTTAATAGGGCCTGGAGCTGGGGGCTAGGCCCGAGGAGAGCCAGGGACTCGCGCTGGGCTCTAGCCCAGCTCGGACTGCGGGTGGTTGGGTGGAAGAGTGGCGGGGGACGTTTAGGGTGGGGTGGGGGCTGGGGGTGGCAATTGAAGGAAGGAGGTGATGAGATGCTCTACTTCTCTCCCTGTCCAGTACGCTAGGGAGGGGGCCAGGGAGGAGGGGGTGAAGGTAAGAGCGTTTGGGAGGTTTGGAGGGTGGTGCTGGGGGTGGATGGGGTGGGGTGGCCATCTGTCCAGTGGTGAGAGTGCCGTCTGGACAGGGAGGAGAAAGGCCCCTAACTGACACTACACTGATAGTAGTTTTGAGCTGCTGTTATGCACACACACGCACACGCACACACACACGCACACACACACACACACACACACACACAACCACCACCATGCACAAAGGTGCATTAACTGCACTATTTCATCCATGAGAGGTTCTAATCTCAGTGAAAATGGATAGTGGCAGTAACCCACTCTCACTCCCCTTCGTCTTTTCATTCAATCACACACACACGCACACACACACAACCATCGTTCCCCCAGGTACCATGATGCCAGAGGTATGGGCACTGCCAACTAAGGCACATGCCAGCACAACCTGCTACCATGGCAACAGGGGAGGAGCCAGGCGGGACCTTGCTCTGGCCCTCTCCATCTCCCTTCTCTCCGCTGTTTTCGCTCAGAACGAGGCTGGCTCATGAAGCCCCGCGTCGTAGGACAGCGGGCAGCATGTAACAGCTCTTGGCAGGCTGCTCTGAACCATACACACCTCCAGTAAACACTACACCGCCCCACCCTGCTACTCTACACTCTTCTTCTCTCTGTTTCACCTCCATTTTTCTGCCTGCCATCATCACTACACACTGACTCCCGATTCCTCTCCAATATGCATCCCTGCTCTCTGGAGGGGGAGGTGGTCTCTAGAGGGGATCTGCACAACACACTCCATTTAAACTGCAGGACCACTGCCATTAAAGTCCTCTCTCTCTCTCTCCGTGTGTGCTCTATTGATACACCCATGTGTTGTGTACACTTTCTGCACTATTACTAGCTGCCGCCACAGCCTTGATATAAACACACAAACGCACACACCACCGGTAGCCTGTAATTATGTGTGTACGTGTGTGTGAGAGCAGGTGGAGGTAAAGTATATTAAGTATATAAAAAAAATTAAAAACGGTCAAGGCCTATTGAATCACTGCAAACAATCCTTTTTGTGCATCTCTAACTACGTTCTCAGTTTCCGCTGCTTCCCTAAACACAAACAGGTGTCCCAACACACACGCGCGTGCCACACGCTAATCTGGGAACGCAGGCGCTGAGGTCATGGCTAGCGGTTCTCGGCGGGGCCGTTTGCTAGCGACGGTTTTCAAACGTAACTCAGCGGCGAGAGCCAGATGACATCAGGGCTGCTCGAGGAGAGCGCCGTCCGACGAGACTAATGACTTCTAAAAAGCCATTCACACGAACAAGCCCTCTTTATGTCCGCTGATATATTCTTAGAGGCCACATTGGTCTCCTCTAAGAATAATTGCTGTGCAGTTTGTGTCCGTGCTTCCACATGTGGACGAGCGGTGCTAGCTTAGCCACGGCAGGAGGCACCGCCACAGGATGCTAATGTAGCTACGCTTTTACCACGGAGATCTGAATAAGTGCGGTTTTCTTGCTTCCGGAAAGATGGACAACGTCAGCTAAGTAAACGACAATTGTCGAACGCATTCAGATAAAATGACGGACGACAGTTACTTTGGAAATTGAGTAAGCCATCACTTAATACCGGCATCAGTGAATGAAACGCTGCTTCAGACAATATATGCAGTGCTGTATTAGAAATATTCAATTTGAGCTGTTTTTTGCCTTTAGGGTAAAAGGCACTACAAAGACAGACACAAACACACAACACCTTGACCATTAAAAAACCAAAAACGTTTACTGGTTCATCTTCATTAGAGTGTTAGCGGCAGGAAATAATGTCCTTCTGTGCGACTTAGGCAGCAGAGGACAGTGACAGGTTGCCCAGTGCTGTGGGCTCAGGCTGACCCCCCCCTAAAGGTGTAGGTGAGTACGGGGTACTCCCACACTGAATGCACGGGTTCGAGTGCATGCCGTCACTGCCCACCATTGATCAGACACGGCTCACAGAAGTGACCTGCATCAGCAGGACGGATCAACCCTGTTGAACGCAGAAAAGACTTCCTCAGAAAACAATACACATACACAAACACTAACACATTCATGTGTACACACACACACACACACAAACATGCATACTCACACAAACACACACACACAAACAATTCCATACCTCCACACCTTTGTGTGTGTTAATCAGAAATAGTGGAGTGGGGTATGGTGGGGTGTGCACTGTGCCCATGGTGAGTTCGGAGCGGTGTGTTAATGAGAGAGGGCGGGTCCCGCAGGGAGTCCCCCCACCGTCCTCCTCAGGCGCACCACCACCAGCTGGAGCCCCTGGCCCTTCCTCTACAGTGGGCCATTATCTCTGAGTCACAGCCTGTCTGAGCGCCAGGAACACACACATACACAAACACACGCACGTGCAAACATGCACACACACAATTACACATACACACACCACCATGCACAAAGCTGTATTAACTACACACACACACACACACACACATTTACACACACAGACATGGTAATTTACCTTCAGCTGGCATAGTGGATATTTTATAGTTTGATGTAACTACCAATTAATATTTCTTTATGTTTTAATGTGAGTTTAGGATGGAAGCAAACATTAAACCTTTACAAGAATGTGCTAATTTTGTGAAATTGACTGTATACATACAATCTACAGTAATATTCAATCAAGGATTATTAACCTATTATCCAACTGTGGCAAGAAAATGTTCACACTGTCCAACTCTATTGAGTTATTTTTTTGTAATAGCTGGAAAAACACCTCAATAACAGCACATCAGCACAACTACAAACAACTCTTCTACTCTCAGGGCTCCTACAGCACTGCACACAAACTGATCTGCATATTCTCAAAATCAGACACATACACTTTAGCCATTTTGAACACAAAACTCTTTCATATTGTGAAATACATCAATACCGTCTAAAATGTTTGGAGAACAGAACATTTGTGAAACAAATATTAAAGCACATTTATGTAAGTTCAAGCTTTTATTCTTCTCACCTGTTTCAGGAAAGTATGTTTGATTAGTAATATATGTATTAATAATCTATTGTTACATTTTAAAAAATGTGTCACACCAATAGTGTGGTAGTATTCAAAATGTTTTTATGTCTTATAAAATCATATTAGTCATATATTTAGGTACTAGTGTTCTCCCCACCTGTCTCTCTCTCTCTCTCTCTCTCTCTCTCTCTCTCTCTTCCTCTCTGTCTCTCTCTCTCTGAGGGAAGACAAACAGCTATGTTTGTGTGGGGTAATTAGATGAGGAGAAGTGAATTAGTAGAATCCACAGAGCAGTCGTGTAGCTGCACACAAGCCCCGCCTTGCAGGGACCTGCTAATTACCCCTCGTTAGGTTGATATGCCCCTCCCCCTCCCCTTTTTTAACGGTGTGGCGCTGCCTCCATCGTGAGAGAGGAAAATAATTAGCGTTGGAGCGACGCTGGGCTTTTATGGACACCACGAGGCATCCGTCGACCCGAGGGGAAGAACGCCAGCCCCCCCCCAAAAAAAACGATAGCGCCAAGGCGACACACGACGACAGGGATGGGAGAGGCTGGGGACTGCATGCTTGTGGCACGATGGATGAGTGGGCAAGCATGCGACACATTCGACACGGCTATAAACAAGCTCTGCAGGACACATTAGAGCCAACTACATGTTCAGGTAGAGAGACAGGCCCGAGGCAGCTGGTCAAACAAACTCACATCCAAAAGACTTTGGTTAGGGAGGTCTCCTTACAGCCCGTCCCCACATACCCTGTTCCCCCTTCCGTCAGGGCAGTCTGCTATTAGCTGCACACACAGGTGTGTGTGTGTGTAACAGAGCATGTTAAAAAGCACTCAAAGAGGGGAAATCCAAGTATGATGTCAAACAGAACAGGACCTACTGAGGAGGTGGAGGAGGGGTAGAGGTGGAGGAGGGGAGGGGTGGATCTAAAGTACTATCCAATGTCTGTTACCCTTAAAGATGCTTTCTTGCTAAAGCAAACAAAAATGCGCGCGCACTCATTTGAGCACACACGTCTCTGCTTGAACAGAAGGGCCATCTATACGACCCTGTTCTGCACTGGAAACAGATCCGCTCCAATAACCACAACCCCCGTGCTTTTCTCCCCTGTAAAAACATCTACAGTACAAGGCTGCCTTATGACTTACCGTACGTGCGCACGCAGCTAAGTGCACAACGGCTCATATGCGGTAAGTGAGTGTTATCAGCGTTAACACTGTTTGCAGTATTGCAGTAGACGTGATAGCGGTGCTGTTGGTGTAAACGGTGTTAGCAGCGTTAGCGCGACACGCACCCGCCACATGTCTTTATTCCTCGAGGACGACTCAGATGGTAGAGGTCCTCTGTGCTCGATTACGGATGTCTGATGCAGTCACTTAAACACATCCTACCTGCCTGAATCCATTAACGCTGCATGTCCCTGAAAAAGAGGAGCTGCTCCCATTCTAATTAGAGTGGGACAGTGAAAGGGGCGTGTCTCCCTCTCTCTACGTTCGCTGACCGAAAGGGCGTGTAAATCTGTTCAGACCTAGTACACGCTGAAAACTATTAGTCACTGAAACCTCTACATAAAGCTGGGTGCGTGGTTTTGTGCATGTATGTGGTTATCTTTTCAGAAATCATATATACTAAATTATGGAGGGTTTGAGTTTAACATACCTTGAATAATATACCTTGACTTTAGGCGTGTGGTGAGACAGAGCCCTCTGCAGATATATCTGTTCGGGTACAACCAAGGGAGAGATGGGACAGGGCCCCTGACGGCACAGTGCTTGAGCAGGTGCAGCAGGCCGTGTGTGTGTGTGTGTGTGTGTGTGTGTCTGGCCCCTCTGGAGACAGCAGGCCATAACGCAGTAAACACAGGGACCTATTTAAAGCGAGCTTCACTCTGGCTGTACTGGCCTGTGCTTGTAGTGTTTCCACAAGGCACTGCAGTCCCTGGGGAGCACCCCCACCCGCACCTCCACCCGCACCCCCACCCGCAAACGCCCACCCCCCTCCCCGCCCAGCCAGCCAGCCAGCCAGCCAGCCAGCCAGCCAGCCAGCCAGCCACTGTGTGCCAGCCACCCGAGACCCAGCACCCAATGTCTGCACACCCGGAGAGACAGAGAGATGGAGCGAGGGAGCGAGGGATGATGAAAGAGAGCGTCATGGAAGGAAGCGAATTAGACATCACACACGCACAGCCATAACACACACACATACACACACACACACACACACACACACACACAGCCACAACACAGCCCGACAGCTGCTCCCATACACCATCACCTTTTTCGGGCCAAGGTTTTTGAGAGAACCACAAGACAGGCGCTTGCAAACACACACACACACACACACACACACACTCAGACAGACAAGCACTGAAACATACATACAGACACACACCTCCCCTTCACACATTAGAACTGTTTTCCTGTCACTGCCTTGGGGAAATTAAAAATATATTATGGACCTCCAGAGGTTCATACAAGGAGATGAAGAGAAAAAGGGAGATAAATGAGAGAGAGAGAGAGAGAGAGAGATGACACTCACGCCTGTGTCCTCTTTTCTGAACTGCTAGCTTCACCGTGGGGTGTAGGCCCTACCGATTTGGGAGTGATGGTGCCTCTCCTCTGGATGGAGGACTAAAAACAGCACATCCCAGTATCCACGCGCGCCTCGGACCCCTCTCCCAGCCTCCACCCACACACACACACACACACACACACACACACACACACACACACCCCAGTCCACAGAGACACAGTATGTTTAGGGTCACGAGACTAACGTCTCAGGCCACACACACACACCTTACATACACATACATCTAATATTTACATACATCTAACATACACATACATTTAACACACACACCTAACATACATCTAACACACACACACACACACACACGTCTAACACACAAGCTTCCCCCTTCCTTTCACTTGAACAACCAAAATCCTACTATGTACTGGGTCTGGCAGCATGAATCATTAAGGGGCAATAAACAGGCTCAGCTCTGTGCCCCCAGAGCCAAACGAAACAGCACCATCACGGCTTCCATCCTGCATGCGCACCACACAGGTGATCCAAAACTCACAGTGAGTGTGAGGTCACACTGGCTGGCCCAGTGAGAGAGAGCCAAGGAAAAAACAAGGCTCTGATTGGTGTGTCAGAGGTCCTGCTGGCCAGCCAATCGCAGAGGGAGGAAGTGAATAAAATAATTCAATTCAGATCCATTACAGCCCCTACTGGCCTGCACAAGGGGATATGAGCTACCTTTTCCACCATGAATCATGGTCGAGGACACGCACAGACAGGGTGCGTGCGCATGTGTGTGTGTGTGTGTGTGTGTGTGTATAAGAGTTCTGCTATACTGCATGTCAAAGAATGTGTGTGAATCATTTGTTGTATGGTTTATTTATTGTCAAAATAAAGTCATGTATCTCAAGCTGTTGTTTCTAAGATGCCCATTAGTGTATCTTTGCGTGTGTGTGTGTGTGTGTGTGTGTGTGTGTGTGTGTGTGTGTGTGTGTAAAACACTGCATTAGCACTTCATTAAAAAGCAGGAAAAACACAACGTGCAATTCACAGCTCTGATATTACCATTAAAAAACACTTCCCTCTCATTCCTCTTTCTGGAAAAATTACAATTGTTGCCATTTGTCCTGTTCCTCCACCTCCCTCTCCATTTCTCGCCCCCCCTCTACCTCCATCATCTCTCACACACCCCTCACCTCAACTCTCCCTCCATCTCTCGGACACCCCACCCGTCTCTCGGACCCCCTCCCCCACTGTGAGTCCCTCCAGTCTCAGACCCACGGGCTCCTTTTCCCTCCTTCCCCTCTATTCCCCTCTGGGTCTGGGAGGGACGGTTGTTTTTCTGTCTCAGGCAGCACAGAGTGCAAAGAGAGCAAGAGAGAGGAAGAGAGAGAGAGAGAGAGAGAGAGAGAGACATGGGTGAGGGGGGGTGCACTTCACCACCAGCGGGACAGGCCAAAGGGGCCTCACTCAGGTCCTGTGGGGCCTGCAGTCACCACCCTTTACCCTACTCAGCCCCACACCCGTACTGCTCTTTCCAAACTCAACACACATTTTCCAGAGAGCAGAGACGAAGGAAGAAGTGGGGGGGGGGGGGGAGGAACCGAATTTAATACCAGGAAAAGCCTGCCAGTGTCCTTGTCGACATCATCTCCCAGGGAATAGGGGAAGGAAGGTTTTTTATCTTTTTAAATAAGAAATGGTGAGTATCCCCCCTGGGTCCCAGTACAGCAGCACAAACAAACACAGGAGAGCAGGAACATGAACGATGGAGTGAGAAAGAGAGGGAGAGAGAGAGAGAAGGAATGAGTGAGAGAAAGACAAGCAAAAACAGAGAAACAGTACAGAAGGAGCTTGAGTGTGTGTGCGCGCGCGCACATGTGTGTGTGTGTGTTTGGAGTAGCTGGTGAATGAGTGTCTGTGTAATGGAAGAGCCGGTGAGTGAACGTATGTGTGTGTAAGTGTGCTGAGGAGCTTGTGAGTGAGAATGAGAGAGAGAGAGAGAGAGTGTGTGTGTGTTTGCGCACACGTGCTGAGGGGCGTTAGCAGACTGGGGGAAAGACCGGTGACAAAAACACCAAGCACAGCGAGTTTATGCGTGACAGGCACAAAAACAAGACACAGACTGAGGGAGTGGAGGAAGAGGAGGAGGCAGAGAGGAAGAGTTCGGTGGGGGGGGGGGGGGTAGCTCAGGGACTCCCCTTCCTGCTGGATCTCACACACACAGCAGTTTGCAGGACCACAGCTGCCCCCCCTCACCACACACACACACACACACACACACACACACACACACTCTCCTCCAGGGTCGCTTAGGAGAGGCCCACGTCATTCGCTCTCCCCGAGGGGCTTTTCTCTTTCCTACTCCCTCTCCCTGTTGGGTTTACCAGCCCTTCCCAACACACTCACACACACACACACACACACACACACACACACACACACACAAGCATGTGCACACACACGTACACACACGCACACGTGCGCACACACACACGTACGCACACGTGCGCACACGCACACGTACGCACACGTGCGCACACACACACAAACCATCACCCCGACTCACCCACATACACTCGCGTTTATGCTTTAAAAAGAAAAACAAACAAAAAACACACTCCGGCTGTCCGTGACCTGGGTGGTGTTTCCAGAAAGATCCAACCGACACCACAGGGTTCTGAGCGTTCAGATACAGCGTACGGCACCGGCTCTCAAAACCATGATGAAGCCATCACACACCACATCGCAGCCAGAGCCATGGTGCTCCGACACAAACTCTCCGATCAGGCTCGGAAACACAAGGCTCCGACCGGGAAACTTAATGTCAGGCTTATCTGGGAATATAGGCAGGGAGCCCCGCTTGATACACTATATTGCCAAAAGTATTCGCTCACCTTCCTTGACTCACATTTGAGCTTAAGTGACATCCCATTCCTAATC
>JAOXYF010000027.1:23424851-23432812 GCA_028565775.1 Sternarchorhynchus goeldii | reverse complement strand
GAGAGAGAGAGAGAGAGAGAGAGAGAGAGAGAAAGAGAGAGAGAGAGAAAGAGAGAGAGAGAGAGAGAGAGAGAGAGGGGGAGAGACAGAGAGAGAAAGAGAGAGAGAGATAGATAGAGAGAGAGAGAGAGAGAGAGAGAGAGAGAGAGAGAGAGGTAGAAACAGAAAAGGAGAGAGAGAGAGCAAGAAACAGAGCGAGAGGCGAAGAGGACAGTGCTCCCATGAAAATGCTTTCCTGATGAGTTGCAACAATGCACTCACTCCCACGACATCAGCTCTCTGTAGGGAGTCCCCTCCTAATTTCCTCCATCCATAATAAAATGAGCTACATTAAACAGTGCCATTAGTGCCAGCAATTTGCTTTATTCTCCACAGAAAGAGAAATGTTATCTGTGGCGGACAAACTTAACCCAATTAAAGCCGGTTTGTGCACAGGGGCCTTGCTGGATCTTTCGACTGGGGCTCCGGAACGAGGGCAGAGGCAGCCAACTTTGGGGGAAGAAAATGAGAGGGGGAGCAGGAGAGAAAGAGGAGCGTGTCTGGAGACTTAGTGGAAGTAGGGGAGAGATGAATGTGTTTTGAGGAAAAGAACAGAAGAGGTTCAATGTTTTCCTAATCCCCCCCCCTTCCCCCACCCCTTGGACATTTGAATTCTAGTGCTGTTTACAGTATCATGAAAGAATCTCTAAGATACATTAAGAACGTTGGTCTTGCAGTTCAAACTCGTGTTTCGTGATGGTGCTGCTTTTTTTTTTAATCTGTGAGAAAGGAAATATACAAAGTCACACATTCAGAGGCACTTTCTCATACCCTCACATTTTTGGTGTTAATTGTTGTGATAACACCTCTCGATTACAGGGGTTTAATTATCAACATGTTTGGCTGTTAGAGTGGGTACCTGGCACAGAGCCTTTGAGTTGGGGGGGGGGGGGTGTAGGGGGGGGGTGAAGGCTGAAGGTTCCTAATGAAGACCTCACTCACAGCAGTGCACTGAAACACAGTGTGGCACACTGCTAACAAAGCAGCATATCTCGTTTAGAGACGACTTGGGCACGCGCGAGTTCTAACACAACAACCCCGAGAATATTCATAGTGATACATTTTGATTGATATCCAGTTGTGCTGGGACGGCAACTGTTCAGCCCTGGAGGGGGAAGGTGGTTCTAAATTCCGCTTTGTTCGAATGGCGTGTTACCATGGTCGCAAACTATAATGAAAGACCGGGAAGAAGAATATCTGTTTTTTGGCCAAACGCAAGCTTGGTGGAAGCAGGTTATCTGTCCCTCTATGTCTGCTTGGTAATCTCTCTATCTCCAAAGGCATTCATCAAGAGTAGTGGAGTTGTTTTTCTCTCTCTTTCCCCCCAAAAAAGCTCCAATCAACACCTCCCAGCTGGTGAAATGAAGCAGAACCAAGCCTCCATTACTTTGAGACTTGATGGATTCTTCACAGCTGTGGTCGAGTGTCTGTGAGCAGAGGATGGAGAGACAAACAGCTGTAAAACATGCTCCGTTAAAGACATTCACCCACACGCTGACACTGTGTGCCATCAGCATGCGCACACACACACACACACACACACGCACGCGCGCACGCATGCACACACACATGCACACACACATGCATACACACGTACACCCTTGCTAGATTCATTACAACCTCCTGTTACTAATTCACAGCCAAGTAAATTAACTCCATCCGTGCCTGGTATCTGATTCCATGTTATATAAAGAATTATCCAGTGTATTCTTTTCCCATTTTTACTTTATACTCTTAAGCAGTATTCAAAGCTACAAATATAAGTGGTCTGGAAAAAAACCCTATATTTTAATTGAACTAGGAAATTAGCAACCACGTATAATCTATATTAAGGAATAGAAACATTCCTTTTTCTTCCTGTGCGTTATACTACACATTTAAATATCGAACATTGCATTAAACAACGCTTCTCTTAGAGGAAGAAAATCTTTTGATTTAATTTTTTTTTTAACTTAATCAAAATCAAATTCCAGCAAATGTTTCATCCCTACTTTTTGTGAAATGAATACTTAGGTACTAAAAGCCAGTTGTACTTTAAGCAGAAATGTTCAATAATGGTTGTGAATCCTATACTAATTTAGCTATTATTTTGCAATTTACAGCAGAAAATGCTATTTTAATACGCTCACGGCAAGACTCCCTATTGTGTATTATGGATCTAGACCGCCATCTAGTGGTCAAACCTACCCTTTAGCGTCTAGCCTGTATAGGTAGTTAGGTTGGAAGGTGTTTTACATTTGGGTGAACATCTTGCGATCTTTATTTGTTACAGAAAACTGAGCCTTTTGATGGATGTAAAAAAATCATTCAGAAGACTCAAATGACTGAAGTGACACCAGGACATTTGGAGGTAGAGCTTGGTAGGTCTTTTAGTAATTGTATGGTAACTGTACTAAATAATTATCTTAGTCATTGTATGGTAACTGTACTAAATAATTATCTTAGAAGGCACAACAATAATGATCTACTGACGCACAACTTTGTTTTCTCTTACATTAAAAAATAATCGTTCGCTGTCATTAATCATTAAATACTACTACTACTACTACCACTAATAATAATAATAAAAATCATAATAATAATAATAATTTTGTTGTTGCCAGCTGCCCTGTGCCTTATATTTGCATCCACAGATGCAGTCTGCTTAACACTCAATAGCCACGTTGAATTCCTTTCAAAGCGTAGGCTTTTGACCAGAGATCGATGATGGATCAACCTGTATATTATGTGTTCGACAATGTTATTCAGTGCTATAGTAATTACATACATTCATCTACCTTTAAATATTACTAATTTCACATGGTCAGGCAATTTCATATTTTTTTTGTATTGTATTTAACATTTTTTATTTTTATTGCATTTTGTAATAGTCTTTTATTGTATTTTTTCATTGTCTATTTTTCATGTTTTATTATCTTATGAAGATTTCCAGCTAATCATTATGCTATTGATATTAATTCTTTTTAGATAACTTTAGATCGTCATCATTAGCACCATTGACGCCGTCAGAAATTCTTTTTTGGTGGGGGGGGCAGTCGATGCGGGTACTACAGGAGTGCTGAAATATTTGGAAGACAGGCTGTATTTACAACGGCTAAAGGCATGCAAGGGTACACGTATATAGAAATACATGTCGATGGATTGATAGAATTTACAATCATATATATATGTGTATGAATATTATATATATTGGAATAGATGCATAATTGTAAATACACACACACATATATAAAATCGTGTAATTGAAATCACCATAATTCAGTTACACTCAGTTGCAGTACTAATGTTATTATGCCATTTGTTTCTCGGTTTTAACAGCTGGCTTGAAGTTTATCTTTGGTAAATACGCCTTCTAGTTCCAGACCCGAGGGCACGAGAGCGCGCGTGGGGTACTTTTTTTTTTCTTCAAAGCCTGGTGCACGCACTCATCTAATGTATGACTAAGATCGCTAGCACAACTAGCGACGCTAACTTTTTCCACCCATTTTGATGGCACTGGTCCATTCTCCAGCTCATTATAACCGTCTTCCATTCCAAAATTCCATTTATCTTCGCGTCCCGTTGTGTGTTGGTATCGCTCCTGTTATCTTGGCCTTTACGGTCTCTGTTCAAAGAAGTAAAGCGATCCATTTATAAATCACCCACTTTGGCAATCTCGCGAGAGTATAGTATAATATCTTTTTTGTCAATGACTTAAGATCAGTTTTTTATATGCTGATTAAAAGTATACTTAAACGTTCTCAGGGAATTTGTGGCACTACGTAGTTACACAAAACATGCGCTTCTCGAGTAGAATAATATGAAAAGGAAACTTAATTACATACATGTTGTTTTAAAATATTAAAAAAAAAAATTTTCTGGGGTTGCTATTGGTGCTGGACAGTTTTCAGGAGGTGCTGAAGAACCCTCCTAATGCCATGCTGTTGCCAGGGTTTTCACATGTATCATGCTCTAGACTCATATTTTCCTTTACCTGAGCACGACATGATATTATTTCTCCCCAACTGACCACTGTGTACAAAGACGTATTAGATAACAAGAACATTTCATAAGCTGGATATTTCAATAAAATAGATACAGTAATACAAAAGTGCAAACAAAAACTTCTCATTTTCAGAGTTTCAGAGTCTCAGGAATCTGAGCAATAAAACGGAGAAACCTGCGTGCTACTCTCCTCCGGGCCTCTAGATGGTGCAATTGCTCGCTGTCTGCATTATATCCTGCATCCTCCATGCTGGGAGCTGCACCGTCTGGTTGGTGAGGGGACTTGTATTTGCCCAGCCTGTTGGCAGTGATTGGAGTAATGCGGCTCACAGGGCTGAATGCAGATGTTCTCTGCGCATTAATGTTTGTGTTCACACTGCATCTCGCCGGCCTGTCGCTCACGTGCTCAAACACAGCGCAGCATACTAAGATACGTGTGTACTACATGCATGCATGCTTGTGTGTTGATTAAAGATGGGGAGACTCAAAGAGGTTTAAAAATGAATATTTAACAGTGGTAGCAACTGTTTGTGTTTCTTAACCCATTTAAAAAAGATAGAAAGAAGGTCAGATTTTGGGTGTGTAGAGAGATAGAAATACGTTCAGGCAGTCCGTTTCTATGCGTTTCTTAACTTGCTGCCCATCTCTATTTACATATCCATATGTTTTTCCAGTGTGTTCCTGATTAAGGCGTAAGAGTCCCTGCTGTACACGAACGCTTGCTCTGATTGCCACTCTAATTAGAGTGTGCTTAAGAGTCCTGTTTAAACCGCAGGTCCGTATGTGTCACCGCTCTGAGCGAGATCCTGGTTGCTCCACCCACCCGCTCCTCTCTGGGTCACTCTGATTGAGTTTTAATTTGCCGGTCAGGGGTTGCGGCCACGTCTCTGTTAGCTCAGTGGCTTGCACACGGCGCTCTGTGCGCTATTGATCCGCGATCTCGCCCGATAAGGTCAGTCTGCGTGGAGCGACTGGGGAGAGCATCGATCGACAATAACACGGAGACAGCACGGGAGACAATGAGCGCATTCATCAAAAGCCTCTTTAATTGCCCTCCCTCTCGTTATTAATGGCATTAGGGAGGTTCGGTCTGCGTGTTGTGTTTTGTGTGCACGTGCTCACGCAGTCCTGTCTGGTTTAAGTATTTAAGGTTAAGGGACGTTCAAGGAAAGCTTCGCAGCTCAGCCTGGTCTCAGAGGACAGAGCTGTACCATGACACATGTTTGCTGGATAATCCATTACAGCCTGTTAGTTATACAGTAGGACTCTTTTAAACTGATTAGATTAGGCAGTCAGTGCTTTGATAATGAACCATTTAGAAAGTGTGCTCTCAGTCAGGCTGGGATAGGATGTACACATGTTGCTGTCATCCCTGTCTTCTTCCACTCAGAGGGCTGTTAGTACTGGCAGGAGTCTTTAAACCATTACTGATCTTTGGAAAGCAGATCTTTCTGTGAGGTGTTTCAGAAACTCTCTGTGTTTCTTATCACATGACTGAATTGGTCTGAGCTATTCAGAGATAAAGTGAAAGAATCATTGGGATTGTGTGATTATGAATTCAGTAGATGATTACAGTAGGTGTGTTTGACGTCCAGCCTTAACTAGACATAGAACAGCCTGTGAGTGGTAGAGCCGGTGGCTTTAACTCAGAGCTCTGGCACAGTGGAATTAAAAAAAAAAAACCCAGTGAAATTGAAATGTAAACCATCAGCTGTCAATCGAGGCTCTTTATGTGTGTTTTGGATTAACCATATTACTGCTCTTTTTAAGTAAGGAAAGTCTTTGAAAAGCATGTGCTTTGTTACTCTTCTCGTTTTCATCTCAGATCCAGTGTTAGCAGGTTGGTCATGCTTATTTGATCATACCTGCCAACTGTCAATCACATCGCCTTGGTCCGCCCCCCCCCCCCCAGACTTCCAGCTACCTCAAAAACATTTACGTGAATAAACTGACAAGCACGATTATGCAGCACTGAAGACATTAATATTTACTCCCATGAGATCATCGCACTTGGGTTAACCCTCCACCTGGCTGTGTTCTCCCACATCAACTCAGGCTGAATTTTACCTACTCGAAACAATGAATCTGAGGTCAACACGGTTATCCTGCCAAATAAACTTGTGGTCAGAATTGGTCTTTCAATTTTGACACGACTTTACTTTGTGTGTGTGTGTGTGTGCACGTGTGTGTGTGCGTGCAAGTGCATGTGTGTGTGTGTGTGTGTGAAAAAGAGAAAGTGCAATTAAGAGAAAAAAATGTGTTAGCAAATGTGTCTTCACAAATACATTGTTACGTACAGCTGTGTGTGTGTCTCTGTGGTATGTGTGTGTATATGTGTGTGTGTGTGTGTGTCTGTGTGTGTGTTTGTGTGTGTTCGTGTGTGTGTATATGTGTGTGTCTGTGGTCTGTGTGTGTGAGTTTGTGTGTGTATGAGTTTGTGTGTGTGTGTGTGTGTATGTGTTTGTGTGTGTGCATGTGTTCATGTGTCTATATGTGTGTATGTGTGTGTGTGTGTCTGTGTTTGTGTGTGTGTGTATGTGTTCATGTGTCTGTATATATGTGTATGTGTATCTTTGTGTATGTATGTGTGTGTGTGTGTGTATGTATGTGTGTGTGTGTGTGAGGTTTGGGGATCAGGGAACATTTTGAGTGGTAAGACATATAACAGGCCTTGAGTAAGATGACAGTACACTCCTCCTCTTCCTCATCCTGGAGTAAGATGACAGTACACTCCTCCTCTTCCTTATCCTTGAGTAAGATGACAGTACACTCCTCCTCTTCCTCATCCTTGAGTAAGATGACAGTACACTCCTCCTCTTCCTCATCCTTGAGTAAGATGACAGTACACTCCTCCTCTTCCTCATCCTTTTCTTCTCTTCCTTCATCCCTATTTCCTCTGCCCTACTGTCCTCTCTTCATGCAGACACCCTCCACCTGCACCTTTAAGGCCGTCTATTCCCTCTCTCTCTCTCTCTCTCTCTCTCTCTCTCTCTCTCTCTCTCTCTCTCTTTCTTCTTCAGTTCATATTTTCTCATTTCTGGACACTCATACATCCCCAGCGGAGCGCTGCGTGCTGGAAGAGGGCGCCACGTACTCCTCTACGATCTCCACGCTGGGAGCTGGGACACTCCATCTGAGCCGGATGAGATCGACTGGAGAAGATGACTGTGTCTCGGACGTCAGAGCTGAGTGCTGTGTGACTCACAGACGCTGTCTGGTCCGACCGCTGCGCGTGCGTCTTGCCGAGGAGCTCCGTCCTGCAGGTGTCGAGCGGCTGAGGAGTTACGCACAGACAGTGGTAAACAGGCAAGGAAGTGATGGATGTAAACCTGTAAAGAGGAGAGCTGTAACCACTCGTCCAATGAAGCCATAGGTCACACTGTGTGTGAGTGGGGTATCGGTGTCTGTGTGTGTGTGTGTGTGTGTGTGTGTGTGTGTGTGTCTATCTACAAAGGTCAAGAAGAATAGATGCAGTGACAGTGACACGCTGTCATTACTCTTATTCACTAGCCAATCAGCTAATTGCAATTACAAGCTTATTAAACATAATCATGAACAACTGAATTTTGTTCACTTTACTGAAAGAAATTATTTAATAATATGTAAATATATTCAATGACATACAGACATTCTATATATGAAAGATAAGCTGTGTAAGTAGTCCATTTTTTAAAATCACTGTTTCTGATGTCATGAGAACAACCTCATTTACATATCTGTCTGTTCAGCTCCACCCACTTCCACTGCAGTTCTAAGGCATGTGTCAGCTTATTTATCTTTTGTCCATCTTAAAGGTGAAGTAACAAACATACTGTTTAATTCTTAGGTGTAAAGACAGGTTGGAAAATGGTCATATAAAGATTAATTACAACTGTGTTTGGAAAACAAAGCCATAATAAAATTGTGAGTGGACTTCTAAAATAAACAAAAATCTAAAA
>JAOXYF010000027.1:23406634-23417783 GCA_028565775.1 Sternarchorhynchus goeldii | reverse complement strand
TATATTTCTCAGTGTCTCTCTCTCTCTCCTACTCACACTCTCTCTTGTTTTCTCTCATGTTTTTAATTCAATTCAGTTCAAGGTGCTTTATTGACAAGGCCAATAAAAGTTCATTTTTATTGCCAGGGTTTGAGATACAGTGTTTGTGAGTACTGAAGAATAACACAACAACAACATTATATAGTTTGTGAACAAGAAAATTGTTAAGATGAAACTCAAAAGTTTTGTGACAATTGTAGAGAAAAAAACTTCATAAATAAACAAAGTCTGAAGTAAAGCAATAGGAAGCGTGTCTACTAGTGAGACAGGGTTTGGGTTTTGAGTGAGTGTGTGTGTGTGTGTGTGTGTGTTTGAGTGTGTGTGTATATTCATGGTCCCTTTGATGACAGATGAGGACACGCTGCTTCTACTGCACAGCACTCCCTGTGCTCCTCTAGCAGTTATTGGGATATTTTACATACATTTCTAGAAAGAATTCTTCACAAATGTTCTTACATTTGGAGAATTCTGTTAGAAATTGCAGCTCTATTTTGATTTTGTCTCTGTACCTCCATGGTACTCTGTACTTTGTCAAGTTGGTTCTCAGTTTTTTTACTCGGACACCATGCGTAAGTAGTGCACTGTGGTGTATTGTTTTTTTAAAATTATTATTATTTGCCTTTATTTAACCAGGTTAGGTTTTTAGGAACAGATGTATTCTAGTTTAGAATTTTGTTTGAAGTGCCCAGTAAATGCCCAGTAGATGTATTGGAATTTGGTTCATCCTGATCAGGTTCGTTGTTTTGTTGTTTGTTTTGGGTGTTCTCTCTTTCTCTTCCTTACTCTCTCTTTTCTCTCTTTCTTTATCACTCTATTTCCCCCTTTCTGAATCCTTCCCTCCATTTTCATTTCCCTTACCCCCCCCCCCCCAACACACACACACCTTCTTCAACACCTCTGCCTCTCCTCAGACCTCACCTCATGAATTAACCCCTGAAGGAGAGCGAGCAGATGACCAAAAGGAAGGCAGACGGGGGTTGGGCGGCCAAACCCGTGGAAAGTGATGACAGGCTATTTTTCACTGGCTCTCTCCTGACGGCACAGTGCAACACCCCCCCCCACCACCACCACCACCCTACCCCACACACACATACACCCTCAACCACTTCTTCCTGTGACACACGCAAGATTTAATCTGATGATCTCTGGGCGGTCCTTCCAGTCCTGTAACCAAATGAAAGCCATTATTACTCACATTCCAGGTTGCCAGGGGAGCATATCTCAGGTGGAGCAGAAAGGCCAAAGTAGCAGATTCAGAGGACTCCACTGTGTGATTTCAGCACGATGCACCTTGGTGTGTGTGTGTGTGTGTGTGTGAGTGTATGTGTGAGTGTGTGAAAGCCATTACTCTTGATGGCTCATTTTATTCTTATTGAGGGGTTTTGTTGGTGCGTCAGGTGGGAGACATTCGGTGAAGGCTCATTCTCCACTGTCTCTCAATGATTATTCTAATGGACCTCTCTCTCTTTTTTCCCTCCCTCTCTCTTTATCTTTCTCTCCCTCTGGCTCTTTTTTTCTCTCTCTCACTCTCTCTTACCTCTTTATAAAAGGAACTATACATACAGAGTCTGAGTGGTAGGATCCCCCCTACACACATTCTCAGTATAATTCAGCAAGATCCTCAAAGACACTGTAATGTATATCATTACATTATGGATGGCCATCTTCATTACAGAGATCTTTCTGGAAAATGGGCGCTTAAAAACTGCTTGAAATGAATAATAAAATAAATCTATGGTGTAGGTTGGTTCACTCAGGCTACTGCGCTAATCACCAAAATATTACATCTAAACAAACAAATAAAAAAGGAAAAAATAGATGTTTGTATTGTCTATTTAAGTACAAGGTTGAGAATTTTAACTATTATACCAAATTATTACATTACAGATAACTGTTTATTTGGTTAAAAATGCAATGTAATCTAATGCGTAATCTCTTGTATACTCACAGAAGTTTAGTCATATTAAAGATTATAGAATTTTTAGTTTCACCTGGCAGCTGCTTCTTTAAAATATAGTTTTTCTACATACTCACTGTTAAAATGTGGCTTTACCTGTTTGTAGGAGCCTTTAAGAAATCTGGTCACTGTCCCTTTAAGAGTCAAAAAAGTGCTACATCACTCTATGCAATATTTATACTACATCACTGAGAGGGTTTAATGGCCATTTTGCCACCCAGTTGCTCTATAACTCCAGGATAAAGTAGGAGTGAACATGAAAATCAAGTGATATCTCATGTTTGGATGAAACCATCTGCACAGAGACAGTGACAACGTGTGCATGATATAGTAACAAATGTTACAACGCTATTATTCTTTTATGAGTAAGATCTTTGTTCCCAAACTTCAATCCTGGGTGAAGTGTTTTTCAAAACTTGTACTATTTTCTAACAGACCATATTCAGCTTGTGAAGGACTGGAATGGTACCTGGTCAGAGGAGCTAGACACACTAGAGCAGGCAAAGGCTGCTCAGAGGAGCTAGACACACTAGAGCAGGCAAACGCTGGTCCGAGGAGCTAAACACACTAGAGCAGGCGACCGCTGGTCAGAGGAGCTAGGCACACTAGAGCAGGCAACCGCTGGTCAGAAGAGCTAGACACACTAGAGCAGGCTAGTCTGCACTATTATGTGTCTTTCCAGGGCTAGCCTTTGACACCTCCACCTTGTTTGAGTCTCAGCACAGCATTCATGACAGAATGGCCACACCCAACTAACTGTCACATTAGGGTTAATGTCATGGCTCCAAGAATCGAAACTGTGTGATTGTTGTATTAATGCCTTGTACACTGTGAAGGTAAAATATCTACTTGCTTGATGTAACAGCAGGGATGTTCTGTGCAGGGTTATTCAAATATTGAAAGAAACTCCTACTTTTTTGTTGCAGGTGATTATTCACTCTAATGATCAGCATCATTAGTAAAGCGATACTTTCATTTTCAAACACTGTAGTAAATACTACATATTACAGAGGGAGAAAAGTTACATTTCCAAATGCACTGGACAGCTCATCTCCTTAAAGGCATCAAACTCTTTACATTTCCACCACGACACAGCAAAGTGTTGGAACAGAGAAAATGATGCGCTGCAGTTTTCCAGAGACTTAAACCAGCAAAACTGAGGTTGTTAATGTGAGGCGGTTGAACACTGGGCGAACACAGTGGTCAACTGTCTCATATTTTTGCAAAGATGTGTATTTCCATTCTACTTATTGTTAGGGAGGTAAATTATAACACTTATCAGTTGAATTGATTTGATTTGATTTTGTTATTTTGTGTAAATTTCATATTTTCAAAAACAAATTCACACTGCATACAATCTGGTACCTATACTAAAAACAGTCAGGGATAACACAAAACGTGTGCAACGACAGATCAATACTCTGTTTAACTTGTTAATCACTTTATAAACCATAAAGAGTTACATTTAAATATTTTCTTGCTTCTAAGGATCCATGTATAAGTTGAAGCTGTATTATGTCTGCTATGCTTTCCCAGGGTACCTCTGTTCAGCACAGTCTATGATTTCCCTGCTAAAACATTCTACATGCAAGACATCAATTAATTACGAACCCTCCAAGGCTAAAATGTTCAATGCAATGCTCTCCCAGGGCTAAATCTGTGGCTGCCTCATCTAGAACCTTCTACCAACATGTGACCTTCATATTAAGCAGCACTTATATTCAGTACAGGAACACAGAAGTAAGTGCCTGAGGGCAGATCCATTGCGTGGAATAGCGCCTTATCTGCTCTGAGGGAGGGATCTTTCACACTCACTCTGTCAGTATTCGTGGGAGGTCCAGCTCTGTTCCACCACCATCACCTCCGTTTCAGATAGGGGCCTTAACACACGAATCCTGGTGGCAGCACTGGCTATGGCTAGGTATTGCCAGTACCTTCACGATACAATACGTTTGGGCATCACGATACAGGCATCACGATACGATTTAACCCCCCAAAAAAATTTATAAAGGTAAATTTTACCAAAATGCTATTATTATTTCTTGACAATAACATATTAATAAAGAATAACAAACAAAGATCAATAACACAATCAATGGACAGAACACATTTAAAGTACCAATATAGAGGAAACAACAGCAAAAAATCATTCCTGAATACAGTCAACAGCTTCTAACCTCCCACTTACAGGAAAGAATTTAACTCTGAATGTTATTACAACTCAAAAATGTTGAAACACTAAAATTATATTTGAACAAATTATACTTAAATCAAATCAAATCAAGTTTTATTTATATAGCGCCTTTTACAACAGATGTTCTCTCGAAGCAGCTTTACAAGTGTCTGAGTCCAAGCCCCCAGTAATCAAGCCCAGGGAGACAGTGGCAAGGAAAAACTCCCTAAGAGCGTGAGGAAGAAACCTTGGAAGGAACCAAGACTCAAGGGGGGAGCCCATCCCCTTCTGGCCGACACCGGTCACCATGACAACAAGATAAATATATAGGGGGAAAAAAACACAGTAGTAAATAAGCTATAGCAAAGTCCGGGGCTGTACCACAGCAGGGCAGGGCGGGGGGGGAACCAGGGGTGCTGATGAGGGCCTCCATCCAGTTGACCAATCACCCATCCGCGTCTGGACGAGCAGGAGGTGGCAGCAGGAGCCGGTCTGGGACAGGCAGCAGCAGGAGAGCCTCGTCAATCCTTACTTTGTACCAAGGACAGCCATTAGCTCGCTAAAAGTAAAGCGAGACAGTTAGTTCTGTATGGGACATTTTCCCAACCATGTTTACCCAAATGTCAACTTTACGTTTTGAAGGAGATGACAGCAGCCACTTTTCTGTGGGTTTTCTTAGACAAATGCACAGGTTTTTTCCTAAAGTCACTTGTTTTTTCTTTCTTTGTTTGTTTTTTTTTTTGGGGGGGGGGGGCAGTGTTTTAAACACAGCACAAACTTGAAAGCATCAGTTTTATACTCAGTAAAATATATAAACGTTCATAAATACTGCTGTGACTGTATCGATTTACATATTTGTAAGTTCATAATATATTACAATACTGATGTATTGTACAGCACCATAGCACTGGCATCTCCCCTCTTCACCGTATGTGAACCACTTCTACTTGATTACAGTTCTAGTTCTCCTCTGGGGAACATGGAGGTAGTCATGGACTATATTTCCAGTGAGTTGGGTCCTTGCTAACAGATGGACTTCTACATTCCTCCAGCATTATTACAAGTCAAACTATTCTTGGTTGTTTATTTATTTATTTATTTATTAACCAGGATAAATTGTCACTGAGATTAATAATCTCTTTTACAAGAGTGTCCTAGACGTGTCAGGCAGCAGTACAGCTAACGTGGTTACAGAAATGATTTCAAACACACAATACATTAAAATAAATGGCATATAAAATATCGAAGAAAGTTGCCAATAAAACAACACCATCATCAGCATTCAAGACAAATGCACTAGAAACAAGTGAAAACACCTACAAACTGATACACCTGCCTCCAAATAATTAGCAATGGCCTTAAACTCTTCGGAGCAGACCAGCTCCCAGAGTACTTAAACGCCCTCTTCCCCAGCTCCGTACGGATTTTTGGGGACAGATGTTAAATATCAAAGTCCCTCAGCCGACCCATCAAGAGCTGACGACGCAACAGGTATTTATTCCATCTCTGCACAACCTTGTGCTATCACTGATGGAAAACTAATCAGGGAAATCAGGTGGCGTGGTGCATGACCGCAGCATATCCACCGTAACGCATGATGGATGAATTCAAGTACGCGCGTTCTACGTTCCGACTAGGCCGACTAGAGACTTCACTTCTGTCCTTAAGGTGTCCGCCACGGACACCTATCCGGGTGGAGCGTTGCCAGCCACCGTTTAAATCGCATTACCACAATGCTTACAGGACGGCCTCTATATTTCTGATGAGTCTCCCGCAGACTGCCAATAAAAGCCTAATGTTATTTTGCCAAATTGAATCAGCAGCGCTTTACATTCTTGATTGCATTACTTCAGGAAAAGAGATGGACGTGGTTTCTTGTTAATCGAATTAATCGTTATCTTCACTTCAAAATGTTTGTTATAAAGAGGAAAGGCGGTTCATTAAACATTAACTTCACATAGTATGATACAATTAGTATTAATCTGTGATTTCCAGAGGTGGAGGTTCTTGCTGTGTCGACATACCATTAGACAAAAACTTTTTTAAAAAACAAACAATTATTACAGCTTCAGTGGTTATTCAATAAGTGCGTAAATGTCTCAGCAAAAAAGTCATGGCGTCCATAATACAACAGAACACGTCGTACTACTGTGAATTTTTAAGGGAATGCAGAATATACAAAGTGATAAATATCTTAAGAGGTCCTTTCGTTTTTGAGAACCCCTGCGCTTGTACGCTAATTGCTGATCTTTGAAGTTAACACCTAACGTATCGGTCTGTATCGTTTGTTATAAATGTTTACCCCTTTTCTAAAAAAAAAAAAAGATAGAACTCGTGTCAGTTTATAATAGGTGTTTCCCGTCAGATTGTTTTCCTGTCGTGTTTAGTCATTGTTGCAGCGTTTCTGTGAGTTCGTGACAGCCTTTCTCCTCTCCGTTCCCGCGCCCCTCGCCATCCCTTCAACACGTTTCACCGGCAACCTGGCGCACATTGCTGGCTGGCACCAAGATTTACCCGTCTCTCCCAACGAGTCAGTCACACACGCACACACACACACATACACGGGCGAGCGCGTACACACACATGCGCACACACACACACACACACACACACACACACACACACACACACACACACACACACACACACACACTTACTTTATTTCTTTATTTATACAATCTCTGGTCTATGATCGGGCAGATGGAGACACCTTAGGCAGCAGTGTGACGCAATGAGCCCTGGAAGATGCGGAGCATGACAGGACGGTCCTCACGGGGAAGCTGTCACCAAACGACATCCGTGCCGACGCTCCAATAACCTAGCTTTCATTGTTTATCTACTGCGTTAGGGTCGCTCTCTCTCTCTCTCTCTCTCTCTCTCTCTCTCTCTCTCTCTCTTTCTCTCGCTCTATATGCCTTGTCGCACATATTTTGGCATGCACAAATGATAGCTGATGCATCTTTTACAGGGGACTTAAATATGACGCGATATTTACCAACAGTGAATTGCAATAAAATATTCTTTATAAATCTATAACTTCCAGGGCGCGGAACTAGTTTCTCGGGAAAAAACGTTTAGTTACGCTTATACAAAATATAAGATGTAAAATCCTATGGTGATTCACCAGAGCTTCACAAAATAAAGGCCCTACCTACACTTCATTAAAACAACCACCACAGGGCGAGCTCTTCTCGGGGCTTATCAGGTAGGCACATCCCTTCACTGGTATTGTTAATATTTCATTTCCACCTTTTCCCATGTGTTTGGAAAGAGTTGGGACGGAATCAGCCAGGTCACCCAAATTAGATCGAGCTGTAACGGTATGCAACACTACGCTTAGAATGACTGCGAATGAACGTCTAAATCCAAAAAAGGTTTTAAAATAATCATCATATAGAAGAAATAAATGAAATGAAGGCCTACTGTTTTTCTGAAAGGGCCGTTGCACGTACGATGGGAACTTCCCACATCATTGTCCATTTCACGGAAACGAAACCCCTTTACGACTTTTTGCAACTCTACGATTAACTACGATTAACTGATTTACCATCATAATTTAACTGGGACTACCCACCTACTCAAGTTCGTGCAGTCTATGAGGTATACCATTAAAAGCTCACTCACCCACCCTCCCCACTCCTACCCCCTCCCTTCCTCCTTATGTCACTGATTACGATATTGTAGCGAAGCGCCACAGACTCTCAACAAGATGGCTTCCAGTGCCCTTAATGAAGTCATCGTCTTAAGTATTCTCCTACACGTTGTTTGTTGTTGCTACTACTAAATCTCTCAAATGTCAAGATCGTCCGATGTTCTTGTCTGGCTTGGCGTCTTTCTTCCCCTTAGAAATCTGCTCATTTATTAAATGTCATGTAGTGTCTGCGCTGGCGCAGAGTGAACGCTGTCAGAGTCGCGAATAGGCCTTCCGCAAGCAAAGATACATTTAAGCCCCGGTCACAGATGTCAGACTGATGCCGTCATCTCGTACAATCTGCGGGCGAAATATAGTAAACAATAGCATACGTTTCCTAAGCTATGAAGACAGCATGTGAGACATGCCAGTTTGTGTTCCGAAAATTACGCACTGCCTGAGGCGACCAAGGTTTCCCAAAGTGTTTATAGTGCGCGCAGTCATATGGATGAGTCGGTGTACTTTTGCTAATTTTAGTTATCTAATCAGTAGATGTATGTGTGCGTGCATGACCGTGCAGCTGAGAACGCGTGGTCTATATATAACCTGTATAAATAACATTTAAACGGGTCCTCATTTCAGTCAGCAGGTGCGGTGATTAAACCAAGAGCAGGTGCACTAAAGTTCTAATAACACCAGGATCATGGGTTCAGTTCCCACGGAGCACACAGGCGGCCATGTTGATATATATGTGTAAGTCTCTCTGGCTAAAGGCGTCAACCATGTCCTGAAAATGAAAGAAAAAGTTTGGTAATATGTTCCACGTCCCATCCGCGCGCTCAAAATCCCTCAGAACACAACATGGTAAATCGAATTACGTCCTTCTGTCCACTGGCATGGTTTGAAAACGGTGCGCCTCTGTTTTAACAGGATCGGAGTATAATCTCCTTCTGTCTCTTTAGAAGTAGAAGAGTCCACCTGTTAGAGACCTCTCTAGAGGGGTGGCAACTTCTGAGATGTCACGGCAGGAAAGGCGGTCCATGCGTCGCGATTGGAAAAGCGAAGACGCGCTTCTGGCTGATTGGGACCGGAGGGGAGGGCTCAACTGAAAACGATCTGGGCGGGAGCATTGCGCTCACGAGCCTTTGTGCTTCACTTCTTATATCTCACATATCAATAATTCAGCGCGCGAACAGACGTATCCCGCGCTATGTATTCAACTGTGTGCTGCCTAGACAAGGGCCTCGTCGCGTTCCTAACCGGCTATTCGAGTACGGAGTGAAGCAAGAACACGGCAAAATCCGAGGGAGAATCTGAGGTGGAATCGGGGATTTAAGAAAAGAAATATCACAATCCCAGGCGGTTTGGGGGAAAAACAAATCCCAGAATCATTAAAAATTGATTTGGACAACCATCACTGGAAGAACTTTTCAGTGAGGAAAAAGGTTGGAAGCGGCTGTGATTTGCTGAACTGACGTAGAGGAAGTAAATCACATACTAAGCTGAAAGAACTGTACATTTCGTCGTGAGGAGACTGCCGCGAGGAGCAGGCTGATAGTTGCAGTAATGTTGACGTTTCTGCTGGGCGCACTGTGGTTAGTTTGTCTTGCAAACGCACAGAATGAAACGGAGCCCATTGTTCTGGAGGGGAAATGTCTGGTCGTTTGCGACTCAAATCCAACTTCGGACCCAACCGGGACGGCTCTTGGGATATCCGTGCGATCCGGGAGCGCGAAAGTCGCATTCTCCGTTGTAAGAAACACTAACCACGAACCATCTGAGATGAGTAATCGGACGATGGTCATCTACTTTGATCAGGTAACTTTCAAAGCATTATTTGCATAGAGCGAAATCGCGGGACTGTGGGCGTTGATCTGATACTCTCTACGAATGGGTTTGGCGCGAAGGCGCCCTGTGGCTTTCTCGTGAAATTATATGAGGTTTGACACTGGTACGTTCTTTCTCGTGGGACAACCGTGTGTCCCTTGATCATAAAACAAAAAATGTAATAGTCTCGAGATTGTCGAGTGTGTTAGTGCGTAGAAGGCGACGGCCCGTTTCATCCCGCATCTACACCGTTCAGGTCAGTCACTGTCTATGGACTTTAAACGTATGTAATACCTTTAGTCCAAAACCGTCTTCAGTATACAACTTATATAAACGTGGTCGTCTAAATTATCTGTTGCTCTTCTAATCTATAAGTCTGAAAGCGAAACTTCGGTGTCGGCGTTTAATAACAATAGATTATTTTTAAAACGTTCAGCTTTGTTACTTTAACAGAAGTAAAACAAATTTAGAATTCTGTTGCAATACGCGCTTTTATTTTACCTTTCTGTATTAATCCTGTTTTAGCAAGACTGTTCTGTCTACACTACGTTGTTTCTTTCTCAGGTTCTTGTGAATGTTGGCAGAAGTTTCGACGAGGAGAGAAGCAATTTCTTCGCCCCAAGAAAAGGGATTTACAGTTTTAATTTCCACGTCGTGAAGGTGTATAATCGTCAAACTATCCAGGTCAGTGTTTGTTATACACCATGTTCGCTGTGCACTGTTTGTAAATTCCGTACATACGCGCGTACTTCTGTGTGCGTGTGTATTTTATTAGTGAGAGAAGGACAGGTTAAAGGTAGGTTAAAGCCATGTTAGTTCTTCAGCGACTCATTCAGAAACGATTTTCTACTACTAGCAAGATGAAATAATCTAAAAGCAGATACCACCCGAATGAAAGTCCAAACCTGATCATCTGCGGATATCCGTTCAGGACCGTGGACAGCGAACACCCACGATGCCATAAATATACCAAAGCCTTGCCTGATCCTACAGTGTGGAGAAAAAAACCCATTTCGGTTCATGCATGTTTTCAGTTCAGTACTTTCACTAATTTTACACAGTTCATAGAGGTTATTTAAATTTTTTAATATTTGGCACCTTTTAAAATAATTTGACAGGCAGCGTGAAATCTGGAGAAACTTACATCTGACTCATTAAAGGATCTCGTAATGTTTTGCAGTTTGATTCCATTACTGCGTTTTGATTAGGCCTAGCGGCTGAATTACGTTATTAAGTTAAAAATACGCCCACACATTCGAGAGGGGAAATCTTCTCGCACAGTACACACTAACGAAGAGTCGATTACCAGTTTAAAAGTTTTTACTATTCAAAGACAAAAGAAACGTTTAAAAACGTACAGGAAAAAATAGTAAGAGCGCAAAGACGGCATGCTTGCGTGAGTTTCACGCAGGTCTGACCAAACCACCAGCGCACGCACATCGTTTCAATATTACTGTTGGAAATCGCAAAGGACAACATACTGTGGATAAAGAAGGTTCGCCGACATTAGCGCTAAAACAGG
>JAOXYF010000027.1:23384651-23401439 GCA_028565775.1 Sternarchorhynchus goeldii | reverse complement strand
CGCGTTCCCTGGCTTGAGCTACAGCTGCCCCCAGCTTCCTCAGCTTGGTTCCAGCACAGAGAGTGTCGTGGGGAGGAGGACGCTGTTCTCCTGCACCCCTCCGCCCTTCTCAGACTGTTATCTGGATGATCATGGTCTCTCTACCTCACGACTGAATGATCCACTGTTTTGGACGATGGTCAGGCTAACGGCCTTCAGCCCTGAACACTGCTGGCAAGGAGCTTTTTCAGAAGCTCGGGGAACAAGGAGAGGGGGAGATGTACTAACTGTGCATCTACTATTGCCAGCGATCGCACCTGGCTCTGACAGCAACAAAAAGAAGAAAGGCACCCTCTTTAACAGGAAGCGTACCCTCCATAACAGGAAGTGAACCATCAGGCAGCCCACGTCCCACACTGCTGGAGAAGTGCAGATCCCACCTGCAGTGATTGCGTAATGCAAGCCTTGATGTAACGAGGTAGGGCACATAAGCACATTACACTGGAAAGGGAAGGGTGGAGGGTATAGGGGAGGGGTGGCAGAATGGCAAGGGCGTGGCTGAGGGTATGGGGGTTGGGCTGAGTGAATGGGGCAGGGCGGAGAATGAGCGAGATCGAGGGTGGGGGCTGGGTTATGGGGGCTGCTGTGTCTGTACTTGCCTATGTCTGTACTGACCTGTGTCTGTCCTGGCCTGTGTCTGGGTCCTGTCCTTCTGTTGAGGCTCATTAGGACCCAGCAGACCTAGTCATCCGTCTGAGGAGCACAGTGGAACAAGAGCAGACAGATCATCCAGGCGTGAAGAGGTAGAGAGAGAGGGAGAGAGAGACAGAGAGGCAGACACAGAGAGAGGGAAAGAGAGGTAGAAGAGGAAGAGAGAAACAGGGGAAAGGAGTAGATAAAGGAATGAAGAAGAGGAAGAGAGGCAGAAATGGGAGGAAAAGAAAGAATTAAGAGAGAAAAGATGAGAAAGAAGATGAGAATGAGATACGATGGAAAGAGAGAATCAGGTGTTTCCAGTTGTTTGAGTACAGAATGAGGGATATAGAAGAACAAACAGTACAGGTGATGGTGCAGGTGACGGCTGGGTGTGGCGTGGGATTCTAAACCAACACTGTTTCACTGACTCTTCTCAACCTCTTGGTGCATCCAAATTATAGTTTTTTCAAACTTTTTATATCATATGATATGTTTTCTCTATATGGACAAAAAACTTTAAGCTATCAAACCTCAGTCATTTACAGTCTGACTACCAGAATCAGAATTCATCAGAATATTGATTTAACTGGATAAATCATTCACGCCTCTGTGCATTTTGTGAGAGGAAGCTACTGAGTGGGATACCCATGAGGTCACGAGAGATGCATGGCGTGTAATGTGCATTATAGCATGCACCAGGTGTGACTTTGGGCACGAGCCCGGTCCGTTGACTGGGGTCTGACACGCGATCCATCTCTTCCGCTCAGGCTAAATTACCAGAAACCTTGCATTTCCCGCACTGTAGCGGCGTGCAAGTGGCCCCTAAAGTAACAGTGTAAAAACAGCCATATGGTAACACTCCTGGAGACGCGATCCGATTTAAGATGGATAGACAGATAAAGGGCGGGAAGGGAGCAGTTGGATCTACTTCGTCCTTCATCTGCTGTAAGGGACGTCATTCTAGATCACCCAACTTTCAGTTTTTACTTTTTCAGATGAATGTTTGTTCATTTCATTCCAACGTCGTAAGTTTAAAAAGCGTGGATAGGTGTGGGTTGATTTGTAAAAACTAAAAATAAAAACACCCGATCTTTTTTTCTGTAGTGGCACATTTGGCACAAGTACCGAGAGTAATTTTACATATATAAAACTAAAACGTCAGAGTATATATTAGGCAAAACCACTTATAAAATTATCTAGTGAATCTTTTAAAAATACAAACAATTTACATTACTTAGAGTCTCTGTAAACAGTGTCCTTAGGAGGAAACGCGGCCTACTTTGGAACTCGAACGACAGCACATTTCCCCTCTCGATAAAAGCACAACGTATCAATTTGTACTCAGAACAAACACAGCACTTTATTACGCTAAATATTGTTTGTAAATGCTGTTATTTTGTATTCTACAGGATAAGATCCTTCAGCAATTACGGTGCCAACGTCATGATATTAATTTATGAAATACTTAACTGAAGAGGGTTGCGAGACAGACAGTTAAAAAGAAAGGCGACAAGAAACTGCAGGTTGAATTTTAACCTTACTAGAGATGTTTGCTCTACCTATGATAGAACGATAGTGCAGTAATTATAGCAGCCCTGAAATTAAATTAATCGCGCTCTGAATTTGATTTGCCTGCCGCAATTGCGTTTTTAAATACCCGGTCACTGAGGCGTTGACATCACTTTGACTACTTTTCCGAGGTTATACGCGTGCTTTGATGTCACCAACAATTACTCACGTACACCGCGAGCTGTCGTAGCTGATTTATTTTAAGAATTCTAATTAGTGAAAGACAGTGTGAATTAAAGTGAGCGATTAGTCGCATACTCTACCCCGCTATTGCGCAACGGACTACCACACAAGTCTGACCCCCTGCAGCTGAGATATGAGATTCTTCTGCTAAGAAATTCATTAGCTTTGCCACCCCCCACTCTGGACCTTTATATTTGGTTTCACCGGCGATAGCATACTAATGTGTGAAATATTCAAGTCGAAGATAACTGAAACATGCACCTGAGTTTAGCTTGAAGTTCAACCTGAACCCAGGGGTTAATGGTGGACCTCACTACCCGCCCTTCTTGGGTGGAGGGCCCTCCAATAGCGTCAGAAATAAATTGATTTTGGTTTCTAGTTTTTATACTTTCTGTTATTATAAAGATAAATGTTTTCCAAGATATCAAAATCAAAAGTGGTTTGATCTTCTTGCACGCGCATCTGTCGTATAATTTCTTTGTTGTCTAGTTAAAGAGCGGTAAACAAGTCACACCTGGTCAAAATGAAACTAAAATCTGGACTTCAGAAAAGAAAGGAGTAGAGACACTACAAAAAGAGGACACGCAATTTCTGACAAATGTGTTTCTGGAAACCCGTGAGCCCTAACTGTCCCAAACACTAAACATGTGGTAACAAGCTAACTTATAACTAACAATCATTTAACAACTAACAAGTACTTGTGAATAAATTAGCGCAGGATTCATATTCAATACAGCAACCAGACGACGTTATATTTTTTTCGGGGGGGTGGTGTTAGGGTCTGTTGTTAAACCTATCTGGACCATCGGCACAATTTTCTCAATTAATATGAATTGTAGGTTGCAGGAGAAAAAAGCTTGCAAGCTCGTTCTCTGTTACACCAATTTTGCAGATGTCTCCTGATAGTATTATTTCTCAAAGTCATTTAAGCTGTCATACTGTCGTGCTAATTCTGACTGTGTTGCAACGAGCATTTTTATTGGTTTGCTGTGCGTCTCTCCACAGGAACTGCGGCCAGAGCGCTCATTCCTCTGGGAAATAAAGGCCGAACTGCGGGGATTAACACGATTTGCCAAATGTCCGAGCTCAACACTATAAGCCAGTTAAAATCAAAAGCATCGACGCTGTAGCATATTCTATTCCATTATTATGAAGGCACGGGCCATACATGTGCACAGAAAACGGATGACGGCTTTAGAAAGGATGTCAGTGTTCTTCCTTGCTGCAGATTCTTCTTATTCATATCAATATAAGTGATTCATTGTTATTAATATAAATACATATTATTCCCGTTTATTAGAATAAATATAAGTCATTAATAGATAGAATCTTATAATACTTATTCTTATTAATAATTGTGCTAACTTTGGCTGTCTTTTTGCTGCCTAAAACACCACCCATTTACACCATCTAAAACACCACCCATTTACACCATCTAAAACACCACCCATTTACACCATCTAAAACACCAGCCATTTAAACCAACTTATTTGCTTTTATTTCCCTCCTTCCAAAAACCTGCACATTGTTTTTTCAAAACAAGCCACCTACCACATTATACCCTTTGCTGGTTTGGGTGCAAACCACTCATAAAAGTCCAAATGTTAATAAAAAAACAGAAAATTGCGATCTCTTATTTCTGCTTATTTAGTGTTCAGTATTACCAAAAGTGCCCTAAATCTGTGCTGCGTGGTTCTTGCCACACTTAAAGTCTAGTGCTTTGTTCAAAAGTGTGCCCTGTTCACATTATATACATGTAGCACGCTACTTTGCGTCTCCGCCATCTTGCAGTGGTGTCAGAAAACATAGTGTGGAATATCCAGTGCACTATAATGATCCCACAATGTAGTGAAACAAGTAGTGTACAAATGATGTACCCTAGAGGGCAAGGAGTGTCCATAATGCTGTCCAATCAGTCCATCAGGAGGACCAAGGAATGAACCTCTTCGGAGATCTCACACACCTCTTACAAGTGTTTGTATCAGGTTAACTGAAGAAATGGCGTCAGTTTTTCAAAATCCTTTCTGTAATCACATAGGAGCAATTTATAGTTAACTAGATGTGATAGCTCTCAGCTCAAATAATTTTGGGTTAAAAAGCTTTTTTACAGCCTAGCTAGCCGGTTAGCTACTGAGCCAGCTGAAGGTTTACATTACATCAGGGACCGATGAAAGCATTCCAACTTAATCTGTTGCAACGGACTGTTATGACATTCAGATATTAATCTGCTGTTGCAGAGTAATAAGCTAACACACATAATGTAGTGACCAAAGTCATTCACTACCTTATGAATTCTATTCCCTGTAATAGCACTCTATGCAGTGATCCAGAGTTTCGCATGATGAAAATAGTCAATTGGGAATATGAAATATTCTCAGAGAGTTTTGGACACTGATAAAGGCCACATCCATAATATATATTTTAAAACTGTCCCCAGATGTCCCAATTAAACAAAAACATGTTTTGCTAAATCCCTTGAAAAGGTCGATTTGCACAGAAATGCAGTCATTCTGCCTAAAGGAAATGATGTAAGTGTGTATCGGTGTTGGGTGTCCCAGTACAGAGCACTGCCCACGTTCCTTAGCCTCACTGTTCCCCAGTAGTTTGTTACTGCAGCAGCTATACAGTTGGAAGGCGTTTCCTCTCAGCAGTAAACGTGGATCCCACTGATTTGATTTCTTCGGCAAATGTTTGATTGTAACAAAAATCTCCATCCAATAAGACATTTGAAAATAAGCTCTGACACCTGTGGGATAAATAGGGCACTGCTAAATGTGCTAATCAGTTAGCCAACAGGCTAAAGTAATGGACAGCAATGTAAATCAACAAACAGAGCAGTTTTCTGCATAAAGCCCAGTTTAAATGTACATATATGGTGTAAATGATTTGTGTTTTTTTTTTCATTTTAAGAATTGTGAAGATTTGTTTTTTGAGGTTTCAGCTTACAGTTCTGAACAACTTTGTCCACCATTGTCCACTACTGAAATGGAAACTGCATCAGGTTGCAATGCCCTCTGGGGAAGTTGTACTGCTGAAGTGGACACTTGTGTTCACTTGTTCCCTCACCCAACCTAGGGCTCATCTGACACTTCACTTAACTCAGTAAGGGAACGGCCCTTATGATGGCGCCAGGAACGAGGCAAAGTGGCCGATGACATGTTAAAACCGGCACTGAAACATGCCAGACAGGATCAGTGTACCAGTTTCAACAGACTTTTGGTCAATAGGTGGCGCTACAACATAAAAGCGTCTATATAAAATCACCTCAAACTCATGTACCCTACATTCAATTCTGTCCAACCTTGACATGTGTGTGCACCATTACTCTGTTGTTAGTTGGTTCTAGAAAATGTGGAGGACTCATAACCAGACAGAACTTCACCAAACTCAACATGCATGTGGGTACTTCCTCACAACCGCACAACAAAAAATACTTCTGTTTATGTCACACCTCCAGTTTTAGATGTATACAGACAGGCAGGGCTGTACAGGAGAGTAAAGTAGGCCTGCTTTAAAAAGTAGACTGAAGCTGTTTCATGAGAAATATTACCAAACAGCATTTGGCTTTAAGGACAATGACAATAAATAGAAGAGACAACAGCATCAGTATGTTTCATCTTCTACCAAATTCACAATTTGATAATAGATTTGATAATAGATTTGATAATTCAAATCTATTGTTATTATTATTATTATTATTATTTCTGCAAAAACTAATCTTTTTAATATCTCATAAGAGTACATTAGGAGAGACTAGTCTGCTATATCCAATGGGGAGCATGTAAAAATCACTGTGTCATATTACCTCACTGCTTAAAATAACTCTGTAAACCATGAGGAATAAACAGAGAGAGAGAGAGAGAGAGAGAGAGAGAGCAGCTTTAAACATGCTGATAACAGATTTTTACATGCCTACATTTTGCTCCAGCACAGCAGACACTGTACCTGGTTATTGTGGACTGGTTTGTGATAACACAAAAATGTAGTGTCTATTTATAGCACAAGTATTGTCTGGGGGGTGGGAAAACGGCAAGTGTGAATCATGAAAAGACCCGTGGAAAAGATGGACATCTTCATTCTGGCTGTTCAGTCAACATAATACAGATTCCCAGTTATCCCAGTGGCTTGAAGTAATTTTGTCTGTTGTTTTATGCCTCAAGAAGAGACTGGGGTTAAGGGGCAACACCTGACTATTTACATCAACATGGCAGGCTGCCATGTTGATGTAAATATATATTGCATATATATATATTGCAAATCTGTGAGTGTGTGCGCGCGCGTGCGTTTGCTCGTGTTCTCCCACACAACAGTCTCAGTAATTGGAAGTAATTGCATGGTTTTGACTGCGGTGAAAACAGTGCATTACACTTTTACCCACTGATCTGAGCCGTTCAGCTGAGTCCTTTAGCTGCCGTTAAACTGTCATCAGGCTCAAACCTGTCATTGCTATAAAGGTCGGCAATCTTATAAGTCATCAAATATGGATGCCGGTAAATAGAAGAAGGAGCGTTTCTTTGGGGGAGGAGAATAACTGTGTGGTTTATGGTTGCTTAAGTGTTTGAGAGAAGTCCTGACCGCACTGGAGGCGGCAGAGCTGAGAGACACATGTCCATATGTTGTAACTACTTGACCCTACATGCATTTACAGGACGCCTTGATAATGTGTAAAATCACAGCTTTAGCCAAATGTTAGCAAGGGTTGCCTGGTTACATTTTCAAAAACACGTTTCAAATTAAATTAAAAAAATTAGAATAATTTTTTTTATGAGAAAATCTTGTAAAAAATGTATCAAATAGCAGTAGAAAATATGTAAGTGTGCATTCAAATGGATGAACTGGATGGTAAATGGCTGAGCCTGTCATTGTAAAAGGCTTAAAATAATTCATCAGTAATTCCTTGATGGTGTTCTGTGCTCTGAACACTGTAGATGTTTGTTTGTCTCAGAATATGCAGATTCACATTATTATACATCCTAATTCACATTATTATACATCCTAATTCACATTGTTATACATCCTAATTCACATTGTTATACATCCTAATTCCAAACCCAGAATGCAGTTCTTCAGGTCCGATCTTTTACAGATCCTCACAGAATCATTAGTCTGTGTGCAAACTGTCCAATCAGCTTGAAGGTGCTCTGATCATCTCCTGTTCCGATGTAATACTTCAGCAGTGATTCCCTTCCTCTGACCGGTCCTTTCCACGTGATCCTGGGTCCATGTTTGAAGTAACTAAGTCCTTAGTTCCACACACACACACAACACACACACACACACACACCTGTCCCTTCCTTGCTCCCCGTCACCCCCAAACACCCCACACGCACACACCACACCCGACGCAGCCATTGAAGATGATGAAGACTCTCCATCTGACATTTAGTAACCTTTTCTACAGAGAAAATGGAGAAATGGAGATGCAAAAGGAGGTGTGGGGAAAGAGCTACATGTGGCATTCTACCTTGAGCCTCCATCACCACATGTGCTCCACCTCTCCCTGAGACCACCTGGCCTTGGCACAGTTCTTCCTACAGACAGTTCTTTTGTGCAGAGGTCCGGCTCAAGGTAAAATACTTTTTTATTAATTCTTTTAAGCCACAGAGAACGTGTGTACAGGATGATCCGCACTACACCAAAGGATACATCAGTAATTTGCAGCACACTGAACTACTAACTCCTCCTTACAACAGCAAAGATACTGCAGTGCCAATCTGGTCCTTCTTGAAAGTAGACCTGCAGCTAACTAGACTGAAGCGCCTCCGTGAGAAATATGACCAAATAACATTGATCTTGAGGACAATTACAACAGTATAATCTCTTTTAACATAAGCAAGAAGAATTTAGTGACTGCTACTTGCTCAGTCTTTGGAAAGTCAGTAAAAGTTACCAGACAATACTGCCAAAAATGTATTTGTTAATAACTTAGACACGCTGTGTGGGCTATGTGTGTTTGAGAGAGGGAGAAAGAAAAAGTGAGAGAAAAAGTGAGTGAGAGAGAACAGAGAGAGAACAGAGAGAGAGAGAGAGAGAGAGAAAGAAAAAAAGAGAGAGAGAGAGACGTCATTGAAACACAGGGGTCCTTTACGAGGACTAATGTGTGATCACAGGCCTGAGCGAGCAGCACGTCACACGTAAATGTTTACGCGTCCGGCTGCGTGCTGTGACGCGGTGACAAACGGACGGCGGGGTGAAAGCTTCCATGAGCAGAGCGCGAGCTGCTGGCTCCGTGCCAGGACTCCGTCTGCGTTTATTTTCAGCAGGCATCTTCACCTCACAGCCTGTACGTCACACGGAGACTCACGACGGCTCATCCGCAGGCTGCAGACTCACCTGAACCGTACTGTCTCGAAGGGCAGAGAGATACAGGAACACTCGCCGCTTTTCTGCGTCAAACTAGAGTTCCCAGATGGCTCGGTACCGCATGCCTCACAAAGCACAATAGACGCAAAATGGTAGATTTTTTTTTCCTATTCCGCAGGGTATTATTCTCCAGACTGGAGTCTCAGAAACTGGAGTCTGAGTGTCTAATCCAACTAATGGGTGATGTCTGTCTACTTATGCAACAGGAAGAAAGCACTAGAACACAGGGCATGAGATTAAGTGGATACATGCAAAGACTGTACTCTCTCTCTCTCTCTCTCTCTCTCTCTCTCTCTCTCTCTCTCTCCTTTTCACCCAGGTGATTAGACAGTAGTTTAACCCTTAAAAAGACATTCACCAGAACAGATTAAAAAACCGAAAGAAAGAAAATAGCCCCGTACAAGACTCTGTACCCCCCACTCTCCATATAAACAATATGCAATTTACTCTTAATTTCACCTCTGCAAGGGAGCCACTTTGGTCTCAGGTTAGTGAGCATGAACATGCGTTTGTGTACCACCCTGCATCCTGCACATGACCTGGATAAACTAGTGCATAAAGAAGAGGGCATTTAAGATACCATTCAATCAAACGCATTGCTGTGTTTTAAATAGCACATACAAAACTGTCTTTCTATTTGTCATTTGACTTGGCACTAAGAGACACGCAAAGATTTTTTTTTAAAGTATTGTATAACATTTTAAAAACTGTAAAAATAATTATTGTCTTTTTATAAAGTCATTGTTAAGTCTTTGGTATATTTTCATGTTATAGATGTTTGCTTCCAATGTTGTGTGTGTGTGTGTGTGTGTGTGTCACAAATGTGATATAAATGTACCTGAAGTACCTGAAGGAGAACACGGCTGTGTGTATGGACCAGATCTGCTGTATTAGGAAACATTTCAGCTTTTAATGTTCACACTGGACTGATGTATAAGATAATCCCCTATTGGCTGTGGTTCAGACGTGTGATGACTGTGTCAGTGACATCACCACATAAAGGATACAAGGACTTAATCATTAGGAAATATTGAATGATGCTGTGAAGCTATGAGATGTTTGTCTGGCCTGGGGATCTCATGCATGAGACCAGTCACCAATGGAATTTTACATATATTGTACAGTACAGTTACTGTACTTCACTGTACCTACAAGTTACCAGTCAGTTCAACATATTTTGAAGTTAAAGGACTGCAGGTGGCATCTTTTCAGAGGTTTCTTTCGTGAATGAGCTGTTTAAAACACATACACATACACAGCAGGTGATGTCTGGTTATTGTATAAATATGAATTGTACTTTATTCTGTAATTAAAAGCAGTTGCATAAAAACTGCGTTCACCAATGCATTTACAGTACAAGTATATCTGAAAAACATCCAGCTTTCTCATGAAAGAAGCCAACTAAGGTTAACACAGCATATGCATGGTGTGGGAGTCCGGAACCTTTCAGCCACTGGCTTCAGAGAGCCGTAGTAGCGATCCCAGTAGAAGCAGTGATGTTAATAACCTTAGATCTGACTGTAAAAACGAATGGCAGTTCTATTTAGTGCAACAACAGAGGATGTTATCACCAGCACTGCTGTGCGCCTAGTTTTTTTCCGTAGGATATCTGACGTCTTTTGTGAGACTCACACACATTTGTGAGATGACATGACATCAGTTTCCTTAAGAACTTTATTAAGGTTTTTTAATACCTAATGTTCTTAATACATGTTTCGATGTTCATATCACCATGCCAAATTACATCTGAGAATAAGAGGTTTTTCAATAAAGCCCCGCCCACTCTTATTCAGGGAAATATTGCCTTCATTCTGAAAACTCTCCAAAAGTCACTGGCACAATACAGGTAAGTAGAACAAATGTGACTAACTGTGCATAGTTAAATTGTGAATAATGACCCAGTAATAATGAATAATTGCTTTCATCTGTGCTTTTCATGTGAATTACTGCAATTAGTGTGCAATGCAAGACAACAGGGTTTGTAGGCCCCTGTTTTATTGTGCGCTGGCTGAAGTGCCTGTCCTGTTTAGTTGAGTATTTCGGGGTTATTCGCTTTGCAGTCACACCCCTTTAAACAGGAAGCGATTTAAACCCTTTCAGGATGGGTTTGAGCACTCATTGCTCTGGCCTTTAACTAAGCCAAAGCGTGAAGATATTCCATTACACATAAACACAAACTTTTGCACTGACAAGCAGTTGTTTCTGCTTGTGTATCAGAATAATTAGATTCCTTTGCCTAATACTTACCTAAAAAAAGCAAAATCAAAAAAAAAAAAAAGCCCTACGCTTGAGTTAATTTGAAGAGAAAAGCGGTTGTGTTTTGTTTGTGTGTGTTTGGGCTGAGGCTCCTGTTCACGGTGTGGCTTTAACTCAGTGCTTGGTGTAAGCACACATCCTTGTGGCAGAACAGAACGGGCTGTTTCCTTCCTCTCTCACAGTGTTTTGACCACGCATGAGTGCGGCTTGTTTCTTTAATAATAATTTTTAATGAGCTCTTCCCTTCGATATTTCCCTCTGCAGGCAGCTCAATTAATGCCTCGTTCCATATCTCCACATCTCAAGTGCTGAGAACCCCCCAGAGTACACTCCCCAACCCCCCCATGTATTCATACACACACACGCACACACACGCGCACGTGCACACATGCACACACACACACACATACATACATACACATACACACACACACACACACTCACTGCACCACCCCTTCCTTTATTGGATAAGGGTAAGCTGTTGTTTTTCTGAAACCAAACTCAGTCTGGGTTTCACTTTCCCAGGTGACACCATGATGAAGAGGGGGGGGGGTGCATGGAAACTCTTCCCATTGTGTCTTTTTCAGTGGTGTTGGACCAGGAAGACAACAGACCACAGGAGCTGAACCATCTACATCAGGCCTCAGTTCACCCTTCTTAGGTTCAGCACCTTGGAAGAGCTGCCGTTTAGTAACTTTACTTCACATTTGTGCCAGTGTGAATGGGGGTGGGTGTGGGGTTGGTGTGCCAGTGTGGGTGGGTGTGGGGTTGGTGTGCCAGTGAAGAAGAAGTAAGAAGACCATTCTTACTTAAGAAGACCAAACTATCTTCTTCATTTCAGCCTCTTTTTTCCGAACATTTTCCCACTGTCTGATCTCTCTATCTATCCTGTCTGTACTTTCTGTCGCCTGAAGAGCAACGGTGCAGGAAGACCATGCTGTTTTCTCCCTCCTTTCACTTCGCCCCTCCTCATTTTTCTGGCTAAGAAAATAGATGAGAAGAAGGAACCCAAGCAGCGTGGTCTCCAGGTGTGACCTTCGGAGAAGCTGCTCTGTGTCCCTCCACCTTTCTGTGTTCCTCTCCCTCTCTTTCTCTCTCTCTCACTTTCTCTCACTCTGTCTCTCTCTCTCTCTCTTTCTCTCCCCCACCCCTGCACTAAATGATGGAGATGAGGCTTCATTGAAAGTGACACCTTAAAGGGCTAGAAAAAGGTTACACTGGCTGACACCATGACACGGGTGCATTATTTATCTCCAGCTTCCCGCAGTGCTGCAGCCACTTAATTGGTGAAGTAAGGGATTTTTATACATCCTGGAAACAACACAAATGCACACTCACCCACTCACAGACCCCGCCCTCATAACTGCCACACTGGAGGTAACACAAACATCTAATGGACAATCTGCAATGAAAATATAAACCCAAAGGTTTACATTTAAAAGTATTATAAATGCCATAGCATAGAGTGATGGCATCAATAGCAGATATGATTCAGTCAGTGTTCAGACTTTTTTAAATGCTTCGTGTTCTTCTGGATAATTCCAACCACCTGTGGAATGGAGAGGATTCTGAAAATAAAGGTGCGCTGAGATTAAATGAAGCAGATGAGGGTGATATCATTAATTTCCTGCTTCAGGAGCTGCATAGCTTTGTGTATGAGCTCCCCTGTGATAGTGTATGTGTGTGTGTGTGTGTGTGTGGGTGGGTGTATTTGTGTGTGGATGTGGATGGGTGTGTTTGTGTGTGTGTGTGTGTGTGTGTGTGTGTGTGGATGTGGGTGGGTATGTTTGTGTGTGTGTGTGTGTGTGTGTGTGTGGATATGGGTGGCTGTGTTTGTGTGTGTGTGTGTGTGTGTGTGGCTCCAAAGCCATCACACACACACACAGGCATTACACTATTTCACGCCATCCGGCTGCACCATTCTGTAGTCATGTTCTCTGGAGACTGCACTTTAAAATTATCTTGAATCCTCTCATCTAGGGGAAGAGGCAAAAGGTCTTGAATTTTATGTAGAGCAGGTTGTGCTGGGAAAAGAAAAGTATATGCAGATTATTGGGAACAAATTGAGCTGATTAATGATAACATGCAATAAAATCATGAGCCTGCAAAAATGACCAACTCTCCAATTTAGAGTTTTGGTACTGATTTGATTATGTAGCAAACTATAATCAGGCTTGTGCAGAATGGAAAACTTTTTAGATCATCTATTTTGTTATACCACATACCAAAAACTCAAAAGCTAGTCTTTAGCTAGTCTTAAAAAAATACATATTCCATAGTGATTCTATTAACATGTTCTTGTCCCATTATTTGAGGTATTACTCAGGTAGTGTTTCAGGTTTAGTCCTATAGGTGTTATTATTTTTATTACTGAACTGAATAAATAATTACTGAATTATTGGTAGTTTAAAGCAATAAAATTCTTTTTCCACACAGTGCTAAACGTACTGATCAAATGCAAAATTGTAGTGTTTCATTAAAGAACCAAGTTCATCAGTAATAGTCACTAACAGTCAGGGCGTGTGTAAATGGAGGTGGCGGAACGCAGGTGCGGGGTTGTTTGAAATTACATTTGGCACGTACCACAACGAGCCACGACGAGCCACAACATCTGTCTCTCCTGCTCCACGTCGGGCTGATCTGAAGTCAATTATAAAAATGTTAGCACCCCTACCGCGCTAAATCGCCACCCATTAGGAATAATCATAGCACCATCGTAGCTTGATGGCTGCGTGTGGAACTAATCTAAGTCAGGGAGAGCAAGAGAACTGACAATAATTCCCAGTGATATTGATAGGCTTGCTTGCGTGAGGAGACAAGCGAACACATACAGATTCCTTACAGGCCCCGCTGTACCCCAGACGTGGGAGAAGTAGAAATGACAAGAAATACACTATTCACCCCAGAATTCACACCCAAAAAAACCTCATGATGCCATACCCTGCTTTGACAGCGCACAGAAGAGCACGCGCTCAAATTGAGCCAATTTGACAGGCCCTTGATGGAAAACCAAAATCACAGAAGACAAGGTAACATGGTTCAAAATCCCACAAACATCTAGACTTTAAAGCAAAGTGCCACGCAGAAAAAGCTTGATCTGTGCCGTTCGAAGATTAGATTTTCTTTTGATAACAACAAAGCTACACGTGCACACATGCACACACGCAAAATTGCTGCCGCGCGCGCGCACGTGCGCTTCATAGCCCGGCTTTGTGAGAAAACGAGAGGGTCTGTCAATCAAACGGCGAAGTGATGCGATACCTGTCAAAGCTGTGCACCATCATAAACTGATTGCAAAACTTGCACAGGGGAGAAAACCAACTGGAAAAATTGACGCCTTGTTTCTTATCGCAGCAACTCCGAGGCACTGAGACCACAGTTCTGTGACCATGAGCTCCGGGTGTAAATGACATTTGATATTTATCCAATAGGCCTGTTCCTTATTCATGTTTATATAGTTTCACAAATTTACGATTTAGACTTTTGTCACCACAGAACAGCACAGGTTTGTCACGTGCGTCGGGCATGCAGAAAAAGAAAGCAAACTCAAGCGAACTGAAGAGTTTAATTAAACGAATCAAACCGAAAATAAACGTGCACTAACCACTTAACTTCAGTGAAAAACGTCGGTGATACAAACGGATTATAATGGAAACAGTAACAAATTCAAGCCGGTGCAGGAACTGAAGCAAAACACACACGACCTGAGGCGGGACGTAACAATGAACCAAAACAACACGTGCAAGAGAAAACAAAACATGGAGCCACACCGAACACCACTGACTACTGACGAGGAGGCACCTTCACGACACCCCCACCAAACAGGCGAATGTCCACAATGGGCGGGAGAGAGGGATGGTATGGGTACCACAACCACCCAGGTGTAGAGCAGCAGCACTCAGAGCCCAGGGCATGGAGGACACTACACCTCCCCAAAGCCCAGGGGACATCGACACCCTGCATCAAAGGAACATCACAGGACCACCCTCTTCCACAATGTGGCTTTCTCGCACCAACCTGAACGTGGAGGGGCGGAGAGGACGCCTTATTATTCCCTAGACTGGGCCTCTCTTGGGCCTCCTTCATTGATGGGTGCAGAAACAGCGCCCCCTATCGGCAACTAGGCCCCCTTCCACAGACACGGCATGGGGATGTCCCCCCCTCTATGTCAACTACATGCCCTCTCAATGATTGGGCACAGAGATAGCGGTGGCAGTTCCAGGTCCTCAGGGGAAGATTATCTTCTGCAGCCCCCAACGAGCTCTGGGGAACACCACACTTACGTCCATCAGGTTAAGGATTGTACGGGAGAAGGGGAGATGAGACACCACAGCAGGCAAACTGCAAACAGGGGAAAAGGGGGTAACCGCTGCTTCTAAAAATGGATGATCATTCTATCACAGGAGTACAATGTGCCGCAAAAGAAGGAAGCAAACAGAAGAGTTTAATAAAATGAACGAAAGGAAACATAAACAGCAATAATCATTGTGTTTTGCCATCACCCTCTCATCTCTGCTTAATTACCACAGATGAAAAATATAATAGTCTTCAACTATGATTCTGCCATTCCTTGAAAACAAACAAACAAATAAACAAGTAAATATATAAATTGCACCCTGGTGAAACGCCATGGCAGTATCTCTGCTTTATGGTCTCATTACTTTAACCCCACAGGACTGGGATTGCACATCTGTCCTTCATCCCGGTGTGCCCCAGCAGGGGGCGCCACTATAAGCCTGACCCTGTGAGCTGACCCCATGCACTTCTTGAACTTTGACAAGGACACAGATGCATGTCCATGATAGATCAAGTAGTTGGGTTATGCAGAACCACAATATTTCCAGCAAACCAATGAAAACTCTGCAAATGCTTGCGAAAACATCCCAAAGACCTCCATGGAAACCAAACAAGCAGTTATTATTCAGTCACAGGTGTGCTGAAGCAGCTCTTCTCAGGGAACAGCGTCCACCATCCTCAGGGCCAGTAGACAATAGAGCTCCAATCAATAGAGCTGTCATTGAAAAGCCAACAAACAGATTGGAAGTAAGGGATGCCATGGCAACAGACCTGACTAACTCTCTAACATAAAGAACACTTCCACTGATGCGATGTAATTACACGAATGGAGCTCTTCCTCTTAGCTGGCAGTCTACCCACTCCACACATTTTGTTTTGACAGAATGTTGTTTTCTCAATGATGCAGCTAAATAACTTAGAAAAGATATTCATGCTGTGAATTCTCTACATGGCTGTATGTTGGAAGAAGCTATATAATAAGAGAAATCTTCACTATAAACAGGCATTTATTTTATCCTCATCAGATCCACTGAGTAAGAATGGCTTAGCAAACTCTTCAAAGCAGTGAACCTTAATCTAACCCCAAGAAGTTTTAGACTGTGTGTGACTATCAATTAAATATTTGTACAGAAACTCATTATGACTAAATATTGTGGTGTTCAGTGGGAAAACCAGGAGACAGAGTAATGCTTATATTTCTTTCTTTATTAAAAGAAAATGCACTTATATCAGCCTTTAATGAGGCTTTAGAACCACAAGAACTGCAACTATTAGCAGAATCCAAATTTAGCCTAAATTTTAGAACAAAAGATACTTAAAGGATGAAGAACTCTGAACTTCCAGTGATTACAATATACTTGGAAAGAATAAAATAGTAGATGTGTCCACCATACATTGGGAAAGCTGCACCCCCACCGCCACTGACACACCACCACCACCCCCACC
>JAOXYF010000027.1:23357970-23379978 GCA_028565775.1 Sternarchorhynchus goeldii | reverse complement strand
ACAGAGAGAGAGAGAGAGAGAGAGAGAGAGAGAGAGAGAGAGAGAGAGAGAGAGAGAGAGAGAGAGAGAGGAGTAATGTGAGAAAGCACTGCCCTGCCATTGAGAGTTCGTGAGAGTCGGAATACCAGGCAGCTGTGAGGAGTGTGTGAATCCCTGCATGAGTATTCAGTTCTCTGTCTGCCCTTTACACGCAGCCTGTCTGCCTGTCCGTCTGTCTGCACGTCTGTCTGCCTGTCTGCCTGTCTGTCTGCCTGCCTGATCACTGGCCTGTCTGCCCGTTGTCCATCTGTCTGTCCTTTCTGGCTCACCTATCCAAAGTTGAACAGAGTCATGGCTTTATCTGACATCAGTTTCCCAGCTCTGAGACATTCGAGCGTGAAGACCCTGTGTGCGAGGACAAAAGACCTGAGACAAGGGACACATTCTGAAATGACCCACAGAGACCAGACACTATGAGCTACTGCTAAATTATAGATATATTACAGCTTGTACACACTCTCTCTCGCTTTGTGTGCGCATGTGTGTGTGTGTGTGTATGTGTGTGTGTGTGTGTGTTAAGGCTAGTAGGACACTAGCTGACATACCTTAAATCTCTGCAGTGATGAATGCATGCAATATGTGTTTGAGCCAGAGGGGCTTTATCATCTCTATTTGAAGGAAAGTTCTGTATGATTCATTAGAGACCAAGGTGGGGTGGGGGTGGGGGGCGCCAAGCAAGGGAAAAGAGTGAAACTGATGGCTGGAGAAAGAGACAGAGTTGCAGGATTCTGGTAACTGAGGGAGAATGGGGAGAAGCCCCTGTTCTGGAGGTCTGTTAGTAATGACTCACTTTTGTACCGGGGCCTTTTGCAATGCAGTTTAAAACAGAGCAGAGTTGTCTTTTTAAAATGATAGATGCGCCACCCAGGAGTATACTGCAGTTTTTTTGGACAAACGTTCAACTGAACAAGTGAACACTCAACTGAACAAGTGAACACTCAACTGAACAACTGAATACTCAACTGAACAAGTGAACACTCAACTGAACAAGTGAATACTCAACTGAACAAGTGAATACTCAACTGAACAAGTGAACACTCAAATGAACAAGTGAATACTCAACTGAACAACTGAATACTCAACTGAACAAGTGAACACTCAAATGAACAAGTGAATACTCAACTGAACAACTGAATACTCAGCCGAACAACTGAATACTCAACTGAACAAGTGAACACTCAGGGAGAAAGAGGGGGAAGGGAGAATGAGAGAGAGGGGGAAAGAGTGAAATAGTAGAAGGATGGATGTAGTCACAGTTGCCCCTTGGCTGAGGGTCTCTGTCCATTGGGTGGCAACCTGTCTGCCTGTGTGTGTGGGGGAGGGGGGGTTCAAAAGTGTGTGACTCATTGGCCAGTATTAATCTGTTCCTGTAAATGATCTGACTGGCACTCTGCTCTTCTATAACCACTGGCTGTCAGAGCAATAAGAGTGTGAGTCTCAGTGAGGACATCTGTCCTTCACTCTCTCTCTCCATCACTCTCTTTCTCCTTCAGTCTTTCTGTCTCCTTCACTCTCTCTCCTTCATTCTCTCTCTCCTCTATCCCTCAATGCCTGTCTCTCTTTTCTCCTCTGTCTCTCTCTCCATCTGTATCAAGCTTGCCTTGCTGTCTCTGCCTGTCTGTCTCTCTCTCCGTCTCCCTAGAGATGGAGATAAGACTGGTGTACAGGGGGCCTTCACACAGCACCACCCTCAACAAAGAGCCCCATTATCATCCTGTCAAAGGCATTGCTGCTTCAGGTCTGCTCCACACACACACACACACACACACAGACCTGCCTTGACACACACACGGGCACACACACAGGCACACACACAAACACAGATTCCAAGGACATTCCTAGTGGATGAGGGAGAACATGCGCGTGCGCACACACACACACGTACACACACCTTTCTCTAGTTCTTCTCTGGTTCTCTCAAATACAATCTAATGATTGGCAGTCTGTTTTTTCCCCCTGTAATCTTTAGAACAGACAGAAATTTTCTCACGTATAGGTACTCTCAATTTTTTCTGTATCTCTCTCACTCACTCTCTCACGCATGCGCACACAACCACCCACTCACACACACACACACACACACACACACACACACACAAACTCTCTGGCGGTATGGTAGGGGGCTATTTTTCCATCGCTAGGCTGGGTACATGGGGAGATGAGAGTCGGTTGGTCTGATTGGTTCGTGTGGCCGAGGTGAAGTCTCTCAGTTAGCGAGCACACCGCCAGCTCCCCAAGGTCTACCGCAAAGAGGCTCATCTCTCCAGAATGCATTACCATGCCATTTCTGTCTCTCTCTCTCTCTCTCTCTCTCTCACACACACACACACACACAGTGTTAAGCACGTGAACTGGTGCATGGGAGCCTGAATCACTAATACTGAAGATCATTTCCCTGATTCAACCGCCACTACCCATTTCCCTCAGCTCCCAGGACTGCAGATATAAATCTTTCCCATGCGCATCAATGTGTGCGCGTGTACCGAACGTCTTTCCGGCTGTATTTATCAAATTCCAAAAAATCTATTTCATCACATATTATTCCAAATGCCTTTTGTCAGTTGCCGATATTGAAGTCTCCACAAGCTCTTCAGCTTTCAGAAGATTCACAGAGGGACTTCCTCACCCAGCGCGCTGGCCAGCACTGGACATACAGCTAACTTACAACTATCAGTCTGCAGGTTACCACAGGCCTCAGAATCAAACCCACATAATTTGAAATCTCAGTAAATATTCCCACATTAAGCTTCTTCTACACTCCTGCGGCATACGCACACTGAGTTTTTTTTTTTGTTTGTTTGTTTTTTTTACTCTTTAATAGAACGTACTGCTGCAGTGGAATGGAGCGGGTACAACGCAGCGCCAAGCCAATTAATTCTACCAAGGACGAGTTCTGGGGGCCCAGGTTGCCATGCAGGTCACGTGACTCCAGCAGAACCCTGCTGGATGAGACGCAGATTAATGCCAGCTCGCGCTCAGCCGCCAGTCCTCTCTTCGTTAAGAGCACATAAGAGGAGGCAGGGGCAACACGCGCTCCTCTAAAGGCAGTACTCATTTTCCATTCTGCTTTAAACAACCGAAAACGTGTACTTTTACATCCGTTGAGTAGAACAGCACACCCTAAACTTTGTCGGTACCCGTCTCATTCCCAGTCACTCTTAATGAAAGAGACATTATTTGTAATGCAATAAAGAAAACGCAGGACAGATTTGCTAGGCCTAAGTAAATGACTCCGGTAATTAAATGTGCAGTGATTACTGCATGTTGCGTCGTAGCTGAACCAAACAAACTGGAGCGCTGATCACTCTCCAGTGGAATAAATGGAGCGTGTCACGAACTGCACGCGCCAACCTCTCCTACGCTTCTTTTCACTGTCTTTCGCGCCGCACATGACAGCGGTATAATAATTGCCGAGCAAACAATAATCCGTCTCCATTCTCCCCCACATCCGGTTGTAGCTAGGGGCTGATAAAATACTGTACTGCCTTTTTTGAAAACCATCTGAATATTTCTTTGGCAGAAAATCGCATTACAGGGCTATTAAAAAGTAATTATTTGTACATAAATTCCCTGGGAGTCGGCGGTGGATGCTGGCAGTAGTGGTGTAAGCGGCTCGATACAAAGGCAGTTAGAAGACGCTCTTTTCGGTGCGCGGCGGGTTTATTAAAAAAGCAACCGGCTCCTTCATCATTCGCCGAGCGATGCCGTGTCAGCCCGCTCATATTTTGTAGCTCATGCTAATGTAATTACCGCGGTTTTAGCGCTGTCAGTGTGGAAGGGAGGCGCTCATTACCACTCTTATAAATGTTTATTCCGCTGGGTTGCGGCGGACGCGCAGGCTTTCGATTCTGGAGGTCTTTTTTGGACCGAATCTCAAAAGAAACGGCGGTCCTATTAGTGTGACGGAGGTTTCACGCTGTAAACACGGTACGTGTCTTCACTGGGAAGATGATGAGCAGAACGCTGGTCGAAAGCTGCGACTCCCACACCACTGGGCGACTTAGCCGATTAGCCCTCAGATATATTGTTTTGTCTACAGTGCAGCTGGAACAGGTTTTAGCAGGACTGCACCCGTCTTGCTGGCCCTCTCTGTGTTCCCGCAGCCAGGGCACATTAGCAGCAGACACATGCCCTCAGGCACATACTGGCACATGCCCTCCTTACACCACTGCCGACTGCTTGAAGCCTCTGATTCACTTCCGACGCTGAATCAGGCCGAATTGATACTCGATTTATAATTAGTGCTAATGGCTGCGTGTTTACCCAGCAGATTAGGCCATGCAACTGAATGTCAGCTTCACTCTAACAGTTGTAACATGTCTCAGATCACCAGTGATATCCTTCACATGAAGTTAGTGTTTGGCTTGAAGTATGTTGTGAATGAGAAGTAAGTATTCCAGCTTACAGTACATGAATTCAGGTCTATCTGAGCTACCCTAGATATTCCAAGTATCCCTAAGCACTTTTTGTAAGTCGCTCTGCATAAGAGCATCTGCCAATTGCCGTAAATGTAAATGTAAACAGGTTAACCTGAAATTTCCTTAAAAATAGAATAACAAAATTGTGTACCCTAACCCTAGCATTAGCCATATGCATAAACATAGTATATTGCATCTAGATATGCAGTATGAATTCAGTGTGTGTATGACCCTAGGAAATGGCCCTGATCCATGCTACCATGTAGGTCTTATTCACCTGAGACAGAGTCTGGCTGGAGAATTCCGGGGGTGGGGGAGGGGGGGGGGGCTGGTGCTGGATTTGGCTGGATTGATCTTTGCAGGCGCATCAGACATTGCTGTTTGCCGATCAGGCAGCCAGGAGAGAGAAACGGTAATGAGCCAGTTCTCCTGTAGGGCTAGCAGGCACGTCTGCACCGTCAGGTGGAAGCAGAAGACAGAACTGCCTCAAAACTTCACTCTGGGTTTTAGTTCCGCATCTCTATATCCAGACTGGAGGTTGGACGAGGGGCTAATGATGAAAAAGTATTTACACTTTCAGCAGTGGGGAAAAAGAACTCCAGCTGTTTTCAGAGTGAGAGTGAGTAGCTGGAGATGTTCAGAGTAGCCCATCATTAGTCACTTCAATCTGGTGATGTGCAAAGCGCCATTCTAGAGATGCTCTTTATAAATCCACCGGAGTTTTTGACCCAAATGCATGCCTTGCAAAAACAAAACAAAGTGAAACAAACATCCACTTAATCTTTAACCCACAAGTCTGTGGAAAGGTACAACAACACGGAAGAAGCACTAACGTCAGGTGGCAAGACGGTTTCAAAATGTGAGTGACTTGGTGGACTTTCTGAATACGAGTTGGCAGGTGATGGGTGTAAGACAAACCCAGGAGGGCGATTCTGTTACACAAGCAGCATGAGAGTAATTTAATTAAGTTGGAATGGTTTCAGGGGACAAACCATAAATACCTAATCTGAGATGACTCATCCAACACTTAAAATATCTACTGCAGTATGGGTTTATGGGATAGCAGAACTCACGAACGAAACCCAATGGGCCTGAGGCTCCAGAGAGAACAGCAGGTTAGGCTGGGAGGGGCGTGCTTCCCCATGACAACCACCTGCTATGCCCCTATGGGGGTGGGGTTTCGGTAGGCTCCCATTTCCACAAATCAGAGCCTAAAGACATGGTCCTGCCGGAGATACAGCGACTGATCAAAGGCTTGCTTGCAGCCTAAACCCGCACTGCCCGCACAAGGTTACGTACGAGGAAACTGAGAAGTGATGATTGGTTCCTTAGGCTGCAGCTGTAATGCAGTTATCCTAAGGCTTTACTGTATTTGCTGGGTAATTATGTGCTCTTGTTTTGCCCAGCTGTGAATGAGAGGCGTTTCTCAGCGCCCTGCCAGATGCTCAGTCTCTGTGATTTGGTTATGACTCTGTAAGTGGCTCGTTCACTTTTTCAGCCATGCACAAAAATGACCATGCCTGAGTAAAAAAAAAACCAAACAAAACATAACAACCCCCCCCCCCCCCTAAAAAAAAAAACCCACTTAAACACTCAAAAACATGATTGGCCAGTTAGCGCTTGATCTAGCGCGGGTGCGGGCATATGCCAGCAGGCTATTTATAAACACTTCCTGTGTGTGCTGGCAGAGTGGCATAGCTCTGTGACCTTCCCAGAGAGTGGAGTTGCAGGGTAGGCATGGACCACCCAGAGCAGGGGTAGGCATGCACCACGCAGAGCCACGTCGGTGTGCTCAACACAGGCAGAGGAGTTCCACGAGCCATCTCTCTGTTTCTCTCTCTTCATCTCTCCCTCTCTCTAAGCCTCTCTCTCCACGTCTCTCTCTCCCCATCTACCCCCCTCCTCTTGTATCTCCCTCAAGCCACTGCTCTCCGCTTCAAATTGCTCGGCCTGTTTTACCATTCGAGGGCCGGTGAATCACACCCGAGACTACGGGGAGTGCTGACATTTAAATGGCGCAGATGAGAAGCAATTAGCATACTTCACAAAACAATCCGAACACACAGACCGCGCAGCTGATCAAACTGCGACGCCTCCGGTGTGCTTCCCAACCGGCCCGCGCTGGAGAACTGCAGTCTGGCTGGGCTCCACCCACGCTGGTGCTTCCTCAGCAAGAAAATCCACCTGCTCCACCTGTCCAGCCACATCTACACAATTTGGAACCAAGTAAGAGTCTGGTATCTGCTAGCAACATTAAGTGATGTGCATCTTATGAGCCAAAGTTGGTGACAAAAAAATAGTTCTGAAAAATGACTGTGATATTTTAACGAACGCCGCTATTTCGTTTCACGCACACACACACACACACACACACACACACACACACACACACACACATCCCTTTTAAATTAGGCATCACTGTGTGCCAGATGTATAGCACACTGAGTAAGTTCTGTGAAAGCATTGCTAGTGTGTAGAACAAGTTTACCACTCTCTGTGTGAGTCATCCACACATGTGTATTTATGGATCCCCACACTGTCATCTCTGGCAGCTTCAGTTATATGAAATCCGGTGTGATTACATTTTCAAATAAAGCTCATTTTCAAATAGAGTAAGTATAAATGCTTATTATCCATGTTGAGCTTATTATTCAATTTCAATTTATTATTGAACTTCAACCCTGTTTTACATGCATTCCTGGCCGAAACACACACACATGCGCACATGCACACACACTGACACACACACGCATGCATGCATGCACGCACACACACACACACACACACACACAAAAAGGCATGTACACACATGCATGTGCACACAAAATTGCTCAGCGTAAGGATGCTGGAGGACGTCAGTAACCACCCACGTTTGGTACACACCGTTGGCTGTAGTTAGGCCTTGTCCATACTGTTTTGGTCACTGTGTGTGTTGAATCTGCGTTGGTGGTCAGCCACGAGGGAGAGTTTACTGGACTGGATGTTCAGTCTAAATCACACTCAGTGAGAAAATGTAAAAACAAACTGTTCTTTTGTTCTGGAGAACAGGCGTTTGTTATTACCTTGATGTTACCATATGCAGTTTTCTTGAAGAAAGGAGCTCAAGAAGAGATAACAGTCCCTCAGAACTCAGGATGCTGGTTATAAAAAGCTTCACCGGACGTTTCCTTTTGAGACGTTTCCTTTTCGCCGTACATCAGCTGTAGCCTGTTTGGTGTGCTTGAGTGTAAACGCACACTTAGCGACAACAGCCATCACCAGCTTCTCGCAGGTGGTGTTTTTTTTTGGCGTGTCAGTGTGGTGTGTCCCCAGCTGGACCCCTGCAGAGCCCTGCGGTCCACAGTTCTAGCGCTAGGAGAGCGTATATCAGGATAGGTGGGGCAGGGGGCACTCAGGAATAAGAGGCTGGATCACTAGTGTCACACTAAGCAGGCAAAGAATAATAGAATCTGCATAATGCTCGCCCATCCCTTCCCCCTGAACCCCGCAGGGTTGGTGGTAATATATGGAGGCTCTCTGGGTGCACAGGGCTACTGCACTTGTTTACAGGAGATATAAACTGCTGAGTAAACTGCAAACAAAGCAGCCAGAACGATGTGTAATGGCCTCCTCCCCCCATCTTCAGCACTCTCTCTATCTTTCTCCCTCCCTCTCTCCCTCTTTCTTTCTCCCTCTGTCTTTCTCTCTCTCTCTCTCTTTCAAGCCAGAAATCCAACTGGCTGAGACCATTTGATATTTTCTACTTAAATCTCAACAGCCTTAACAGCAGTTATGTTTTTTATAACAAATATTTTTTCAGTCTCTGAGTAAAATGTCTTTCACTGGTCATTTCATTAAACGATCTTGGGGCGTAAACTAGCCACCCCTGAGATCCTCCTCGGGCTTTTCGATGTTTCTGTGTAAGGACAAGTCTGAGTGAAAGCTTTGCAATTCAGTTACACACCAGTAATTTCTGATCCAGTTATGGCACGTTCAATTCAACCAGTTCGATGTTTCAACCAGTGAGTCTGTGTAGAACTGTTAGAAGAGCATAAGTCTAACACTGGTCCAAGACTGGTTCAAGACCGACCTAAGACTCGCCCAAGACTGTGTGCATTGTGCGAGCTGAGTGAGCGTGTAATGAGTGCATGGATCAGAACAAGGCTCAGGGAGTGTGGAGTCTCATAACTGAGCTGCGGCAGGATGAATATCCTCCTTTCGGAGGGAGCTGAGCCCTGATTATCGGCCTGCTTGGCAGAGAAGACAGGAGCTTACCTGTTCTCTGGATGTAATATGAAGAGCAGACCACCAGACCAGATTTTACACACCGGGTCCTAAATCCCCTATAATTGCCTGCAAATCTGAGCACTATTGTTGAGCCTAATCCTGAAGTTTACTTGTGTGTGTGTGTGTGTGTGTGTGTGTGTCTGCTTAAGTGATGCTAAGCAATCATATTTCCCATTGGCCCTAGGACACATATTACTGAGCCACAATGTCAGGTGTCATGCCATCTTTATGAAGCACATGATGAATAAAGACAGATTACATAAACAGAGTTCTTTAAAGTGTCAGCGGAGAAGTTATCTGGCACTTACAAAATGTTTCTCCCTCGTTTATTCTCCCTTTTTTATTTTCACTCAGTCTGATGTTCCTCCCACAGCCAAATAATCCATTGTCTTGTCAATACAGATTAATTATTGATGTTCCACGATTGGTTTTATTTTTTTTTTCTGTTTGTCTTCACCTAGCTAGTGCCCTTGGCAGTTGAATTAATGAAACTGCAAGCATTTTTTTTTTACCTTTTTAATTAATAGTCATCTTGTTTGTGTGGAGAACAGTAAATATTCATAAGTGGAGGTGGAAGAGACATACACAGAGGAGCCATCAAAACCCAGAGTCACCGACTGGGCGCCTGTCTGACAGGCAGACAGACAGAGTCACTGACTCAGTTTCAGGGCTGAATACAGCACAACAGCATCCAGCATTACTGACAGCTCGGTACAAACTGGACATGTGGCCCAAGGTGACTGATGAATACACACTCAGACGTACAGCTTTGTTAAACAAAGAGCAGACGTTCTCTCTGTAAGTGCTGTTTGAGGTGCGAGGAGGGGGGAAAGGGGAGGGGCTTTGCATCTGCACGGTATGGGCAACCAGCAGGGGGCGAGCAGGAGTTTAATGGTAAACACACTGCGCAGAGCAGCTGTCCTCATCTCCGCAAACAAACACACACACACACACAAACACACACACACACTTTTATACTGAAGAAAAGCAGAGTGGCAGATGCTGTTACAGGCAAGTCAGCTTGAAGCCCCCTCACTTTTAACATATCCACCCACCCACACACACACACATACACACACAGGTATCATCAGTATGTGGAAATATTTTTGTCTGTGTGGGTTTTTGCAGGTGAATCTGAAGCATGTTTCAGTTCATCTCCCCCTCTCTCTTTCTCTGACCAAGACCAAACTGCAGCTCGCTCTGGTTTACAAATGCCAGTCCCTGCTCTAACACAAACAAGCCAAACCCTGTGCGCCCACACGGGCAGAGGGAGTGCGTGAGCCACAGCAGCAGTGGTGCCCGGGTTTAGCATGGTAGCTCTCGAGCCTCTGCTCTGTGCTGCTCAGTATGCTAAGAGGATCTGGAGGGCTCACAGTCACTTCTCCTCTCCTGCTGTGAAGGGCTAGCAGTGATGGAGTTGACAGACCAACAGAAAGACCCACTGACACCTGCCAATCTGGAGAAACCACACCCCTCACCCCCATGCCCCACCCCTCCCCGCCTCCATGCCCGCCCCCTGGCGTCTCCCCTGTGGCACCCCTGTATGTCATGTGATCGAGCTTGCAGACAGCAGATGAACCAAACCCATCCTCAGGACTAAAAGAAATCGGCACTTACAGACAGCACGTACTTACAGTGAGTGCATCCTTCAGCAGAAGCAAACACTTAAGAAACTTATTTGAGTACAGTTTAAAATAGTCACACAAATTCAGTTACAATACGTGAAATGTTTTTGTAAAAATTTGTGTTGGGTTTATTTTTTCTGGTCAGTCTTACAGAGTCGGTTAATTTTCCTATTACTGACAGATAGAGGATCAGTTTACACATCTAAAATTCTTTTAAGAGACTGCAAATTGCAAAACTACTTCTCAGCCTTAAAATATGTAGCTAAGGACAATGGGTATGGATGATTATTTTTAGATTTTGGAGCACCAGATGCAATAACACCAGAACGCCACTGATAACTGTAAACAGTTTAAAGGCTTGCGGTACCTCTAAAATAATTATATTTCATTCAAACTACACTGAAGTAAAAAATACCATTCATATAGCAACTGAATATCCTAAGGGTAGTCAGTCTGTTGGGGTTCATCACTGTTCTCTGCACTTAATGCTGATCTCAGGTCAGTTGTGTCCTGACAAGGCACACACAGCCTTGTTGGTGTGTTAGCAGCTGACACCGCAAGCCCATGTAAGATTCACATTGTTACAAGCCCAGTCTGAGTCCCTGTCACTCAGTTAGCTGCTCCTGATTGGTTGGCTCTGCACCTCGGTCTGGATTGGTTGGTTTTGACTCTATTATTCTTATTAAGTCATTACGTCTATCTATCAGAAGGCAGAAGGCGCAGGAACCTACTGTTGCACTTCTCGTTTGAGCACTCCATGTTCAGTGTTTTGTGTTTCACGGTCAGCGGGATTCTTGTCGATGTGGTCTTCAGCCGTGTGGCTTTAATTCATCCCCAGGTCGTACGTAACACACAGCCCCGTAAAACTGAAACAGACACACGTCTAAAACACTCTCCGACAGCACGCTGGCTCGTATATGAAATCAGCCAAGCCCTGGAGAACCATAACCACACAAAGATAACAGCAGAGCAGAGGAGACCAAGGGCAGCTTGTGTTTGAACACTGACAGGAACTGCAGGAAAGAACTGCCTTCCATGACATTACTGCTAAATATTCACCCACCTACTAGTTCCAGGTGTGGAACACCAAGATCCCTGATATAATATGAAGCTAATGTTCACCTTGGAGTTGCTCTTAAGTACAATTAACATTTTTGCCATTCTAGTTTTCTCTAAGTAATTCTTGCTATGTGATGGAATTACCATTTAAATAAGATTTAAATATAATGTATATTCTGACTGTTGTGATCATAAAGATTTAAATATATAAAGTTTATTCAGCTTTGATTACAGTCTTTTACAACTGTATTTACTAATACTTAAGATAATTTTTCAAAACTCTAAACACAGCAACACATCTACCTATTCAAATAGCCGAATAGTTCGTTTCCTGTTCAAAAGCACATAAATACCATCTCTGCAGTTCACAATGCAAAGTCTACACACAGTAACAGTTTTCTCTACATACAGTAACAGTTTTCTCTACATACAGTAAAACACAGCAAACTTGGTTCAGTATCCAGTCATTCTTTCAAACGCAAGCGCAGAATCTCTGTTCAAGAGGAACATTCAATCACGGCACAACCACTGTGAAAAAACCTAACAACTGATGGCATTACAGAAACACTATTACATGTAACGTTTCACTCTCTCCCAGCAAACAACAAACATTATAACATCAGTTGTTTTCTTATGCGTTTATTTTTACTGTAATCCACTACATTTGTACTTTTTACTCAAATGTATGCATTTTGGGCAACATACTGTCTGCACAATGAGTGATGTTTACCTACTGTATGGAATATAGATAACAAAGAGTCTGTGACAGTTAAATAACCTAGTAAAAGGTTATATTTTACATAGTAAGGACATGAAATTGTTCCATAACTCCAAAAAGAATTATATATATATATATATATAAACACTATAGCTGTCAGCCTAATGCTTTCCACATTGTGAAATACCTGGTTATTTTCTATTACAGTATTTTGGTCTGAATTTCTCTTATTTTATTCCGTTGTCAGCAATGCCCGTGTCTAAACCGGCTCCTGGCCTTCACTCAGGAGTTTTCCCCTTCCCCTAGAGGGAGGAAGACATTTACGGTAAAGAAACAAAAATACAACCTACGTATTAGCACTGGGACTGGTGGCCTACAGTTAGGGTAAGATATAGCATCAGTAGGACTACACTTGGAAAATGTATTCTTTACCTGTTACTGTAGATTGTTGAAAAGTCTGGATAATGGAAGCCATAATGAGGTTAGGATGCACTCTTACACCAGCCTCAGTGATAGACCAGGGTTTGGTCTAGGAGGGTTGCTGTACAGTAATTTTATCAGTGGCAGTAGTTCTTACACTTCATTGAACACAACCACACATTATTACAGAACTCCTCCCCATCTCCATTATTACAGAACTCCTCCCCATCTCCATTATTACAGAACTCCTCCCCATCTCCATTCTTACAGTATTCCTCTCCCTCTTCATTATTACAGTACTCCTCCCCTCTCCGTTCCTACAGTACTCCTTCCTCTCTCCATTCTTACTTTACTCCTCCCCCTCTCCACTCTTACAGTACTCCTCCCTCTATCCCTTGCTCTGGCTCAACAATTCCTCTTCCTTCTCCAGATATAATTTTTCTTTCCTCTATCACTCTCTCTGCTCCTGTGTCCACACTGACCAAACTCAGTCCAAAAAAGGCTCTTTTTATGTGTCCATGTCACTGATAGCACCTGGCTGCGTCTCCACCGGGGATCAGCTGTGGTTGGGCTATTACTGCATTTTATTTCAATGATCTGCACATTCAAATATGTGTATGAGTTTAACAGTGATAACTTTCCACCTGCCGTTTTCCTGTTTTGCTTCTATTTTTGTGTTTTATACTATATTTAAGGTTTTGAACAGTTTTCATTTTTGACATGCTGTGTCATTAGTAAATATGACAAGAAAGATTTTGTTTTTGGTTTTGTATAACATATGTACAGAACAACAGACTGGTGTATTAATGGTATAGCCCACAACAGGCTGGTGTATTAATGGTATAGCCCACAACAGGCTGGTGTATTAATGGTATAGTCTACAAAAGACTGATGTTGCATTTACTGCAGATGTAAGAACTGCATATGTATGGTGGCATACAAAACAAAAAACAACAAAGCAGAAAACACACCAGCAAAATCATAAACACACTAGCAAATATGAAATCATCAGAACAAAAGCAGAAACATACCAACATTAACTCAAAACGTGAAAACGTGATAAATCCTTACTGAATATCTCACGCATGTTGCTGATTGGACAGGGTGAATGACCATCTCACGCTCACTGTGTTACGTTACAGTAATTACAGTAAGGGAATATGAGCCAAAATGAATGATGATATTGTTTGTAATTGTTTATATTATGTTATTTAGGTATGCTATCAACTTTGCATGGCATTAATATGAATATGCAAATGCAGAAAACCTGCCTGTTGGAAGACTTTCCTCTCCCAAGCAGGTGTCAAGACTGCTGTACAGTAAGAGCCGTGTGCACCAGGGCAGTTGAGGACGTGTTGATACTTCTCTGACAATTAAATCCATGAGATTACGAACTGCCGGTGGAAGAGAAACCGTTACCATGGCAGCCATTCAGCGTGGCCAGCGACTGTCTCGCATACTGCTGTGCAGGTTTATCCAGTGTTGTGTAGAGTTGTCTATGGTTTATCAGATTATATGTATAGTTGTGTAGAGTTGATCGAGTCTTGTGTAGAGTTGTGTAGAGTTTATCAGGTCTTGTGTTTTGTTGTGTGGAGTTTATCAGGTCTTGTGTAGAGTTGTATAGAGTTTATCAGATGTTGTGTAGAGTTGTTTAGAGTTTATCAGGTGTTGTGTGTATTGTTGTGTAGAGTTTATCAGGTTGTGTGTAGAGTTGTGTGGAGTTTATCAGGTCTTGTGTATAGTTGTATAGAGTTCCTCAGGTGTTGTTTGTAGTGTTACGTAGAGTTTATCAGGTTGTGTGTACAGTTGTGTAGAGTTTATCAGGAGTTTATCAGGTGTTCCTTTTTCAGAGGAGAAAAGGAAGCTGGCTGTACTTCCACGATCATCTATAAACTGCCCAAGTCTAATTAAAACTACCAGCTGCTGTAAGTGGAAGATTGCGTGATATCCAGGATATCCTTAAGACTGATGAGATCTTACCTCGCATAACAATTTAACATGAAACAAATAATTATATTACATAATGCAATGGCATAATTAGACGACAGATGATGAATTCCCATTAACACTGTTTGCCACTGTAGCTTCTGATTACATTACACTGATTTTATGTGCCCCTCCTCTTTTGTTAGCTTATCTACAGACATTCAAATTACTAACAAACTTTGATAATTAACTCAGTCACTTATCAACAGCAGGCTTTGGGCTGAGAAAGATTAAAACGAAATGAATGTTATTTAGCAGAATATAATTTAAAGATAATGAGTATCAACAATGAAGCCATCAATGAAACGTAACCCGAACCTTTATCTGCGTGTTCAGTACAGTAGGGCTCAGTATAGATTAATCAGGATGCCTCAAGGATGCAGGATATTTCAGGGATGCAGGACAGGGATACAGGACATCTCGATGGCAACAGTGAGCATCAGAGTATTCTCAGATTCTGCGTCATCAGTGCTGTGCAAAAGGGTCAAGACAAATGCACACATCTGTGGATCAAGACCAGGGTTCAGTGGTCAAGGTTAGCATCAAGTCCTGCTGGTCTGCCAGCTAAAGCTTCACCGTGTCCCTCACAGGTGACACATGCACAAGACATCACTTACTTTATTAAGGTATTTAAACACAACACAATCTTAAACGGATGTGCGCATGGCCTTCCATGTCCTTTATTTGAACACAGCATTCACAAAAATAGAACTTTAAGCAAGCAACCCGAAGCACACATGGAAACATTTATCTGATTTTTAAAAGTAGCTCATCAGAAACATTTCTGATTAAACTAATTATAGAGGAGAAAATACTTGCATAAAAGCCCGTGAAGGAACACAGTGGAAGCATGTGTCCCGTGAGCCCTCGGACCAAGCGAGGTGCTCGCTGTTGTGACCAATTTATGGAGGGTAAACGTTATAAAGTAACTTCTATTACTGTGTGTTTGTTTTCTGCTTGCCTAGTAGGCTAGCGATGTTGTGGCAACATCGAACAAGTTAAAACACGCATATTTTACCAAAGTTAATTCAGTGTGGGAAATAAATGGTCTTAACATCTTTTATGTAGGTTTTATAATCGCCATTTGTTGCAATTAAGCCAGTGATTCTGTTTTCCTGGTAGTCTTGCTTGTTTGCATGTTCCTGTATTAGGATATAGCCAGTGATTACAGTCCTGGGATGAACTATGTGCTTTAAAAGTGGCTTCTCATCTCGGAATTTGCATCCTCACACCACTCACTCTATACTTACATGTGTAACTCGCATATGAATTTTAACACCCAAAGCAGGAACAATTTCTAATGAGCTGTGTAATCTGTGCTACACACACCCTGCCACAGCTGACAGCATTACTTGTCATGGGACTGAGTTGTCATGTGACAGTCAGGCTACAGTGGCACAGGAGAACAACACGTTACCACAAATGGAGACATTCTCGTTATTTTGAATTTGTTTCACACAAAGGCAAAAACATTACCATAAAGTCAAACCTATGTCCAAGCCAACATGTTTCCTGTTTACTGTTACTACTAATAAACTATAGAAAGGACTATTATCTACCGTTCCTGTATGTTTCAGGTGGTACAGATCTGTTTGTACGTTTCATTCCAGTGTGTGTTTTAGGTTGTAACTCTGAAGTAAATGAATGAATAATGAGATAAACCCATTATTTCCTAGAAAAAAATTACTTTTAGGGAAGTAATTAATAATCAGTAATGGATTTTTTTGAGTAACTGCCTGAACATCTTTAAATTCCACCTCTTTTCCTTTGTTACAATGATATCACCAACGCCCTCTAGTGGAAACATTACATATTAGTTGACCTTTGACTTTCTGTGTTTGATCCAGTATGAACTATTGCCCTATCATGCATGATGAACAGGAACACACTCCACCTTCCACTGATCTTGAGGTTCTAACTGCGTTCCCCAACATTCATGTGAACTCCTGATCGGTGCAATTCAAGTCGTCCTAGCACCAACAGAAAAATGCTTGTATGTAAGTACTAGGAGTCAGTAAATGTCCATGACATTCATATGAGAGCATAAACCTTTCATCAGAGGTATGAACCTTTCTGTCTGCCAGCACAAATGACCCACTTGTGTTCAACAATAGTTCTCCAGGCTCTGATGTTGTCTCCATAGCTTCCTCTGCATCATGGCGTATGTACAGCCTGTATCTAAAATGGCTTCCATCTGGAGACCCAGTATCCCAGCTCTGTAATTCTTTGTGGAATTCGGGTCACTTTCTCAAACCAGCTCTGACTAATTGTTCCAATGTATGCATGACTCCTCTTAGACTTTCTGCCAGTTCAGGGTTGTAGCTGTTCATGATTCTTCTGACCAGTTCTGCTTCTGGCAAATTAACTTTCCACTTAAGACAAAGGCCTCTGTAGTCATAAGTAAATTCTCAAATTCATTGGTCAGGTGCCTGGCCTGTGGCTATAATTTGGTCTTCCACCTCTGCCATATGGTCTGAAGGAAGCTCTTTTGAAGCTCACACAGTGGTGAATTAAAATGTTCTAGCAGTGCCCATTAGAGACAGTAAAAGTTTTCCACAACATTCAGAACCACAGCCATATCTCTATTCACCAAATTAAGGGAACTGCAGATGAAGCTTTTGAATAAGTTGCATGGGTGTAGCTAAAGCTTTGTAAGAAGCCCTGACCAAATGAACGCTAGTTCTTAATTGATCTGTCTCTGTCTTCCACGGCTCTTCTCCTCTCTCCAGACCTTGTTCCAGCTGTCTAAAAGATCTTTTAAAGAGTCATTGCATTGCCTCAAACTGGTGAGCTATACATTCTTAGCCGTCTTGGTTTGTCTTGCTGGCTTAAATTCCATTTGTAACATGTTTACCTCAGTTTCGGGTGGTTGAACAGAGTGAGCCAGAGTTTGTCGTTTGAGATGTTCCCTGCAGGACCTTGGGATTTTCCTTCATCACTTTCCCTAGCACCGCTGTTGATGTGCAGTTCACTAATTAACGGTCCTCCACAGGCCCTTTCTACAAGTGACACCAGGCCCATGAATGAAAGGAGCAGACTCTACACCACCACAGCTCCCAGGAGCAGAACCCATCACCTGCTGACCAATACAACCCACAGAAACTGAGTACCCGCTCATGTCCATTTTCCTAAAGTAAATCCTGAACTTAGATCTCCTTCTGTACAGGTTTGATTTTTTGTTTGGTTTTTGTTTCAAACATTACGAAAAGATTTCAGGCATTGCTGGTGTGATTAATTCAGTGACCTTTATACAATGCAAAACAGAAATGTTTAGACAGTCTCAAATTGTGTCTTCTCAACACAGTTCCACACTATACATTTCCTTACCCAGACACCATGCAAAATATTATTCCTTACCCAGACATGCAAAATATTATGTACATCAAAAGAACTAACAAATAACAGGGATAAAACAAATAAAAGGAAAGTCCAAAGATCCCCAGGGAGGTCGAATGAACTCAGTTCAAAACACTCACTCACTCATTCACTCATTATCTGAACTGCTTAATCCAATCCTGGGGTGGGGGGGCAGACACACCCAGGATAGGGCACCAATCCATCGCTCCAATTCAAAACAGCAGTCGTTCATTTTTGAGTCACTGATTTGAGCTACCATCTCTGATGTAGACGCATGTCATTGTTTGATTGGTCTGAGTGACACTTGAATCCTCTGACTTCTCCACCTCTGACATTTATGGGGTGAAATTAGTTTTGAATAACGCGAGAGTCAAAAAGACACAACAGGATTCATAAATAAATATTACACGTTTTATAAATAAAATTTTATCTACAAATATATAAAATGAGCTGCACGCTTGTCAAATTTCAAATTTGTCAAATTTGCAATTGTCAAATTAAAATAAATAAATAAGTTTAAAAAAACTATTTGGGAACTCACTACCATGCTTGTGCATTCACTTATTTGTGGATCGTTTCTTTTAGGCATCGTGTAGCACATATTCGAATCACTTACATTCATTCAAAATTTTTCTAGGTCTCCTATTGCCAATCAGAATGTAAGGCAATGCGGTTCCTAAATTTAAAGATGCAGACTTTTGAATAAGTCGAAGACAATAGCTGTTCCTTTATTTGACGTCACAGTTTACACGCGTGGCATCGTCCAGAGGATGTGTGACCAACAGAAAAGGCTTACACTCTTATACACATTTTGCCGCCATTGACGTACTTGTCAAGATCGCGCATACCCCTCTTTCTTTCTATTTTAGATTATCTTTTTGGTGTTTTTACTTGAAGCGGTGCTGCTTAACAATGATTCTCACGGGAATGTGTGGTGCCAAGCAGTGACTGGAACTGCCTGGTACTGGTTCTTCAAGGATATCTTACACACAACAACAGGTGTTCTGTACTCCTTACTCCCAAACAAGGCCCTGTGAGGCCTACCACTTTTTAACTTCAGTACACATATTCAGCATACAGGTGGGCCCCGGTAGGGCGAGCACTCTGCGACATTTAGAAGTTATTTCCAAGAAACAAATTCCCCATTTTTTCCCTCTCTATGTAAAGCGTCCTTTGGGTTTGTGAAAGGAGCAATATACATTAAATACATACATTTAATAAATAAATAATATAATATAAATAATAATAAATAAAAGAAAATAATAATAATAATAATAATAATAATTACTACAATAATAATAATTAAAGGTCCAGTTATCCATTGTCGCAGTATAGCAAGAATCAGACCCCTTAAATTCACACAAACCTGGACCGTCATAAAAAAAAAACAACTTTCAACACATCTTCCTTTAACCAGGCTATAGTCAACCCCATAATTAACCTCCCGGATTAAAATTCTGCACACTACAGTCACGCATCATGAAGACTACAGTCATGTATCAAGCTAGATGGAGTCGTACCAATATTAGGAAGATGTTTTTTCTCAATTAATACCATTTATGAAAATTGCCTCTATTACACCCTATGATAAAGAATAACATTTAAATCCTGATACATCTTGTATTCCATGTCCTAAATTGAAGATGAATACATAGAGTTTACATGCTGGTTAAGAAAGCTATTCATTTTTTCCCATTAAGCATCTGTTTAAAATATACAGTGCCTTACCTCAGAGTTGAAGACATTTGGACCAACTTCCAAATGTTTTTGCAAGCTTAACTTACAGGAGCTTTGAAAGGTATTGAATTGTAGCCTGATTCACAGTGGCACTTTATATCTGATTTGAAGTCATGTTTTTGATTTGTGTTTGTGTTTTTGTTTTTTTTTCTGATTTGTGAAGTGTTTTGCACTTCCAGGCCACCGTAAAAGCTGCACTTTCAAGGCAAACTAATTAATATGATCATCGTTATCAGTAGTAGTAAACCCTCTAGAAACATCTCATATTAGAATTAACAGTTGTACGTAGTATGTGTTTTGGTTCACAAATAAGCACAGATTGTATTTATTTATTTCTCCCAAACAGTTGATTCCTTAAAAAGACGTGTAGGCTTCACCATCTGCACAACGTCCTTTTTAAACGTTATTAGTCAGCGTTAGGCTCTAACTCACTTTCCACTGGTCTCTTTGGTGGCTGTGCATTAGATTTTCCTTAACAAATGACAGTATGCTTTTAAAAAATCATATCTTAATATTTTTTTTAACTACTGACAAGACAAAAAGCACGTCGTGGAGTACAGTGTACTCTTCGTGTAGAATGGAAGCGCCTTGTGAAATACTGCGATATAAAGTTTGCATTTTCCTTATGCAAGATTGACTGCGCCGTCCAACCACACCTTTATTTTACAATATGCCATACAACTCACACTTTACTTTGCTGAACTGCATCTCTCGTGAATGGTAACCCTCCTCGAGATACGACGCCTAATGGGCGTGATCAATCAGAGCTAGAGCTCGTTAGGGGACTGTCGTTTCTTACTGACTGCATAGTGCTTCCAACCCAAACTCCTCCCTGCTTCCGCCCACCGCCTGATCTGGACCAGTGACAGGAAGGAGTGCGGATTTAATTCACTAATCGTCGAAATATAAGATGCATTTGATACTTTACAAAGGCTTCAGTCTTGGAGGAGAGGTCTCACTGTGTAGCCCACTGTAGGCTGCAATTTGTCTCGGCCAGAGTTTTGCAATCCCTGATTCATTATGTAAAAAAAAATCTCGCTGCAAGATAAACTGTCAAAGGATTACTTTCAGTTAAAATTAGCCTAGCAAATTAACGTCTGAGCAATGCAAGGAGTTAAATGTGGAGCAGCCTATCAGTGGAAGATTCCAGAATTGATATCCACAGTATTCAACAATAGTAAACTCTTTGATTACATGTTAAGCAAGGAATGACAACAATAAACAGTAGAAATACAGAAGAATAAAGACATGGCAAAAGAGACAATTAAAAACAGAGAAGTGCAAAATATCGATTAAAAAAATCAATTAGCCAAACTGTTATGTCCAGCTAACCTTTCTTTCATGGTAGTGATCACAGTATGAGGTTAACCTGTAAAATCAGATTACTGGCAGCATCAGATTAGTGGAATTTACAGCAGGCCATAGGGAAAACAAGGATTAATCACCAGGATGAGAATCAGAAGGAAACAGCACGATCGGGTGACTGCTTCAGCATCACCCCTGGGACGAGGCAGTTTTGCATATGGGTCCACAGATCGATGCAGTGCAATAATCTGTAACCTTTCGTAAACGAACCCAGATGTCTCCGCTCACATCGCCACGTTATCCGTCATGCAGCAATGTTACGAACACAAAAGCCAGACATGCTGTGGAATTACACTGACATAACAGAGAAACAGATGAGCACTTTAATGTCAAAGTACGTTAATTTTTGGGAGATGATTCTGTCAAGGCCATTTCAGATAAGGTCCTAGAGTGCTAGGATTGGTTGCAGGTCATAGTAATTCAGGCTAATTTGCTACGTGCTATGAAACCTATCCTCTTTGAGTGAGTCCCGTAGGTGGCGTGCACCTTGATTTAATCTGACACCACACAGAACTGGGAGAGAATCTGCCAAACACTATAAAGTAATATGCCAGAAGAAGAAGTGAAATTAGTCTACAGTGTTGCAGCACATAGTCTGATCAATTGGGTTTTGACGAGGAACTCTTGCCATTTTAAGACAAGCTTCTCCTAGGTCTTGCAGATCTCAAAGAGCCAGCACAGGCAGTGTAGCTCCCCCTGGAGGTGTACCAGTGTAGCTCACCCTGAGGTTACTACATTGCTCTAGGGTACTGTCAGGTTTGGCTTCCATCTCTGCAGACAGAGAATGAAGGCAGGTCACCTCTGGCAGCTCAGTGCAACTTAGTGTCATAGTGTGAAAATGGAACACTAACCTATTTGTCTTTCAGGTGTGCTATAGACACTCAGGGTCAGACCTCTGGCTTGGCGTTTTGAGATGAGGCAGAATTTTAATTTCTGCTATCATGCAGTAAACGGATCAGAGTATTTTTTTTTTTTTAGAGTTGCTCTCACCTTTCTGTCTCTCTGGCTCTCACCCCCC
>JAOXYF010000027.1:23345054-23352803 GCA_028565775.1 Sternarchorhynchus goeldii | reverse complement strand
ACATACATACATATACATACATATATATACACGTACATACACATACATACATATACATACACGTACATATACATACACATACATACACATACATACACATACATACACATACATACATATATATATACACGTACATACACATACATACACATACATACACGTACATATACATACATACATATACATACATATATATACACGTACATACACATACATACATATACATACACGTACATATACATACATACATATACATACACGTACATATACATACACATACATACACATACATATACATACATATACATACATGCATACATACATACACATACATATTCATACATACACATAAATATACATACATACACATACACACATTAATACATACAAAAAACATCAGATAACATAATCCACAGCACGTATCCACATGTGTTAAGTGTTCAGTAGATGAAAGTAGTATCGTGAAAGTGTAGAAAAGAGAAGAAAACATTCATATCTTTCTTCCTTCTCTCACCAAGGCAGAGGAAGAAAGAAATGAAATCCTAATAAAGCCTTGGAAAAGGAGTAAACAAAGCGTGCCATTTCTCTCTCTATCACTCACTCTGTTTCTGTCTATCACTCCCTCTGTTTCTCTCTCCTTTGTTTTCTCTCTCTCTCTCTCTCTCTCTCTCTCTCTCTCTCTCTCTCTCTCTCTCTCTCTCTCTCTCTTCTGTGCTGGCCTTGGGCTGTCTCTCTTGTTTGCTGAAGGTTGAATCTTGGTCTCGTTGAAAAGACCCCACAGCAAACATGTCCCCAAGAGTGTGTGTGTGTGTGTGTGTGTGTGTGTGCCTCCTTTGTGCATGCACGTGAGTGTGCGTGTGCATGCGTGCATGTGTGTGTGTGTGTGTGTGTGTGTGCACGTGTGCATGTGCGCGCGCTCTTGTGTGTGTGTGTGTGTGTCCATTCAGTGCAACACATTGCCGCAGCCTTGCAGCCTCTGCAGAAAACATCAGGGCCCAGGGCCCACATTCATCCGCCACACACACGCTTTTGTTCCACTGAACACAGTGTCAGGCCAATCTAATAAAGACCCATGTGAGATCTCCGAAAGGAGACGCAGCCTCTTACTGTAGCAGCTCCTCTCCTCCCTGCTGGCTGTGTGTGTGTGTGTGTGTGTGTGTGGTCCTCCTTCCCTCACTGCACCTCCCCGCAACTCAACTCTTTCCTTATTTTTCATTCTTTGCCTCTCATTTCTTTTCTGTCTCCCTCTACCCACAATGCCCCTCTTCGCACCTTCTACTTGTACTTTTTTATCTCTCCGCCACTGTCTCTTTGCCTTCTTTCAGATTTGTCTTTATACGTTCGCAAAGAGCAGGCAGATGGCAGGGCCTTGTCATCTAAAGGTTATGTGGCTAATAGAAGCCCCTGTCAGGCAAGGATTTGTAGAGCAGGGCAGATTGAGCCGATGTATATGGTACTACCTCAGTGCCCATGATTCACTTCTTCCCTCTGGTGGACCAGCAGTGCTGAAAGGAACTGATGTAAGCAAGAAGGTTCTGTTTGTCCAGCCTTTTTAAAAAGTCATGAGGTCCCGAGCCGGTGTATCTATTATTGAAGCAGAAAGGGGGGGGGGGGTCTGACAGACCAATGGCACTTCTCACCTCTCAAGACGCAATCCCTTTCATCATCATCATCATCATCATCATCATCATCATCATCATCATCACCTCTTCTAATATTCCTGCCTGCTGCAGTTACTCGAGGTGTTTGCCATGTGAGACATTTGGTAAGTGTGATATGGGTTTTTCATTTACATGATGACGATATAAATTCTTCGGGTTTGTTTAGAAAATTGGGTTCATTTGTTGGTTACAGAGAGTAATGATAAAGAACAGACAGACACACACATTGCGAGATATTAGCTTTGTGTGTGTGTGTGTGTGTGTGTGTATGTGTGTGTGTGTGTGTGTGTGTGTGTGAGAGAGAGAGAGATAGGATGAAGGCATAAGATAGAAAAACGCTGTAAGACTTAAACATTCACTAGAGGAAGGTTTGCGAACAGTCATTTCTGGGTGAGTAGAAAGGTTATCATTTCTATCTCAACGTCATGTACGAAAGTCAGACTTTATGGGCCCCTCTCTCCTGCCATGTGCGCTGAGACGTTCAAGCCAAAAATGAGAAAACGTGCCATTTCAAACATTCTCCTCAGGAAGATAGACTTTGATTTTGGTCATAGCTGACAGGATTTGCACATTAAGTCTCAGGCAAATAAAGCTGTAATCTCTGTTTCACTGTAGACGCAAAACAGCTTACCACATAGACACACTCATTCAGTGTAAACACGCAGTCCTTTTAGTCCAGTGAAAAGCTCACACATGCAGTCGTATGGTTTAGCACAGGAGAACGTGAGAAGCATCTCCTCTCTCCTTCACACCTCTGTCCTCACACCCATCTCAGTTTGTGTGTGTGTGTGTACTGTGTTCTGATCCGCAGTGTGTGTACGTGTGCGTGTGTGTGTGCGTGTGTGCTGTGTGTTCTGATGCACAGTGTGTTCAGTCCCTGCCAGTACTCTTTGCATCAGTGTACTGCATACAGCAAGTATATTTTGTTCATAACTGCGTGTGACATCCTGTAATTGGACGGTTATAGATACATATGCCAGACACTTTATTAGAAAGACTGCTTTACTAAAAACGCAGTGTAGATGTACAGGACAACCTTAAATAGAGTTCCTGATGCATCTGCTGCAATAGCCAATTAGCTGAAGCACGTCGTCTAGACGTTCACTGTCACAAATGAGGATTGTTTGGGTGGGCAAGCCACTCTGAACCCATAAGTGGCATGGATGCATGTAGAAGCACCAACACCACCAGACCACCTCATAAAACTGCAGCAAGCGCACCCGCGAAGCCGTGCCGCTACCACGTCAGCGCTAGTGCTGCATTGTGAGTAGACCTCCACCCAGATCTGGTCATCAGTGTTCCTCCTGTCAGAATGTGACCAGTGAGACTAAACCCAGTAGAGAAGTTCGGAGCCATACGCTCACAACAACTTCTACGCTAATAACACCGTTATACAAGGCACCTTCACAAGGCGGTTAATGAGTGTAGGTATGAGGCAAGGTTTTCTAATAAAGTGTTTAAGTGTATGTACAATAGAACTTCCAGAGAGGTATATTTACCAAAAAACTTCTATGTAATTCAACTGACCACTGCAGTAACAGAACCTCTCTTCATTAGCAGCAATAAATCACAATAACGCCAAGCTGCTGGTCCAGTTTAATATGGAAAAGTTAGAGTGACTTTGTGTATGCCGTGTGAGTGCTCTGTTAAGAGACAGTCCGTACTGCTTACATCAGCCTTCATCAGGATGTAATAACACAAAACATGTGGTTTTTTTAGTCCCACCTTGCCTATGAGTTTGGCTCTTCATGCGATGGTTCAAGGTAAAATGGGTTGCCATGGTTGCGTTTTCTGCCTCACTCCACTTCCTTGGGTCTTTCAGCACTGTTTTTTTTTCTTCTCCTCTCATGTTTCTTCCAGTTTTCAAGGGCATTTCTGTAATAGCTCAGAGTGAGAGAGCAAAGGGTGTGTGTGACAAACCGCTCAGAGAATTTTCATACCACAACAGTCATTCAGTTGGGAGAGAAAAGAGAGGACAGGAGAGGAGAGGAGAGGAGAGGAGAGGAAGGGAGAGGAGAGGAGAGGAGAGGAGAGGAAGGGAGAGGAGAGGAGAGGAGAACGGGGTCTTTATTTCCTTTTCATTATTTGTGTTTTTGTATATATCAACATGTTTGTACATGTGTGTACATGTGTGTGTACACGTGTGTCTGTACGTGTGTGTTTCTTGTGTGTCTGTGTTTCTTGTTGGAGCTCTGCCTCTCTGACTCAAACAATTTGACCTTTCCTCATTAATCTCCTCTGGAGAGGAGAGGAGAGGAGACGAGAGAAGCAGCATTAATCTCCTCTGGAGAGGAGACGAGCAGCATTAATCTCTGGCCTGGTGGGAGTCTCTGCTCTAACGCCTGCTGAACTGTCTGTAGGCCAGACCCAGTCAGGCCAGTAGAGATCTCAGCCCAGCACAGCCTGCAGCCTGCCCAGAGAGCCTGCTTCCTTCACCACCTCCTCCTCCACCTCCTCCTCCTCCACCTCCTCCTCGCTCTCCATGCTCTCCGGTTCCCACCGATGAACTGCAAGCCCAGTCTTATTTCACGTCAGACACTGAACCAGTGCACAGCCAAATTCACTAATACCTGGCGCGGTGGTCAGTGCCCAATGCTCAGTGCTCAGGTCAGGTGCTGGGAACTTAAAGAAATAAACCCTCAACTGCCTGGAAGAAGCAAGACAACAATTTAGCAAAAGGCCAAGCATCGAACCTTTTGTCAAAAGGAAAGTTTCTGGCCAAAAGGCTGCATGTCAGTCAGCCAGACTTTAAAAGTCAACGCCTAATGGCTGACAATCGAACTCAAATGCTGAGACGTTTTGAATTTAATCACACAAAGAAAGCTAAGCGTTTCTCGGCATGCTGGAGTGGCCTGCAGTGCTGTGTGGGTAGCGGTTCACAGAGATCCACCAGAAAGTTTTAAACATCAATAACTGCTTTCTAAGCCAGTCGCATGCTATAGCGCTTCCTGCGTTAGCATATCGAGCTCCCACTCACTGAACACTTCAGTAAATAAGACCCTAACAAAACTGTTCTGAAAACAGTGGATTTATAGTGAAAGTAATACAACCGATGTAATATCCAACCTAAATAATACTCATGTTTTATGTGATTTTTTTTTAAGATGGAGCTGTTCAGACTCCGTTGCTAATGGCGATGCTCATCATGAATGGGACAAAGCGATCTCCAGATCTCCAGATCTCCAGCTCTCTTCGTCTTTGCTACGTACATCTTGAAGGTTTCGAAGTCAGCAAAACTATAGTTCTCTTGCAAATCCACATCCATATGAGACTTGTCAGTGTCTGCCATTTGGAAAGACTGCAAAACAGTGAATCTTTCTTTGTGCTGTTTTTCTTTTTACAGACAACATGTAGTTATACAAACTGTTTGGTTTTGCTGCCTGACGTGTCATCACATCAAGAAAACATCCCACCCTACCGGATGAAACACTTCCACTTTGCCGTGACGGTTTCAGTTTGGTTCTGAAATAATGTAGAGCTCTTTGCCGTTGCACAAAGCCAAACCCACCCTCCCACTGAAACAGCCAATGGGAGCAGTGGTCATTAACATAGAAAATCAACATGTCATTCAAGAAGCACAGGGAACTGTTAAACTTGGTCTGCTTTTATGCACACAGCATAGGACGGGCCTCTTCTGGGTGAATATTTGGATAAAGTGCAATTTAGTGCACTTTGCTTTGGTTCTAATGAAGACACGCAGACAGATGTATTGACATGTTAATTTGAAGGACAGTTTAAATTGCTCATTGTCTGATATTTTGGAATCAGGATTTTTAAAATATTTTTTCTTCCTTTGTACTCCATCCATTAAGTTCTTTCAAAAGGTCTTTCGTAACACGTAAAAATCAAAGCGCTTCAATTTGCAATGACAAGACATTTTTTGACATGCAAAAAATGGTATAATTTAATATGCTCTTATGTCCGGACCTCATCAGTATTTTCTAAAGTGGTCTATGCTTTTGTGTGTGTGGATGTATATCTTTTTGAGTGTGTGTGTGTGTGTATGTGTGTTTAAAGCTGAAGATGATGCATGGTTTTCCCAGTATCATAATTCCCTACCCAGTTCCTCAGGTCCATGTGACCATTTTCACGTCACGACACTCCGCAGGTAGTGCCCCCTGTGCCCCGGATCCCTATCTGGGTGGAGAGTGAGGCAGGCCTCCTCACCTCCGACCCCCCACTTCTCCTGTTGAACTATGGGACACTGCAGTCCTTATTTTGGTTCCAGGAACCATTGCATGAGTCACTGGCATCCACTGTTTCAGATGCTGACCTCACGGCTTCCAGCGACTTAAACTGTTTATGCAATTTCCCCCCCACAATTGAAATCTTAGCCAGGAGACGTGATGATTCAGATGAGAGGAACAAACCTGCGTGCTAATGGCGCATTTGTGCGGTGGGGCTCACGGCCCTTCCGTTGTCAGCACAGTCGGCGTTAGCGGCGCACCTCAGGTGGGCGGCTGATGTTACACTGGCAGCCCAAACCGAGCTGGGTGTCAGACCTTGGGAGTGTGTAGAAAGACAGCATGATAATCCAGCAGCAGAGAGCTAGAGACCAGCACTAGAACTGGACACACACACACACACACACACACACACACACACACTGACACTCACACACTCTAGCACACGCACAGATCCGCATTATTAAAGGTGTCACCATGCTCACACAGAATTAGGTTGTCAATCATCATGACTCCTGTCTGCAGAGAGGGTGTGTGTGTGTGAAGAGAGAGATAGATAGAGAGAGAAAGAGAGGAGAGATGGAGAAAAGGACAGACAGAGAGAGAGAGAGACAGTGAGAGAGAGAGAGAGAGAGAGAGAGAGATAAGTCCATCCTCTTCTTCCTCTTCTTCCTCTCCCCTTATCCTCTCACCCAACATCACTCTCATTCTCTCACTCACTCTCTGCATTCCCCTCTTTAAACAATGAAGAGACATCTCACAAACTGGCCTACGCCATCATCCTTGCCCTACTCCGCCCTTTCCGACACCCCTCCTCTCTCTCTCTCTCTCTCTCTCTCTCTCTCTCTCTCTCTCTCTCTCTCTATCTCTTCTTTCATCCTCCTTTCTCTCTGTCCCCTTTCCGACCTGCCAAAATATCACAACAGTTTTTTTTTTTATCACATTTTTGTTTTACACACCGTGTCACTGATCAATGCAGCTGAAATGCCACAACTCCATCAGGGCTGCGGGTGGTGTTACCGGAGCCGCAGTCCATTGGAGCCTATCTGCTCCATCTGAGCCTCTGGGGCGAAATGTCGCGCTGGGAGACAGAGAGGCTAAACCAACATATGTCAGCCGGTCCGTCATCCCTCGTTGGGCCGTCACGGAGGCCTCGGGCGGACGGGGGTGGGGGGTGGAGGGGTGGAGGGGCCACAGGCAGGCTGGAAGAGTCAGGCAGTCACGGCCCAGTGATATCACAGGATGCTCCGGGGGCCAAAGGGCTGGTGGAGGTTGTGTGTGTGTGTGTGTGTGTGTGTGTGTGTGTGTGTGTGTAGAAAGAGTGAGATGTGGCTGGTGTGTAATCTCCATGCATGGTGGCATCGACCAGCAGTGGAGCTAATCAACCTATCAGCTCAGTGACATTATCAGGCCAATTAAACACGACCTGTCGGCTTGGATATTGGGACATGAGGAGAGAATCCTTGGCTTAAATAACTCTGTCCCTCCCTAGGGAGCAAGTGTCCCTGTGTTTCTCGCCAGGGCGCGAGTGTCCCTGTGTCCCTATCTAGGGAGCAAGTGTCCCTGTGTCTCTCTCTAGCGAGCGAGTGTCCCTGTGTCCCTCCCCATGGAGCGAGTGTACCTGTGTCCCTCCCCATGGAGCGAGTGTACCTGGGTCCCTCCCTAGGGAGTGAGTGTACCTGTGTCCCTCCCTAGGGAGCAAGTGTACCTGTGTCCCTCCCCATGGACTGAGTGTACCTGTGTCCCTCCCTAGGTGTGACACTGTGTCCATGTGCTCCTATGTCGAACTCCATGTCTGGGAGGCCCAGGGAAACCGGCTCATGCGTTGAACCAGCAACAACCACAATCACATAAAGCACCTCGTAACTGAGAGCTATACACGGTTACCAGATTTTAAAAAAGAC
>JAOXYF010000027.1:23332554-23342554 GCA_028565775.1 Sternarchorhynchus goeldii | reverse complement strand
GGTCGAATCAGGAGAGAAGACACACAACCCCTCAGAAGCTTCCAGAAGGTGCCATTAGAATAAGTAGGTGTGCGTCAGATTGGGCTGGAAGCGATAGGTGTTAGCAGATATTTTAAGAGTGAAAAGCGCATTTTGGAAGAGTGAAAGAGTGATAGAGTGAAAGAAAAAAGTGTATTGTTTTGAACATGGGCCTTTTTTAGAGGTGTGTTTTGGCTCAGAAGAGCGAGAGTCATGTGGGTTTTGTCTTCCCAAAACGGATCAGAAAGTTCTCATTCTTTGGACCTGAGAAGCATAGGGCTTTTTAATTTCCAGTCCATAAACAGTTCTTAGGATGTGATGGCTGTGTGCTACATGTCCGTGCAACTCCATTCATGAGAAATTCTTCATGTACTTTTCTATTGGCAAAGCTGAATGCCTACAGAAGCAAAGCTGGTTCATTTTCTTAAAAGCCATTCTTCTGCTGTCCTTGAAGTCTCCACATTACAAACACTCATGTCTTTTAGCTTTTCATTCGGTCAGTTGAATAACTTTCGCCCACACGTTCGACCCACCCACCGTCAGATGAATACACAAACATGCAAACGCACACACGCGCACACACACACTCACGCGGTGAAAAGAAAGAGGTTTGACCTTGTCCACACAAGCCTGACTGCATTACTTGCTGCAAATCCTTATTCGTGGGTGAAGCCTGACTCCACCTGCATAAGCCATGCTAATGGAAGGAAGAGGACTACAGAATAACTTCAGCTCTGCTGAAGGTGGAGGCCATGTGTTCTGTGCCCTCCATCTCTGTCACGTCTGATTTCAGTTGCTCTGGGCAGACTGTGCTTTATGTTGAGATAACATAAAACACAGGGGTTAAGAACTCTGGCCCTATAATCCACCTGGCTCCACCTGCAGGGCTGAGAAGTAGGTGTAGCAAGAGACGTAGGTGTAGCAATAGAAGAAGGGAAATGATGTTACTACACAGCTGCATGTTTCAGCTAAATAAAACTAGCAAATTGAAATGTCTCTCAGCACTGATGCAGGTGTGTGATGTGGGTGTGTGTGGGGGGGGGGCGGCTGGGGTTGATGTTTGATGCAGGTGTGAGCATGTCATTGAGAGTGTGTGTGTGAAACTCATGTCTGATGCAGGTATGTGCATGTGAGTGTGTGTGAGTGAAACTGAATTTCTGATACGGGTGTATGTGTAGTTCATGCAGGTGCTTGCATTTGTGTGTGAGTGTGAGTGTGTGTGTGTGTGTGTGTGTGTGTGTGTGTGTGTGAGTGTGGCTGCTGCGTGATGCATGTGTGTGTGGCAGACTTGGTGACACACCCAGGGAATACAATGATCAAAGGAAACAAGGCCTTTCTTTATGGCTCACTCTGTCTTTATTGTGTTTATTGTCTGGGCTCCACAGGGACTGAAACGCCCAAGTCTTGTCAATTAAAACCCCCTGTCAAGCCCTCTACACTGATAAAATACTTCTAGCTCTGAAGGCCACGGCAGGCATTGTGCAGAGGTGTATTTGTAGAGAAAGGTCTATTGAATTTCCTTAGAGTTGCATCAGTGTGTTAAGCCTGCCTTAAACAAATAGCAAATGTACAACAAGGGTTTAACAGAACTCTATTCTCCATTTGAATCTTTTGGAAATATTCCAAATTTACAGTTAAACTGAGGGTTTGCTAGTTCAGAGGAAGTACAGAAAGTCTACATCCTTGTTTCAGTGATCATCGGCTTTGACAACCACTGTATGCGATAATGCTAAATGAGATTTTCCCGTAGAACACTTGTAGATTTTCCTCCAGTCAGCTTTCTGTAGCACAGGGACACTCCTGCATATTGGTTCTAGCACTTTCTGTCTGTTCCTAAGGTGTAAAAGTTTCAATGTGACAGTTCAGCGAGAACTTCTGCACTGCAGTAAGTCATATGGTGTGTGGGAGTTTCCTGCACCTGCAACTGTCCCATGAGAAGACAGTAAAGGTGCTTATCAAAGACAGATCTCCAGTAATGATCTCCAGTGATAATCTCCAGTGATCTCCAGTGTTGATCTCCAGTGATCTCCACTGGATAATGCATGAACAAAGGCATTCTGGTAAAACAAAAAAACTCTTGCAGCCTTCTTGCAACCAAAGCTTTAATTAATGGTTGTAAAAGCAGAATACAAGCAGTTAAGCCTGCTGGTGAGAGTATTCTAGAGTGTGATGGAGAGTTCTAGAGTGTGATGGAGAGTTCTGGAGTGTGATGGAGAGTTCTGGAGTGATCAGTCAGGTTTAACATGTTGCTTTCAGGCAACACAGCAGAAGGAAACGTGAATTCTGTTTGTCTGGATAAGGTTGTATTTGAAAACTGTTTCCAAGTACTTCCTGACGTGGGAGTGTTAGTTTGTTTCTGCGCGCACACGTGTAAGAACTGCCGAGGGTGGCAGAAACAACACTGTGAGGAGAGCAGTTGAATTAAAGATGAAGAACGGGTAGACCTGCGAGAGCATGCCGGGAGAGCGGACGAGCGCACTCCCCACCTCACACAGGCCACGGTGTCCAGTGCAAATGAAAGCCATTAATAAAAGTCCTGGAAGAACTGCTAGTAAATGAATGTGGAAAATGTGAGAGGAAATACTAGAATGTGTGAGCTGGCATCAATATTCCAGCCTCTCTGGCTCCTTCTTCTCCGCAATATGTTAAATCTTTCGTTTCTTGAAATGAACAGGCAGAAAAAGCCTGGAATGTGGAGAAGGATTGTGTGATGTGGAGAGAGAGAGAGAGAGAGAGAGAGAGAGAGAGAGAGAGAGAGAGAGTTCCAACTCTGAGACAGCATATCTGGGGTCGGATACAAGCGTTCTGTCCAAGATTCAAGCAGCTGTACTAAAGGGAATGCGGGGGATGTGTGTGAGTGTGTGAGCCCCACGTCATGTCATGATAAATGTACCACGCCAGTCCTAGACCATCCGAGACACTCTCCATCCCTCTCTCTGACTCCCCCACTCTCATAAACAGGTGCGCCAGATCAGAGAAGAGGATCCATCTCTCTCTCTCTCTCTCTCTCTCTCTCTCTCTCTCTCTCACACACACACACACACACACACCTCTCTGAATGTCCATCCCTGACTTAATATAGCCAACCTTGTAATCAAGCTTTATTAAACACAGAGGATGTTGTTTGAGACAAATGGTATTCACTGTTTGTGTCTGAGAGGATGATTGTGGTATGGGGCCTCTTCCTCTTTGTCCCAGTGGGTCTGAGGCTCTTTTTGGACTTCCGTGCACCATGGTAACCATAGTAATGAACCAGTGGTGAAATGTGCCAGGTGTCCTGCGGTTCTGCATTTATTAGTATCTGGATATACACGTGTGGGGTTCTGAGATGCAAGGGCTTTACAGAACTTTACATGATCTGCACACCACCTGGATTTTCTCTCTCTCTGTCCACGTTCAGCTCTAATTGTTCTCCACTTTGTGAACTAACACCTTCCCTCTTTAGGACTTCCGCTGCAAGTAAACATTGTCTTCAGGGTTACGAAAGTTGCCCACTGGAGCACCATTAACATATCATTTGATCTTGGGTTTTGCACATGCTTCGCAGATCCAAGCCATCCTAAAGATATGTGTTATAGCACGCACCTGTCGCTCTGTACGCGTGTGTGTGTGTGTGTGTGTGTGTGTTTTAGAACTACCGCTCAGAGATCTTTATTGCTCTCACTCCCTCGCGCTCTCTCACCACCACCCCCGTGTAATACGGCACTGTTATGAGGTACTGAGGTGTTTGTTGAGACTTGGTTTCATTTCTTCGGTCAGACTGAGCACTGTACTAAGGGAATAGCGTGTCTTGCTAAACATGGAAGAGTTATGAACCGGGGAAAAGAGGGTGCTGGAAAAACATGGAAAAAGACTGATGTAGTAAAGGAGGAAAGGTGTCCTTCCCCTTGTATGGACATACAACACCCAGATACACACACATATACATACACATCCAACACCCCAAATGCACAAACATAAGCATACACACACACACACACACACACACACACACACACACACCTACACACATCTACATGCACGCACAGACCCTAACACCCACTCACACACACACAAACACACTTATATACCCACTTATGCAGAATGCAGATGCTGGCAGTGCTGGGCCATATCTCTGTGCGTGGGGTGCAGGGGAGGAGGAGGAGGAGAGCACGGTGTAAGGAGGATGCAGCTAGGGTAGGCTAATTACGGCCGCTCACGCCTGCGGGGGAGCGAGCCTCGTTCATCTGCAAAAGATCACAGACAGCCCTGCGTGTCAGGCCACCCAGCACACTGACCCCACACTCTTCAAAATGCCCCTGACTCCCCGGCCTCTCCCAGAGCAGCCCTCTGAGTGCCACACGACTCTTCATCTCTGTAAGTATGTCTGTTTGTGTGTGTGTGTGTTTATGCATATGGCTTCATTACATTACAACCCTGCTGGATTTCCTTAACCCTTCAAACCCCCCACCCTTTTTCCCCATTGTATTATGTACACTGCATTATGTGTGCATTATGCACACAGGTGTTTATTGACTGTTAGTGGCACAGGCCTGCTCTGGGAAGCAGATACGTGCTTGGGTGTACACACCTGTGAGTGCACACACCTGTGAGTGTACACACCTGTGTTTCTAAACATCTCTGTGTAGGCACACCTGTGGGTGTACACGCCTGACCGAGCAGCACACGTCAGTGCTCCGGCTCCTGCCCAGCCAACACTCACTCCAGCAACAAACTCCCAACAACCTAAAGGTTTAGACATTGCACAGGTCTGAGGGAGTAAAAAAGAAAGCCAAAAATGGCCCCTCTGTGGAGTAACGCCCATCCGGGTGGAGTCACATCCATCCAGTGCGGAGTCATGCCTATCCGGTGTACAGTCACTTCTATTCGGGCGGAGTCATGTCCATCTGAGGAGGAGTCACATCCATTCCGGGTGGAGTCATGTCCATCCGGGCAGAGTCACGTCCATCTGGGCGGAGTCATGTCCATCTGGGCGGAGTCACATCCATCCCAAGTGGTGTTGCCATGGCCATGCGCCTCTGGAATTCTGTATTTTGTTACTAAATCATGTGCAGCAATTTTGACCTTCTTTCAATTTTCCTGCTTGTTCAGAGTTGCGGTTTTGCACTTGTAATTTCAGAGAACACTGCAAAGATGAAAGGTCTAGTATAAATGCACATTCCCTTGTGTCAGATTCACCCAGCCCTTTGAACACCTCCCGTATCCTCCTGCTCTCTCTCTGTCTCTCTCCCTCTCCCTCCCTGTATCTCTCCCTCTGTCCCTCCCTGTATCTCTCCCTCTGTCCCTCCCTGTATCTCTCTCTCCCTCTGTGTGTATCGCTTTCATTCCAATCCCTCTGTGTTTATCTCTCTCTCTCTCTGTATCTCTCCCTCTCTGTGTGTATCTCTCTCTGTCTCTCTGTGTATCTCTCTCTCCGTCTTGCTCCATCTCTGTGTGTATCTCTCTCTCTCTCTCTCTCTGTCTCTCCGTCTCTTGTCTGGTATTTGTAACTACTTGCTTACATTTCATCTGGAGTACATTACTAGCAGTACATTGCTGTAACTGCAGATGAAAAAAAATCTGTTTGGTAATTACGCTGATTCTGCGGGTACTTGTAACAGATCATTTAACTGGATGCAGTTGATTACAGGAGTGTTTGTGCACATGATCAGACTTTGTGAATGTACAAGACTGTGAATGTACAAGAGCGACTACTCCCACCAAATGTCTTAGAAGTTTGTGCCAGGCAGTTTTTGTGCATCCAAAGCAAATTCAAAGACAAACATTCAAACAAATAGATATTCATGTAAACATCTACAGCCACTGCACGCCATGGTGCATTTATTTGTTGTGTAGTGTCGTTTAATTCTCCATCCCATAGCTTTTCTGCCTCTCTCCTGTCTCTCTCTCTCACCTCAATCATACGTCTGAGGGGGCGGGACTACAGATATGTTGGGATGATTCACTGAGGCGTACAGGAAAAACACATACAGTATATGAATAACGTTATAGGGGGAATTAGGTGTAGCATTGTGGCAGGTGGACAGTCATCCCAGAGAGTGTAGAAGAGATGCAGCCAAGGATGTGAGGGGAAGGTGTGGGACATGGCTGCTGCATCCAGAGCAAAGCCAGGTGATGGCAGATGTACCAAGGCACTGGAAGCTGCATGGAAATGCCTTCATTAGGGCCCTGTCCAGAGGAGCACTTTCCACTGCGGTTTAATATCATCTGACACATTACTGCACTATAACACAACAGCATGCGCAAACAGAGATTATCCCAAAAAGCCTCTGGGGTTCAGAAAGTACAGCTCCAAGTGCATTATGGGATTTACACTGAGAGTCCACCAGAAAGCTAAAGGAGCAGGTACTGAAGAGAGTGAGCAGCCAAAGTCACCAGAGAAATGCTTCAGCGCTGCTCAGTGTGGCTCTGCCAGGGATCAGTACCTGTATCAGGGATCAGTGCCTGTATCAAGGATTAGTACCTGTATCATGGATCTACACCTGTATCAGGGTTCCGTACCTGTATCAGGGTTCCGTACCTGTATCAGGGATCAGTATTTGTTTCAGGGATCAGTACCTGTTTCAGGGTTCTATACCTGTATCAGGGATGTATACCTTTATTATGGATCAGTACTTGTATCAGGGTTCAGTACCTTTTTTCATGGATCTACACCTTTTCTTCTCATGCACCTTAGCTAGTTCTGTGCTACCTTAGGTCAGGATTTTCCAAGCAACATGAAACAGTTTATTTCCCAGGGGTGTGCAAAAAAATGACACACAGACATACACATGCATGCAAACAAACACACACACACACACACACACACACACACACACACACACACACTCACAGACTGCTCATCATCAGTGCTGTCATAAGCTTTATAAAAAGCAGTCATTTTCCAAACAATTGCAGCAGCTTTCTGTGCTGTAATGGGTGTTTTATTTTTAGCACCTGACAGACAGTAATTGATAATAACAGCAATAACTCTCAGGTGTACAAGTAACAGCACAGAAGGCAGAAACTCATACACGTAGTTACATTACATTCACTATTTCAAGGAATATGCCACTTTGTTGGGACTTAAGAGAACATGACATTTACTGACTCTCATGTACAACAAAAAAAAAAAAAAACTCGAATATATCTTCAACTGCATTCTATGCCAAGGCTTTCTTAAAAATCACAAGTCAAGCAGTCAGGATGAAAATGCTTCCAAAACAAATGACAGTAGCATCGAATGTTTCTTACAATACAAAATGTGTTATCTAGAGTCAATTAGGTCTTAATCACACGTTTCCAAAGGCCCCAACTGCACTGATAGCCTTGCTTGAGCTGATTCATGATATTATGCTATAGGAATGATGCAGACTGTAAATATCAACCATCTTTACTTCTTGCTTACGTACAAACAAAGTAGGGCAGCTAATCTATATAATATATGATATAATCTAGATAATATACAAAAACTTAGCAAGCAGATCTAGAAAAATTTACATGAGATTTTGTTCTTAAAAACACACCAATTGAATGTTGAAAAACTGCAGTCAAAACAGCAAAGCCTCCATCTGGCGTGTCAGAGCTAAGAGACGATCGGTATCGCCTTAAACCCCGTCTCCAAGAGCAGGGCGCAGAACTCCACTGACACCGAGCACAAGCACTTCTCCTCTACCTGGGACAATATGTGAACAAACAGGAAAACGCCTGTGGCATGAGCTAAAGTTCCATTAATAAACTGAATTTCACACACACAAAAAAAAACTTCACCAGCTTCACCAAGAACTGTACAGTTAACTAGGTAGTGAAGTGACCAGCTCGCCCATTGTCAGGTTAGTGAGGTTGTGGCTGCCAGCACAGGCTCCACTGCATGTCAAAAACCAAGAACTTAGCTAACAGCTAAAGCTAATAACTCCAACAAGTAACTCCAGCTTATAACTATAGCTAACAGCAGCTATAACTTATATCTCCAGCTAATAACTGAAGCTAATAAGTCCTGCTAGTAAGTCCAAATAAAAACTCCAACTATAGCCAACAACTCAAACTATAAATATAGCCTATAACTCCTACTATGAGTCATTCTATAACTCCAGGTATTACCATATGTAATATCTTCAGCTAATAATTCCGGTTTTGAGAATCAGCCAATGACCAATGAACATTAACTGTTTGTACAGGTATTCTATGTTCTATGTTCTATTTTAGGTTCATGTTCTTGTTTGCTCCAAAAAGTCCCTGCAACTTATGATACTCCCAAAACACTATAACACTTAAAGTGCTATAAAACACTGTAAAGAAGTACCATTAACACTATAAAGTGCTATAAAACACTGTAAAGAAGTACCATTAACACTATAAAGTGCTATAAAACACTGTAAAGAAGTACAATTAACACTATAAAGTGCAATAAAACACTATAAAGAAGTTATATTATAACATAGATAATCAAACGATCACAATAAAATTGTATAAAACTAATGTTGACAGATCTGTTAAAAAGGACTTTTGCTGCCTTGTTTTACTGGACCACCGTCCACTGGTCCGCATTTGTCACACAAGTATCAACGGAATTTCAACACCAGGGAGGCAGTTATTCAAGTACGGCCTAAGGGATGTATCCTTCATATCAGGAGTCCTTGAGGGGCAATTTACAATCTTTGGCAATGCCATGTAATGCAAAAGAGGTGAAAAAATGGCATCTAATAGATTTCATGCATCATTTTGTGTGACCCTGCATAACACAGGAGACAGGGATTTCCTGAAATGTAAACCAGATTTAAATTAGAGAACCATACAAATATGGTGTTTTTAATTGTTCTTTCTTTTTATATATGACATTATTTTAAAAAAGTCTTAAAAAAAGGTCTTAAAGGTCATGATGTCCTTGTTTTACTGTTTGTTAAAGTCAACGAGTTTTACGCCTTCGGTAAGTTTGGGATAAGGAAAGGATGAGAATCCACAAGGTTGTCAAAACAAAAAGACAAAAGTACAAAATCTCAAGGGGAAGAGACACAGAACAGGTTGTAAACAGACAAAACCTGCAGGTATGCAGATCCCTGGGAAATATCTGGCAGTGTGGGTGAGAGGTTGAGTCTCGCTGGTGAAGGTACCAGGGGAGTACAGCTGTGGTTATACTCTAGATTACACAAGTACAGCGAAAACTGGTCTTGTAGCCACAGCTTTTTGCTCAACTGAAGCCTTAACAAACAAGTCCAAAGAAAGCTAATGTTAGCTAAACTAAATCGCCTGCATTCACTCGTATAAAGAGCATAATGGACGAGAAAAACACAACAAGTGCATCACTACAAACCCTCACATCCCTTCAGTATAACCTCTAACTGTACATAACAGTACATAACCCTATGCATGTGCAGCTTTTGGTCAATTATTTGCTCGTGAGCTATTGGCAAATAAACCAAGCAGATGCATCACCTACTGACCTACTGCTAGCTAGCATGTGTGTATCACCAAACATCCCCAGGTATCGCTCAGCTAGCTAACATTTAGCTAAACTGCAACGGTCAATCAGAGAAAACACTTACACTAGGTGTGAAGAAGTGATGTCATATATGTGAATGATCCAGTTCTTTCCAATGGCCCTTCAGTAAGAATGAAGGGAGAAAGTGACACTTATACTTGAGAGTCGTTCTTTTTTATCATGCTGCCCGAATTTCATTTACTCAGCACTCCCCACATGAAACATGAGAACAAGGCAGTCACAAGAGACACTGTCACGTTAAGGATTTGCCGGTTGCTGTTTAAACATGCCATTCAAAGTTTGAGAGAAAGAGAGAGAGAGAGAGAGAGAGAGAGCAGTGGTCAAGTGACTTAGGGAGTGAATGAAGAGAGGGAGCAGCGTTAGGGAGAACAAAGCACTGAGTCAGGGAAATAAAACTTTACTGATTGTTATGTTATAAAGCACAAATCAAAACAAAGGCATTCCTGCAGGAAGAGTTTTGTGTAGTGAGATTGTTTAATGCAGTGATGCGTCAGTCATGTATAT
>JAOXYF010000027.1:23320523-23332454 GCA_028565775.1 Sternarchorhynchus goeldii | reverse complement strand
ATGTGGCTCAAACACTACCCCATGCACCATGGACCACTGACCTGGGGTCAGCCACTTTCAGACAGCTGCCTTCATAACAGTCAAAGTGACAAAATGGATTTACGAGCGTCCTCGTCTCAACGTGCAGCACCAGCAAGTATCATGTAGTGTGGAGGAGGACAGAGCGGCCTCTTCTCTGCGTGAGCATAGTAAAATAATACCTAATGGCTGCAAAATGAAGATGACTAAATCACATGGAAAAAAACGAATCAAAATGGCATGCAGCTCCGAACGGTGCTGTGATCTAAAAGTAATAATAGGATTCTGTTTTCATTAATCCTGAATATAAAATAATTCCATGCTAGCATTTCAATTGTTTGTTAACCAGTGGAGCTGATTTCAGCATTCTTCCAGCACGAGGCTCCACCCCTTCATGTCCCACCCCCACTGTACTCGACCCTCTTCCTATTCTGTATGATGGAGTTTACATCTGAGTGAAATTAATATGTGATGTGTTTTTTTGGGCAGATAATCCTGTTTAATTCTGTCACACTGAACATTGATTGTATATAAAGTATGCTTATGATCAGAGTCAAAGCACAGCAGATATGATTGTGTGTCCTTAAGTTCTTCCTCTCCAACACTGAAGCCACACTAACAGTAACAGTACATACTGGGGAAGTCGTGTTCAGCAGATTTACATTTCAGCTCTCCCTGGAAAATTAAAAAGACAGTGCAACTCATCAGTTTTTTCCTTTGTAGGAATTCTGAAAACACTCTCAGTGGGTTTGTGGAATTCTAGAAGCAACCCACCATTATTTAAAAGTGAAACACACGTAGTTTCTAAACAGCTAACTCCCTTCTGACCAGAACTGCTATAATCTCCCAACCATACTCACTTGTTTACAAGAATTCACAGTGCACCAAAGAAGGCAAGCATGACATTCTGCCATACGTTCTTGAAAAGAGGTATTTTACAAAGTTATGAGAAACATACGAAGTCCTATGAATGAGCAGGGTTTCTGCAGTCCTTCAGTACTAAGCTGAACTGTTGCTAGGTGACCACTCAACTTCATAGTAAGAGGGTCAGTGTTGCCTTGGTTTCCAGGTGACAATATTTCAAGCCCTCCCATTTTGTTTCAAGTTAGTCATTTTCTTCTAGCCAATCCAAATAACTACAGATACTGCGCATTAAAGGATAAAATAAATGAACATATATAATGTATAAATAAATATACAGAAAGCATAGAAAAGTTTTTTTTAAAGATTAAGCTTAAGTTTACCTACCTAAATCAAAATATTACTATTCATCAGTTGACATTACTTCTGAAAACCCTCTCAGTTAATTCTCAAGTAATTCCTTAGAATTCTAATAACCACATGCAGAAGTTATTTTTCTGGGGCTCCTGGTTACCCAGGTTTGAGTGTGTCACGGTGAAGCCTGCGGTGGGTTCTAAAGTGTGAACAGTAGAGTGTGAGAATGGGTGTGTTTCTTATCAGCAGCAAATGCACCTAAAAATGCCACAATCTGTGCATGTGTTTTTAAGATTAATCCTGCATGCTTCCTGAGATCCCTGGGGCACTCTTCTACTGCACCATATACAATTACTCTGCCTGCTTTTGGTATTGCTCCTCAGCTGAATAAGCATATTTTAAGTACTTTTTGGAAGTGTGTGTGGGTATGGGTGTGCGCGTGTTTGTGTGTGTGTGTGTATTTTCTCAGTGTGTCCTCTGACAGAGTAAGCTTTATGTTCTTTCATCTCTTTAAAAGAGTCTCCATCCATGCAGAGTCTTTTAAAGAGATGAAAGAACTATCTCTTGGGCTCAAATGTTCTCTGCATGAAGCCCACTCTGTCACACCCACTGAGAAACTGTAGATACACACACACACACACACACACACACACATACACACACACACACACTCACCCACACACAAATGAGGAAACTGACCCATACCTGAATAACTGGTACCATCTCACCCTCTCTCACCCCTTCTCTCTCTCTCTCTCTCTTTTTCTCTCTTTTTCTCTCTCTCTTTGTCTTATATAGTATTATGGTGGATTCACACATTCTCATCTTTAATATCTCTTTTCTAATTACAATACAGCCACTCACATTTCACATCAGTGAGGAAATGTACTACAGAACAGTATAATATAATACAGAAGAGTATAGTGTACTACAGAACAGTATAATATACTACAGAACAGTATAATATAATACAGAACAGCATAGTGTACTACAGAACAGTATAATATACTACAGAACAGTATAATATAATACAGAACAGTATAGTGTACTACAGAACAGTTTAATATACTACAGAACAGTATAATAGCAGTCGAATGATGATGAACTACAGAGGATTGTTAATTGTTTCTTGTTTATGCTCCATAGTTTGGATCTCCCAGTTGGAGGGATCCATTTTTAAAATAGATTTAATAAACTATTTCTGATACATCCAGGCCACTAGGTGTCAGCATAATGGCTAAAGTTAGTTGCATCTCCCTGCCTGTAAGCAGTTAAACAGATTGTTGATCGATGACTAGCAGAAATGATTATCCCCATACAGTGGTCTATGATAACTGTGATCATCAAGGACATCCTTCCATGGCCCACTGAAAGTGATTTATATAACCAGGGCACTAGGGCTATTGCTACTGCTTTCTGCATATGCGTACACACACACACACACATACACACAAACAAACACACTGAACGTGATTTGTATTTTGTTGCATTTGGACTATGCCTGCTGGTGTAATGACCACATTATTAAAAGACAGCTCTGGTTTAGGTTTTTGAGCGCAACTGTGTTCCTTGAGCCTCACAGCATTCCACCTGCCCTCACTGTGCCTCACTTGTATGGAACTCCACTGTACCCAGATGCACTGTACCCAGATGCACTGTACATTGTACAGGCTGCATTCAGCTACAAAAGCAGAGTCCTGAGTCCGTAGTTACACTAATCCCAACCAGCCTCTTCAGCACTTGACCGCTCAGATAATCCAGATTCACACAGAACACCTTTTTACGCTCGTAAGTAAATATTTCTCATGTTCCTAGCTGTGCCACAGCGATGCTAGGAAGTGGCAGTTCACTAGTGTGGTTAAGTGTGATTCCTCTGGGCCACAAGACACTGAGGTTTTTGTGATCAGCAAGATTTTCATTCAATCCATTGACTGAGCTGTCCAGCTCTTCATATATAATTGAAGGCCATTAACTGCAGTGGTAAGTGCCCACGGTTTAATTAGCTGGCCTGATGGTGTGGGTTCTTCACTAGCAAGGGCGTAGCTTTAATTGAGTCATCATTTGGCAGACAGACAGGGGACAGTGATGTAACGCCCCACCCGATCACCTTCAGTACCGGCTGTTGGAGCAGGACATTTCATGCATACGTTTAAGCAATTGCACAGTGCGTCCTGCCTACACCCACTTCCACCAAGAGAATAGAGCTGTTACTTTTGTGCATTTTATGTGTGTTTGTTGGGGGGGGAGGGGTCACAATTGCCCCTCCTTAAACGTCGTGGTTTCCCGGGCTGCCCTCATTCCGGTCCCTTCCTGTTCATGTTTTTGTTTTCACAATCCCTATCTTCACACACTCAATTTCTCCTTCCTTGCTTTCACCGGTTTCATGTTATTCCTTGATTTGGTTTGATTTGCTATTTAGTTTCATCAGATTTAGTTGTTGCTGGTTGTTGCCCTTATGTTTGTACATCCTGTTTCCTGTTACGTCTTTCCTGTTACGTCTTTCCTGTTACGTCTTTCCTATTACGTCCTTCCTGTTGTTCTTCCTGGTTCTCTGTCGAGTTTGTTGTGTTGTTGCGTTTGTGTCTTGGTTTGTTCTCTGTAGCTCCTCTTTGCCCCCTTTACTCTACGTCTTCCTGTTCTTCCTGCCGCTCCTTGTTGGGTTAGTTTTCCTCTTTCATCCCCTTTATGATTCATTGCTCACTCTTGTAGTTCCCCCTTGAAGTTGGTTTAGTCCTCAGCTCACCCTCTCTTTATGTTTTTCTACCTTTAGTCCTTTTCCAAAATGTGATCTTCTGGGGGATCCTCATAAAAGGTCTCATTTCGCAAACACATTTTACATTGTCATGATTTTGTGGGGGGTTTTTTTAAGTTTACATTTTCTAATCACTTCTGCCATTAAGCAGGTTAAGTGAATGCTGTGTGTTTTAGAAACTCCACAAGGAATAAATGTTCTGGCCATTAGGAGGTAATTATGTTACCTCCAAATTATTACCCATATTTGCATTTTAGAAATGGGGTTTTTATTTTGGACCAAGTCCAGCATGCATGATACATTTTGGTTAGTTTTTCTATCAGTACACATACATCTGTTCATAATTCACTTTTGCACATATCCAGATTAAAAGAGATGTCAGAGAACCCCTGAGAAAATGCAGTGAAAAGGTTAAAGACTTTCCATGAAGCCAGTCAGGCTGGTCTTTTACCAAATGGCAGAAATCATGGCAACATGACTGCTGCTTCTCCTCCAAGCAGCGGATGTCCTGCCTCCATAAAAGCAAGCAAAGCCCAAAGATTGACAACTAACATTATACAGGTGTCTCCCACATTTATTAATCTACCAGAAAACAATGGGGCAAGTGAGCTGCTCGCTGTGGTTCTTTTTGATAAGGAAATGCTAAACATTGCTTACTGTTAGGTTTTAGCCTCTGTTCGGTCTAACTGACACAGAGTACCTTCAGGGTTCGACCAGAGATTAGTTCAGCCCTCAGTATACCTCATTACGAGATCTCAGAGAACAAATTCACAACACACAGGTGTCAAGAAGAAAAGAGATAAGAAGAAAGAGAGTGATGGTGTGTGGTAAAATGATTGGTCTAAGGTAGAATCAACAAGGAGATGATCGGTCTTAAGGATGTGGTGAGACATTCTAAGAAGTGGCCTCCACTAAGAAGGTGTTTAGATGACGTTCGGATCTGGGTCAGTCCGACCGTCAGATAGTAAGGGGGTTGTGGATATGCTTAAGGCCGAAGGACAGTCTTAGAAAAGATAGTTTAGATGCCAGTAGGACTGGGGTCAGCCTGACCGCCAAATAATCTAACTAGAGAGAGACATTTAATTCAGAATGTAAAATGGATCATGGATCATTAAATTCCCTTACACTTACCATATCAATTATTTAACATCTTCTTGATTGTTCCACACCAGTATCATTCCTTGGTTAGGTAAGTGTGGCTGCTCAGGGGTGTAGTCTGGGTTGGGCGTGGCCTAGTGGTGCCTCCAGGGTGGAGGGGCTGTCAGAACATTACAGTAAGTGATTAAAATTGACCGGACCTACATCTTGTTTGGTTATTTTAACTGTTATTTTAACAGCAGGCTTCCTGAGTTTATCCTGGTATCAAGTAAGCATCTGACAGTAAACATCTTCAGGAGTTTACATCGTCTCTTTGAGTTTATGTTAAATAACTCGGTAGTCATGAACTGCCTGTCTCCGAAACATTCTTCCTACCCAAACCTCTTGGTCCATTAGGGTTTAAAGTGAACATGCTAACACTTAAGAATGGTTTTACTCCTAGGGACAGATACCAGACCTGAAACATCAAACTAGGGTGGAGAAAAGACCTAGGAGGCATTGTGTGGTCTAATCATTTTATTAATTATTCCTAATAAATTTATTTGATGCAAATTAAATAATTACACAACATAAAACAGTCAGTTACGTTCTCATTTAAGAATTCTGGGTTCATTTTTGGTACACTCACTCATATTGATATTTTGACCACAAACATCTTACAGAACAGAAAAAAGAAACCCTTCAGATGAGGGTCAAATATGTGTGAGAAAATCACAATCAACAACAGAAGGGGAACCATATTGTAATATCAAAATAATGTACTGAAAGTTATGTATGGAGGAATGGGTCAAAATACGCACAGTTCAGGACTGATCAAGAGATACAGAAAACCTTTATACACGCAACCTGTATGAGGTTATTGTTACTAAATGATCATATTTAGTTGATAAATATAACATTAAGATATATATCTCTTTGATCCACAGTCAAACCACTTGGTATGTTGTTTATAAATAAAACTCTCTGTTTACAAATAAAGACCAAATAAAGATCAAATCACATTTAGGGAAATATTCATACCAAAACCTGAATTATTCCAAAAGGCTCACAGACAGTGTTGACATGTTAAAGAAAAAATCTGTTGTGCTAATAAAATATTTTGTTAATTTGTTTTTATTCACTTGTGCAAACAGCCGTACTGTCAGTGAGAGAAACAGCAACTCTGTGAGAGTTCACAGAGTTCAGGACTGACCCAGGAGGATGTGAAACTGGCAGGTGAGGTGTCTTTCAGAGCAGACGTATGGGCAGGAGCCCAGCAGCTCGGACTTCTCTCAGCTGTATCACTGAGAATTCCTGCAGGTGTGGTGGTGGAGCTCAGTGCTTTGGACCTTCACACCTCTCTGCACATCTGTCACACCTCAAGCAGAACCACCTGTGTGTGTATTTTTGTGTTTGCTTGTGTGTTTGCTTGTGTGTGTGTGTGTGTGTGTGTGTGTGTGTGTGTGTGTGTGTGTGTGTGATATTCGTCCCTCTCACTAACACTGTTTTTTTATGAAGGATGTGGAGGTGTGGATGTCAGTCCTTCTCACACCCCGGTGTGTGTGAGGCTGCAGGTTGGCTCTCATTTGGTCCCCAGCCCAGATCTTCTGATGTGACGCCCTCAAGTGCCTGTAACGTGGTAAAGAGTAATATAGCAGCCATGGAGACACCTGCGCACAATGCACGGAGTTCTGCAGACCCCAACAGCAATGTTGCAGCAGACACACTTTTTACTTCCTTTTTTGATCGCACACACTCATGCTTTGCTCCTGTGTCATTGTCAGGAACTGGGGGACAATTAGTTAAATTAGGGCACTGGCTTAAAACGAGCAGCACTATGCCAGCCCAAGGGCGAGCCCCCTTTGACCTACTTCTCCTTTTCTCCCCTTCAGATGCCTTCCACGCCTACGCAGACACCAGGCTGGTACAGAGACGAGACGAGATCCGACAGCGAGAGCACAGAGGGGGGAGAGCCGAAACTGTAAGTGCTGACACGGGCGTTGATTGATCGCATCTGTCTTTGCTCAAACATGAGGCAGCGCTCGTCAGGACAGTGCAGCACTGGTCCCGATGCCCTGCCTTGCCTGCGTCTCCCCGTCTCTCCGGGAGGAAAGTCGGTGAGATGGCGTGGGTGGCCCCCCTGTACGTGGAGGTGCTGTGTGAGGGACATGTAGCATTCTTACCCCTTCACCAGCTGCCGTCTTCCCGAGGTTACGATATAGCCGAGGCTGCGCACACACACACACACACACACACAAACACAAACACGCGTACACGTGCACACCTCCACACATGCACACCCACACACTCAAGCGCATTCACACAAACGCATACATGCACAGACACACACATAAAGAGAGACCTTGCCTTTCTCTTAAATTCCCATCCACTGCTTTTGTGTGTTTTCCATACTGCAAGGACCCAAGGTGAAGGTGGATTATGCCAAAGAAACGTCTCACTTGAGAGGAAAAAAAAAACTGAAAAATATACAAACGTGATAGCAAATCAAAAAACGAAGCCCCTGCCTGTCCTCGCGCTCAGGAGTTAAAGCAAAATGATTATTTTGGATCTTTTATTTCAGTCACTGGTAGGACTCAAGGTGATTTTAGCTAAAGTAGCAAATGCTCCTGGTTGACAGTTGGTCGGGACGTTAGAGGGCCTCCTGCTGGCCTCCGGAGGAGGGTGTGGAGACAGGGGCAGGGTCTTCCCTGTGTCCGCACAATTCCAGTTGCTTATGGAGTTGAACAGGAGCCACACTGACCCCTGGCTCCCTCTCCCCTGAGGTGGCAAACCTCATTTTCGGCACAATTGAGTTAGAGCCCAGATTAGTCCTGCACACTCAGCAGCCCTCACTCTCAACCTACCCAACCCCCCAACACATTGCCACCAAGGGCGAAAACCACGTACACAGAGGAGAAAACCACACACACACACACACACACACACACACACGCTCACTTACTTATATGTGCAAATATATATAGTAGGTCTGTATGCCGCATCTGCGCAACGTTGTATGTGCACTGACTGGAAGTGTCATCTCCATGTTCACTGCTACACAAGTGCGTGTAAAACAACTCCAGACTTACACAGTGGCCCTGGGTGTTCTGTGCTATTCACAGCTCTAACTGGAGTGACTGTTTGATGGGTGAAGCAGTCACGAATGCTGTCACACGTATTGCCGCCCCTCATATGGTTTTAATAAAACAACTAATCTGGAATTGTGCGACGCACCATAAATCACTCATTTTCTCAGTACCAACGACTCTGCAGGCTTTTCTCAGAGCCTGAGAGGCCGCTGTGTGTGTGTGTGTGTGTGTGTGTGTGTGTGTGTATGTGTGTGTGTAAGGCAGCACAGACAACCTCACCCTGGCTCGGCTCTTATGAAAGCTTTATTGGATTCCGTTGTCCCCGGAGGGAAAATGCTTTAAATGTCTCTGCAATTATACATCTAATAACAGCAGCGGCTCTCGGGCCGAGCCTGGGCCCGACAGAGATAAGGAACTGCGAGTTCAGTACGGGGCTATTAATCTCTGTCACCTGCCTGTCAGGTCAACTGGAGGAAAAGCTGCAGGTTTCTTGACCCCCGCATGGGGACCTGCCGCCTATCGTGCTCCCGGAGAGAGAGGCAGTTTCCACGGGAGCAGCGTGTTGTACGACTGCAGTTCTCCACAGCCCTCCAGGGATCCTGCTACAGGCAGCATGAGTCGGGCAGAAGACGAGATCTTTAAACGGAGAAAGTTATTGCTCCAGTTCGAGTCTCGGGACGATTTAATTGCCTTGCGCGCGAACGATCTGAACGTCGTCTCCCGCGATGTTTCTCTGTTCTTAAAGTGTGTCCAGTATGGAGAATGTTAAAATGCAAAGAAGAAGGATGAATCTCTTTTCTGTCTCTCTCTCTCTTTCTGTCTGTCTCTCTCTCTCTCTCTCATTGTTTGTACACAGATCCTTCTCGGTCTCCTTAACTGCTCCTGAAGGTCCTGTTTTGACTTTGTTGTTGTTTTTTTTTCCCAATGGGGATCAAATACTCATGGCTGCCCACTTTTTTCTCCTTGACCTTTCCCCTTGACCAGGAATCTGATTTGAAATGGCTCCATGTTGGGACATCTGGCTCCAGTGTGTGGGTCATGCAGACACTGGATGGTGGCCGGCATGGAATGAGAAAAGAAAGGAGAGGGAGGGAGAGAGAGAGAGAGAGAGAAAGAGAGAGAGAGAGAGAGAGAGAGAGATGGTGTTGGTGTTTGCAGTGTTCTTAGATACCATAAAAATCAAAAATACATTTAGTGCCAGTGCCAAACTTTATGGTTCACAGACAGATTTGAAGATTCATGTAGACAGAGAACAAAGATGGGCAGGTCTGTCTAGTTAGAAAAAACAAACATGATACAATGTAAGTTGTAGTACAGCCAGGGCATCCCCCAGACTCATCTATAGCTAAGATGTTGTATTTCCCAGTTACATTTGGAACATGACATCTGGCTTGAGGCAGGCTCTTAACAGAGATCTGTGTGTGTGTGTGTGTGTGTGTGTGTGTGTGTGTAAGACAAAGTTCCAGCGGCACAAAAGCATAAAGTATAAATTTTTCAGTGTGCTTGTTCCATATATGTCTTGGAAATATGTGTTTATTTTTGTGAACATGTTGAAACCAAATGCATAACAGTTTCTGTTAATCGAGGTTTACAAATCACGCACACACACACACACACACACGCACAAACCTGCAGTAAAATTTAAAGGCCAACACTGTGCTCTGAGTGCAGCTATAAAAACAGAGTGCTACTATCGTTCTTCTACTTATGCTTCCATCTCTCTGTCACCTTCTGCCTGTCTATACTGTGTAAATCTCACCTCAGATGTTCGCTCTCTCTTTCTCTCTGTCGTTTTTAAGGCCTTCTCCTTCATTACTTTCTCCCATATTAATTCACTCTCCTCCACCCTCATACTCCACGCACACTCCCGGGACTTTGTCCAGATCTTTGACTTTTTTCTCCACCCTTCGTCTCCATGTGTGTTTCTGTTTTCACTCTTTCCACTGACCCTCTCTACCTTCACTTAAATTTGCATGTAATGTTTCTTTGTGTCTTTGCCACGCCCCCTATCCACCCCCCCTCCACCATGTCCACGCCCACATTACAGTGATCAGGCCATGTTTTATTAGATTTGGCAATGCAAAGATCTGTGAATTTATGCAAATTTATGGCTGAAAAATGAGCACTCACTTCTATGCAAAATACAGAGGAAAAAGTCCCGACTCATTATAATATTTACCGTTTGTTATGGAATGTGCGGAATAATAATTAAGAATGATTTGTGATCTGAATCTGCTTTTTTTTTCTCTGGATTTTACCCAGAAACAAGACACTCTGCTATGGTCGCACTTTTACATTATTTTTCACAGTTTATATTTTTAATCGCATCTCATCCGCCAAATACAAACTATAAAATATTTCTGAAGAGCGTTTTTTTCTACCGTGATGTGCAGTATATAAATACACATATATAAAGGCATATAAATATAAATATGAACTGTATGTTTGAATAGCACACAATCTGAAAACACAGTGAGCAGAAGAACCGGGTGCACTGTGCACTGTGTAGAGATTGTCATGGAGGTCCCTCGCACAACCCTAACACAAAAGACTGATGCTGTAATACCCTATCCCACAGGGGTCAGGGGCCAGGGGTCAGAGAGCCCCTCCTGACGTGATGATTGGCAGATAGGCCGGTCTCTGCGGTGCGGGACACAGCGGGTCTGAGCCGACTGGGCCGGCAGTGGGCACTCTGACGCATCTCTGAGCTGCGCTGTGCACACGCGGCAGTTTTGGACTCTTTCTCTCCGTGTCCGCGTTTGAATGCTGGGCTGTACACCCTGGCCAAGCCTGGACCAGTAGCACGAAGGCTGCCTGGAGTGGCAGGCTAAGCAGTCTGAGAGACACTCTCTCTGGACCTGCGTCTTCTTCTCCAGCCAGATGCTCTCTCACCGAGATCAACCACATGCTGTTCCCCTTCCAAGCCACAAAGTCCTGTGGGCTTCATTAATGTTTACCAAAGTGCTAATTTGTTGCTTTTTTTTTAAGTCACGCTGAGTTCACACACCAAGGTTAATCTGTCCACACTACAACACCAAGGTTAATCTCTCCACACTACAGCATATCCTTTCTAAACTGACCTCTTATTGTTCCTGTGTGATCCATCGTTCACGTTCTGTAAGTCCGCCGGGAGCCGACAGGGCTCAGAGGTGCGTCTGTGTCAGCATGCCTCTCATTATTCATCAGCGGATTGCCACATTTGACTACATTTGCATATCCGCCAGGCATCATGGGAGACGCTGCCCTCCGGGGGGAGGGAAAGGGGTTTGCTTCCGTCGGCTTTGCTCTTGAGAAGCGACCGTGTTTACGAGAGACGGACTCTGCGTGGGAGACCGACAACCGACCGCGTGGCTCCGTACACGCTCTGCGTTTAATGAGCGTGTGAGCAGGAGGAGGCCCGCCCCCTCACTCTCCCCACCTGTCATTAAAGTACAGGCGGACCAGGACCGGCCCCGCCCAGACGTGGAGAAATAATAGGCAATTTAGTGGTGCGTGGAGCGAAGGAGAGGGGGAGAGAGAGGACGAGGGCACTGCTTGTTCTGGGGTGGGGTTTTTTTTTGAGGGATTCTTTCACTTCGTCCTCGCTGAGCCTGGAGCAAATAATGAGGCAGTGTCAGACAGAATGGGCTTAAAGTGAAGAGAAGGAATAAATAAAATTAATGTGGGTGAAGATATGGGTGGAGACAGGAGGGGCGAGGACTACCTGCATGGCTGTTCACTTTATCGTCCCAGTGTCCCCTTCTCAAACTCTTCCTCCACCTTCAGCCTAAGACCCCACCC
>JAOXYF010000027.1:23288495-23310712 GCA_028565775.1 Sternarchorhynchus goeldii | reverse complement strand
GGGCATGTCTGTTTTTTGGGGGGTGGGGGGGTGGACAAGAGGGCCAGGACTGGTAGGGGATGGATTCGAACGTTCTGGAGCGGCTGTTCCCAGCATGGGAGAGCATCCCCACCCGCTCGTCTGGTTTTATCACTCCAACGCAGCGTGCTGACAGCACTGTGGTCATGATTGCTAGCCTGGCGTTTTTTTTTAAAGCTATTGTTATTTCCATGTAGCAATGGAGACCATTTAATGATATCATCTCTCTCAGCTGACATCGAATGATTAAGCTGAGAGATCTTCTTCCCTTTTTTCTCTCCTATATATCTCTCTGTTAGAGCTTTGAGGTCAGCCACTGTGTGATTGATGGCGTGACTATGAGAAATTATCCAGCTGTACTTACGATTGTCATTAATTTGCACCATTGTCTGTAAATATTGTCACCTGCTGCTCTCCAAGACACACTGTGCCCTAAGAAAAGAGCTCTATCTCAATACCAGTAACAGGACAGAACAGGTAACACAGACATTGGGGTGAAAACAAACAGGGAAAGCAAACGAGAACGAGAGGGAGGAATGGGGAGGCAAAGAGAGAGTGAGAGAAAGAGTGAGGTGAGAGGGAGTGAAACCAAACGAGTGAGAAACAGTAGATGTGTTTTCCAGAATTGGTGTTTTACCGGTGCTTTCTTCACTCGATCGGCTGCCTCCAGCGTGAGGTCGTTGACATTTGCGTGACGCCGCCGCCTCCTCCCTCCCCGTCTCCGCCCGTCTCCACCCATCCGCTCTAACCACTGCAATTGGCGGCAGAGGCACGCAGGCACACGCTGTCCACTCCCCCCCCCCCCGCCCTCCGCCTCCACCCGCCGCTCCAGGCTGTGTGCCAGCTGCGGCGCAGCCACCAATTAGGCCAGCCGGGCCTAAATGGGCGGACGAGCCCCAGAAGCATGTCTGCTGATTCAGCCCCTGCAGAGGCTTCGGGTCCTGGGTCTGCTGCTCACGAGCGGCTGGCTGCTGTCGTCCTTACCATCTCCCCCTGCCCCGGGCGCCATCTCACCCACCTCGGGCTGTTCTCCTCCACTTTAAAACCGATGGTTATCTGCGCTATAAATCCGGAATGACGGTAATGTCTGATTTCGTGTTGTTCCAGTTCATCACCGCTTTTGCATAATTAATGCTGAGTGTCCACTGAGGTTGTAGCTAAACTAGCATCAGGTAATAAAGTACGAAAAAAAGCAGGTGATGGAGCAGGAGTACACAAGGCTGGGTGTTCTTGTGACCGAGCTTCTGTTCCTGGTCTTTTTTTCCTGGTCTCCTTGTTTCGGTCACAGTCATTTTTCTTCACACAGAAGCATGGAGCCTGCTGTCTTATGCAAGGCCTTGGCCAATAAGCTTCAGCAGCTGAAGTTATATTGTCATAAGGTGAAACCAAACTATTATGAATGTGAGAGATGTTTACCGTGTGTGAGAGAGACAAGTTTCCAGGGACAGAAGCTTTTGCTTATTACTGAGCTCTCTGTCTACATGGCAGAGGAAGATACTGCAGGAGCTCATGTATGGATTTCTCAGCTTCCACCTGTACATTTGCTGGTGTCTAGGACTGTGTTTGTGTCATAAAGGAAAAGCTTGACAGGGTGGGGGCGTGGCTCAGGGATGGGGCTCAGGCAGAGTGGGAAGGAGGAGCCAGGGGATGTGGCTCAGATAGAGTGGGAAGGAGGAGGCAGAGGGTGTGGCTCAGAAGAATGGGAAAGAGGAGCCAGGGGGTGTGGCTCAGGTAGAATGGGAAAGAGGAGCCAGGGGGTGTGGCTCAGGTAGAATGGGAAAGAGGAGCCAGGGGGTGTGGCTCAGGCAGAATGGGAAAGAGGAGCCAGGGGGTGTGGCTCAGGCAGAGCAAACGGCCATTTTATTCGAGTTAAAGCTAAAAAGAGGTTTAATGGCATTAGTTTTGATCTGAGGCTTGGAAGAGAGAAGAGGTGAGAGAAAGAGTTTTATTGAACTGGTGACCTTGTGGTTTTGAATAAAACTGTGCTTCTCTGACATCAACTCAAAGTTCTCAAAAATCTTTTCACATCATTGCAGTCAGGTTGTTATCACCTATGGCTCTCATTCTTAAGGGATCGTATTTTTAAATGCAGGTATAAGCGCACATCGCTGCGGTATATCCACTACCTTTCAATTGAATTCCAGTCACTATTCAAATACTCGACTAAATTCCATCACAAATCTATTCAAATGTTCTAGCAGTGTTTTTTTTTTATCTCCTAATATAACTTCTCATGGCCAGCGCAGCAGATGAAGAAAAAGAATATTTGAAACAGATTACTGTAGTTACCTCCTACTCTGCGATGTCAAAGTGGTTGAGTCATCTCTAGTACCATGAACTCTGAAAAGGAACACAATAGACTTGAGACATAAAGATAACTTGGCCACAGTTAGCACAGTGTTTCATTCACATTAGAACGCAGAATATATATATATATATATATATTTAATGTCATTTTCTGGAAAGTTGTATAAGTATAATCTAACAGGTTATTTCAGAACCTTGGGAAAGCTTGTGAAGTTTCAAGGCATCACAATGTCATTTAGCTCTGCGCATCTCTCAACCCATTTCCCAGAACTGACTCTCTGTATCATTGCTACTTTAAGGTCAAAGATGACCTTCTGTTTGTCCACTGACTTTTAATGCAGCCACAGTATGAAACTTCCTGGTTCTAGTCGGATGGTGATATTCCCCATATCGTAGACAAGCGATGTGTAAGTGAGGCGGTACGGTCTGTCTCTGCCATGGTCGGATCCGCTCGCCGCATCTTGATCCGTCTGCAGTCCGTGCCGTGACGTGTGTTGTCCTGCAGACCCTGGGGAGGCGGGGGGGGGGGGGGGTAGACGGAAAGGTCCAATTTGTCTCTGTAATCTTACAGGGAATAACATTTGCATTCAGCCAGCTGCCTGTAATACAGGCTGGCAGTTATGAGGCCCGCTCTGATGCATTACCATTAATCACAATTAAATGGAGCTTAGCACTTGTCACATGAATATTTACAGTGTGGACAGGGCCATCGCACACTGTAAATTCATAAATCATCCAGCCAGATTATGGAATTTATGGCTGTTTTATTATTCATGATCTGCCTTTTATGTGGTGTTATATTTATTCCGCTCTCCATGGGATGGTGCATCGAGCAGTACTGGGTGGGCTGTCCATCACCTGAGTGACACACACACCCACACACCCAGGAAGACACATAGGGGACATCACACACCCCCTCCAACGACACTTCTCTGTCTCATAGGTAACTCATGCTTTGATAAGTTCATCTCTGTAGTGTGTACTCCATCTCAGCTAGTTCGGAGAAGCAGATGAGATTTTTCTCCCATTAAAGGTTGTGTGTATGTATGTGTGTATTCATGTGTGTGTGTGTGTGTGTGTGTGTGTGTGTGTGTGTGTGTGTGTGGCCTCTTCCTGAGATAATCGAATCTGCGCTCTGCCGTGTGCCGTGTTGTGAAGTGCTCCCCCTCCCCTGAGGTTAGGGCCAAACTGTTGAGAGGACTCACGTGTGGAGAATCACGCCTCCTGGGGGAGGAGGGACAAGCTCTGTTCTACTGCACAGGGCTGTTTCCCTGCCAGCCAGACCGTTATATCCCACAAACCACAGCAGGGGAGTTCACCAAGGATTCCAAATAAAAGGGGAACTGAAGCCACCGTTCACGCCTCATACTCTCAAACACAGTGAGGGTGAGAGGGAAGAATTAAAGGGAGATAAATGAGGAGAGAAACAGAGAGGGAGAGAGAGAGAGAATGGTAGAGTCTAAAGGACTGTGTTAATTATGCCTGACAGCGGTCATGTTTAGCTCTGCTCTATTAGCACTGGTATTCTTGGGACTCACTTAAAGGTTGGCTTTCTCTTGTGTCTTATGATTAACGAATGAACTGGCCAATGGCATAAGCTCTGCACAGCTGTGGCCTGAGCCCAGCCAATCAGAACTAAAGTGGATCATGTGTCCCAGGTTAGAACAGGACTGAACTTTGCTGCAGCCTTTAGCAACACTAACAGTCAGGGAGAGAGTAAGAGAGAGGTATAGACAGAAGGAAGGGAAGAGGGAGACAGGAGTGAGAGAGGGGAGAGTGAGAAAGGGGGAGTGAGATGGAGAGAGATAAGGAGTGAGGGGAAGAGAGTGAGTGGGAGGAATAGACAGAAAGAAGAGGAGGAGAAGAGAGGAGGGTGAGAGGGGAGAGTGAAGGGGAGGGAGAGAGGCAGAGTGAGAGGGAGAGAGAGAAGTAGTGAGAGGGAAAGAGTGAGTGGGAGGGATAGATGGAAGCAAGGGGAGGAGTGAGAGAGAAGGGGAGGGAGAGGAAGAGAACGGAAGTGAGAGGAAGAGAGGGGGAGTGAGAGGGAGAAAGAGTGAGAGAACAAAAAAGCATTTATGACACATGCTAATTGTTGGGGAGTGGCAAAAAACCAATTAAACTGTAGAGATGGTAATAAAACACTATTAACAGGTTTTAGAAGGTGAAACTTTTAGAAGGTGATGATTCAATTATATAAAAATATCAAAAAACAAACAAAAAAAGTCTAATAAAATGTGTTGACACTTTACACACATTAAATGTATTGTGTGACGTATCTAATAATTTACTTTGACAAGTAATTTGGAATAATAAAAAATCTGAGTGCATTACTGTACCTGCATAGTCCTTCAGATTAGTTTTACATTATGGATCTGATAATCTGTAATCTCCGAGCAGTGTAACAACAATTGTAACTCAAGATATTATACAAGTTAAATATGGCAACCCAGCATCATCAACCAGGCCAGTGAACCTGCCATGGTCTGATGTTTTAACACATTATAGTGTCTGATAACCAGTTACACAGTGGCTGCTTGCTACTACTTTCATAAGAGCATGTCAAGGTTAGAGGAACGGCAAAAGCAGAGAGCTGATACATGGAACCTAATACTGCAGACAGGTGCGCGTTTGTGAAGCAGTAGAGGACTGAGGGCTTCAAAACCCCCCAGTATTTGTGACTAAGAACATGTGTGTGTCACTGGGGTGGGGGGTGGCTGGTAGCGACTGTTAAATGAACACACAGCATGAGCCAAACGTAAGGAAACCGCAGTACACACCGTGATGTCGGCGTAATGGCCTCCTCCAGGTAAGGACGCCATTTTGTTCCCTCCGTTCATTTTGACTGTGTTTGCATTTGGTTATGAGGATGTGGCATGGCGTCAACACAATGTGCATTTTACCGCCATATCCCGGCCGACGCACACTCCACTTGCTTGTACCGTTCATCACAACAGCTCCTCTCAGTGAACTTCAATAAAGACTGTATTCCCTGGTTCTGTATGTCTGGAGTCCTAATAATGAAACATATTGATCTGAGAATTGCATTTTGCTCTATAGCCAGGGTGAGAAGAAAGGCAGAGGAGAGCTGCTGCTGCCCAGAGAGGAACAGCACCATCTAGTGGCCTGAGAAAATATTCTATATCGAGACTTCCTCAGAATATAGCCACTACATGTCAACAGGCATTTAACGTGATCAGGATAGACTTCATGTGTTGGTTAGACTTTATCTTAGAACGGTTGAAATACACTTTAAAGTGCAGTATGCTGTGAGGTCCCTGTCCTAACTCTGCAACTCTCTTTTCTAGCCATTCTGCAGAAAACTGCAGTCAAGAGCTGTGTGTGTTGGGAAAGTTGGGATAAGGGGCACCAGTGTGAATTAAATTAACAATTCACACTGGTGCCAATGGGAGGTGTTAAATTATGTACCAAAGGGGGTACATGGGGCATTTCAAGGTCCCTCCACCTGTTTCTGATTGCCGATGTCATAGATTCCAGTGACTCAGTGCTGCTCAGTGGCCTCCCAGTTTCCAGCATGTCTGTGCATAATGTAGACCACACTCATGCACCATGTTCAGACCAGTGACCCTAGCTTGATGAACCGATAGTTAGCTAGCGAACCTATAATTTGAGTCTTAGACAAGCGAGCAAGCTAATTTTGTTACTAGTAGTTGGCAAGGGGCTCGTTGGGTGCCTAATGGTGTGATCTAATGCGTGAACTAATCTAAGTGTGAATCTGTGTGTGTGTGTGTGTGTGTGTGTGTGTGTGTGTGTGTGTGTGTGTGTGTGTGTGTGTTTATCTGCACATAGATTTTCTGCACAGAAAGAGCATTTACTTCTACTTTAGTTCAAAAACACATCAAACTAGAATAAGACTTGTTTTCCTGAGAAAGGATGGGTAAGATGAACTGAATCAGGTGTGATGATAATTCTGACACAAAAAAACTGTTACTTGATTTTTTACAAGCAATGGAGCTAAGTGTAGAAGCCATCTGTCAAACAGTAGTGAAGCTGATGTATTTTTGTCCAGTGTCTTTGTTCGTAATACTTAAAGATACCAAAAGGGGGCGCTGAAACTACAAATTTGACATGTTAGATCAGGTGTGAATGTATTCCCCCTAATACTCTATACTCCAGCTTAAAAATATATTTTTATTCTATGTGAAGCTTTTAACAGCCTCTTTGATTAGCCTGTCTCGTTTTGCCATGTGATCCAAGTCACGTACAGCTTAAATTTCCTGTCCTCCTGTTGATGCTAACTCATCTCTGTCTATGGTACCTGAACCAATCCCAAATTCCCATCTCAGGACTACTTTTGAGAAGCAGAATATGCTACTGCACATTCAGATGTATAACCTGATACATGGTAGGGGAACCATACTGAAAACAGCTCTTTATATAGAAATGCATGAACAGAATGCCTTTAATAAAACTAACACCTAAGTATTTCCACACTTTAACTAGACACACAGTAGATAATAAAGAGAGGACAACTACTGATGCAGATTACAGTCACACAGTTACACATTTATCGATTTCCTGCACCACAAGGGGTCAAAAGGTCAGGACCATTTTCTTATGCATTACACATGTGATGCAGTATTCACTGTTTTGGAATAATTATTCTGCAAGTTAAAGGAGAATATCTGAAAGTTTGATATCACGAGCAGATCACAGTGTTGCTTCCTCCAAGGCTAGCACTGGGAATCAGACATGCAGAACACACACGCTCACCCTCTTGGTGGTGTACACATGAAAGTGAACGTGAAAGAGGGGAAATGTAATTGTTTTCAACCAATTGTTGTTTTTTTTTTCATGGTCTGCTGTGGTGAACAAGAAAGTTCCTGGTCAAGGACTAAGAGCACTTGCATACCTCAGAGTGCCTTACTGACCTCAAGTATCGACATCAAAACCCCTCTCTTCATCATATATAACAAATCTTTCATACAACAAATCAAAAAGACATTTTAATATAAAAAAAGACATTTATATACAGTACTGTATGTAAATAAGGTAACATAACAGGTGTTGAGGGCAGATAAGTACCTTTGAATCCAACAGGAAAATGGGAATCATGAGGAGGCCACAAGAAAAGCAGGCACAGCCAAATATATACAAAGAGTGAGGCAAGTCCTGAGAAGACAGCTGAATGGAAAGAACAAGATATGGGCTATCAACACCTATGCTCTACCAGTCATCAGATACCCTGCTGGTTTAATCAACTGGCAAAAGGAAGAGACAGAACATCAAGACAAGGAAAATCCTCACAATGCATGGAGGGTTTCATCCCAAATCATCACTCTGAGCCTGTACACTTAGCAGAAGGAGGTCACTATCCAAGATGAAACAACAAAGGACTACATCAGGAGTACATCAGCCAGATGGCCCAAGTGATGAGGTGCTTATTGAGTATCTCAGCAGAAACCTGAAAAGGATGGGAGTGTGGAGGAGCAGGGACCATCATGGGATGATGGGACTCCTGCACAGTACGCATCATCCACAAATAGTGGGAGTGCCTAATAGAGCAAAATCCTACTAAAGGCTAGTACAGAGGCATTAATCATGGCAGCACAAGAACAAGCTCCAACTACAAGATCAATGGAGGATGGTATCTACCACGCCAGGCAAAACCCCAGATGTTGTGCAAAGATGCACCTGAAACAATCCAACACATAACTGTGGGGTGTAAGATGCTAGCAGACAACACAATAACCAAGTGGCTGGTATAGTATACAGAAACAGAAACAAGTTTGGACTGGAAGTTCCAAGGTTTATGTGAGATACTCCCCCAAAGATTCTGTGGGACTTCCAGATACAGACCATCAAAATGGTAATGGCTAACCAACCGGACATAGTAGTGGTGGATAAACAACAGAGGAGGGCTGTAGTGACAAATGTAGTGATACCAAGCAACATCAGACACAACATGACAGCAACATCAGACACAAGGAACACAAGAAGCTCAAGAAATACCAAGGGCTGAAAGAAGAGCTAGAGAAGATGTGGAAGGTGAAGGTAACAGTGGTTCCCATAGTAGCACTAGGGGCTGTGACCCCCAGTCTGGTGGTGTAGCTTCAGCAGATCCCAGATCTGTCCTGAAGAGCAATCAAGTCTTAGGTCACTATTATATTTGTCCTTTTATCAGTGGTGTAATAACCATATATAATTATTTCTCAGTCTCTTTATTAAGATACAAACAGGATGCAGAAAATATGTACATAAACTTTTTTTAAAAGGCTTCTACGTGTAACATTAGGGTTTAGTGTGACTTCCCTTCACAGTAAGCACTTCTTGAACTCTTTTGGCAAGACTGTCCTGATGTTTTCTTAAGTAATCTTCTGGTGTATCATACCATGCATTAAAAGACTTTAAAAGGGTCAGGTTCCTGCTATTCCTCAGGTAGAGGTCAGATTAAATACTTGCCACTGTACCCTATTGAAGCTATTAACCCTGTAGATATTTAAATGAAATATAATGCAGAACCTCTGAGACACTTTATAAGATAAAATATATTAAAGTGTGATATTTAATTAAGTTAAACTTATTAAAGTGTAGGCAATGTTTATAACAAATTATACTAGTATACTAGTACATACCTAAAACCTAATAAAGATCAGAGCAGTGATCAGAGCAAAAGAAATCCCTTTGACCGTAAGTGGTTATAAAATGTTCTATTATGTAGTAATAATGAAGTAAACTATGTCGTTATTTTGATAACCTATGTTATTATTATGTGCTGTAAAAAAAAGATGATTTCTGTCAATAGTGCCATAAATCGGACAAATATTGTAAACACGACGGATACTGAGAATGATGAACTATTACAGACTAGTTATTTTATTACAGACTAACCCTAACCCTAACCCTAACTGAATGTTTTTACTTTCTGTGGTCTGGTACTTCGCAGGGAACTTACAAGGGGGTCTAGAACGCATCTGATCACATGGCCGTGAGGGGGCGCTCAGTCTTTTGTACACTGTATATTGTGGGAAGGAAATAACGATTGTCGTGTATTGATGACATCACTGGGGTTTTCCGGGTGCGAGGGGATGACAGATTCAGCTACGCTAGCTAGCAAACTAAACCAAAAGTTGCACAACGCGTTTCTGGTGTGCTACTTACCGACACCAGAGAGAGGCAAACAGTGAACCATGAAGGGGGGAAGCGAGTCATATTACAGCGGTTTTTTATAGTGTCGCCGTGAATAACACAGGCTCTACTGCAAGTCAAGAAGAAAATGTCAACAACGCGGCCTCCCCAAGGCATGAGGCGAATCACCGAGGTAACCTGCGTAGAGCCAACCGAAAACAGCTACAATTCTACCGCTAGCAAAGAAGTACCAGGGACGTTCACCACAGATGAATTTGCAGTGCAAGAAGAAAAAGAATCCGAGTTAAAATGTTCGAAGCCTAGAGTTGAACAAGTTTTCAAAGTATCATTCACAATTATTGGCCTATTGGACCACACTGGAGCCCACGGAAGTAAAGCATCAAGACAGATCTGGCTTCAGCTGAAAGGAAAAAAGGAAAATGTCTTGAAGGCCAAGGTAAATTTAAATTGAGTTAACTGTGATAACTCAGGGTTAGTTGGCTGGCGCAGTGTTGGTATGTTGTATGGCTTGGTAAACTGAATAATACATGTAATATGTAATAAACACTGCTAGGCTAGCAATCAACACATTTTCTAGCTTTCACAATATACAAACTTTTCACTTTTACGTTAGCAAGACATTTGTGCGACTTGGTAATATTTTGAAACGCACATTATATTAGAATCTAGTCTTCATGTACAGTATATTATATTCCACCTTTCATGCTTGTTGACAGTTAGTTTCTGTTTTCAGTGTTCGATATGAATCACAGACCTGAGAGATTTTTCACTATAGTCACTATTAACTTCATGTGACGTTAGCAAAACTATGACATGCTCGCGTTTTCAACAAAACCATGGTGTCTTTCTCAGAATAACACAACTGCTGATGGTAGCCTTTCACAGAGTGAAACACACAGCTAACTTTCTCTTTATTCTCCTTAGTAAGTTTTCTCCAATACGTTTACGGCAATAATGCCATAGTGCAAAATTTACGCCATACGAAGCTTAGGGACTGATATGACGTAACCTTCCAGGGTTAGGTAATGAAACAGATCATTGTTTACGGTGATGAGGAAGCTGGAATAGCTACTGGTGCCAGTAAACGTGGAATATCCGCTATGATTGTTAGAACGGGAAGCCCAAGTTGTATGATTCTGTGTGTGGGGGGGGGGGCATTTTAATGATCTACACCGATTAATAAATAAATATTAGTCTTGCTGCTATTTTGTTTGTTTAAACTTTCAAAAAGTAAATACTAATTTCCAGACTACTCGTATGCAACAACAAAAAGTTAAAGATCTCGGATTGGGCTTGTATTATAGTGAATTCCGTCATTCTCAAGGAATGATTTATACTCCTTATTGATATTCATTGATCATAGATAATTATGTGTAGCCAGTGTCGCACATGCTCGGTGGACAGACACGTCACATGACCCATGATGACTTTTTTTTTTTTTTTTTTCTCTTTCTTATCAGTTTTATGTTGATAGGCACCTTGTCTTTTGCTCAGTCAGTATGGGGACCCCCCAGTTCAGTTCATTTTCAGTTTCCACTGCCTTTAAGAGTTGCTAGTTTCAACTTCTTGTCTTTACTGGTAATCTGTTCCCATAACATACCGTAAATGTAGTACTCATTCAAAGCAAGTAGGAAAAAGGGTTGGTTGGTTGATTTGTTGTTGTTGTTTTTACAGTGGGCTGCCCTCGGGGGGCGCATGTCATGCAGACACATGCAACTATTGTAGAAAAGGCGAGGAAAGCTAGTAATTTTTATCACAGACCCACACATTCATTGTCTGAGTCAGATGTTAAGAAAGTTAACGTGTTGGGTGTTATTATAGGTTGAATCACTGTTCTGGCTGAACGAAGACATGCAAATATGTGTTGGGCCACATGACTCTGTGTTACTGTGATAAATCATTTTACACTGGGTGCCTTGGCATTACCATGTGCATAGTTAGCACTTCTGGAAAGTGGTAGCTGATTAGCTGATTTAAGTCATACATACATAGATACATACATACATACACACACATATATATATACACACACACACACACACACACACAATATATATGTACATAAGGCTTATGTATGTATGTATGTCTGTCACTCACACTTTTGGGTAACTGTAGATTGTGTGTGTGTGTGTGTGTGTGTGTGTGTGTGAGACACTACTGAGCTTCTGTTGGTTGTGACATCAGAAAAACACATAATATGGTTCATGTTGTGTATTTCTTCAAGCATCTTGATAGTGTTTTTTGTTTCCAACCACAACTGCAGTCATGTTAACAATATGCCTTTGATTTTCCATAACATGACATAAGACACTTGCGATTTTGAGTTAAGATGTTGAGTAAGATGTGGCGTGTTGTTGGAGCTTGAAAGCACAGCTACAGGTGTGGTTTTTAATGTGCTCTCTTACATTTTTCACCATCCACCACAATAATTATGTCAGTGAATTCCATTTTTATGAAAGGTTCACAATTTAGTGTTATTACCTAATGTACATTTACCAATGATACAGTTGTCTTAGTCTGGAATTATACTGTTCATCTACAGCATGTAAGCAGGTTAACACTTTATTCCTGGCATGTGTCTGTGTCCCCTCACTAGAACAAGTTTGAGTGCTGAATATTAAAGGACTGACATTTCAATCAAAATAATTCCTTTGGTTGGTGTATATCCTGTTGTATATCTTTAAATGCTAGAATCACCAATAGAATTGGTAGTGTTTTGTATGTTTGGCTGTGTATTTTTCATCTTAAAAGGAAATATCTGATTTGCTTGGAGACATTTCTGTGTACTGTTCTACAGAACCTGGAAATGACTGGCCAGGGCAATGTAGGCAGTGGGATCACAGCCCTTAATAAATGTGATGTCTCACGTAGTCGTGCTGTGCTTGTTCTGCAGGAGTATGTAAAGGGCCTGTGTGACCCAGAGCTGCAGAAGGACGAGAAGTACCCAGTGGATATGCACTGCATCTTCGCCGGTGCTCGCGGCCTCTTCCTGGACCGGTTGCTGTGGGATACGAGCGCCGAGGTGCAGGTGCTCGAGACCGGCCGCCTGAAGTTGTTGGGGAGCGTGGAGGCCGTGGTTATGGCGCAGAGCCGCGTGCAGCAGTTTGTCGCCCTCTTCCAGGAGAAACGCAGCCTGCCTGCAGACCGCGAGCCCATGGTGAAGCGCGCATTTAAGACGTTTGTAGAAGAGCGAGACGACAAGTACACCATTGAGTTACTGCTCCTGCCCAGCGCTCTGAAGGAGGAACTTCTGGGTCTGGCACAGAGCCCCACTCAGTCTGGGGCCACTGTAGACACGGAGCAGGATCGCTCCCAAACCAGCACCCCTGTCACCGAGCTCTCCATCCGCATCCTGGGCACCTCCTTTGAGGACAAGGGGGCGAGACCGCCACCCACAGTCGACTCTGTGGTCGTCCTCAACGGGCGCCCTTCGCACAAGCGCCGCTCATCCGAGAGTGAGCAGCGCGACACGAAGAGGCAATTCTCACTAGAGAGGCGGGACGAAGACCAGGAGAGGGAGGAGCCCCGTGATGTTAGCCACACCCACGCCAAGACGCCCGTCAGGGCTGCGCTGACGCTGGACTACAGCAAGGTGTCGGACAAGGGCGAGGCGGTGAGCCCTGAGACCAATCTGCGTTGCCTGGTGAACTTCTTCAGAACCATGGGCTACCAGCAGGAGGTGGTGGAGAGGGTGGTGAGGGAGACGGGCCAGACGGAGGATGCCTTCTTGCTGCTGGAGCGCATCGTTGAGAAGAGCCAGAGGAGCGCACAAGGAATCCAGCATTTCTCTGCCAGCACCAAGGGCGACGACCTTTCACCCTCCGCCAACGTCCTCCCCAGCTCCAGCTCCACCTGCGTCCGGCTCAAGGAGAAAGAGCGAGTGCAGGGCCGAGCCCCGATGGCAAACAAGTCCAGAGAGAGCCGTAGGGCAGCCAACAGCAACGGTCTGAGCCAGAGGAGCCAGACCTGCAGCATCTCCGTGGACGATGACGACGACGATGTCATAGAGATAGGCAAGTCTCACACAGTGGGCCCACTGGGCTTCAGGTCCGACTCCAGGTCTGATTACCTGTCTCGGGGAGGCTCCCAGACGGTGGGCCCCGTCCGGGTGGAGGCCGTGACCATGCTCCGGGAGGCATCGCAGGGCCGCCACGCTGCCGAAACGCGACCGGGCTGCTCCTACCAGATCACTGCTGGACAGCTGCAACTACCGGCGCTCAGCAAGTCCGTTCCTCTGACGGGCGTGTCTCGCTTCCAGCAGTCTCTGCGGACTCCTTATGAGCTGGTCCTGCAGGACGAACCCGGTCGGCCGGATCTCCGACACATCATCATAGACGGTAGCAACGTGGCCATGGCGTAAGTGGGCGTTTTGGCATATTGAGAGGTGGATCAGCACTGTTCATATCGCCAGAGAAATCTTTGCTCTGCAGCAGAGAGTGAGAGGCTCTTTATCACTCTGTGGCTGCAGAATGAAGGGAGTGTGTGATCTCTTGACTGTGTGTTGTCACATGCGTGCATGTGTGACTGTGTTTGAGTATATGTTACTTGAAAGGTTAACATCCCTTCCAGTAAGTCAATATGCATTTTTTTTTTTTTAAAAACAGGTGTGTGTCAGCACATGCTTCATGCTTCGAAGATGCTGATTGTGTGGGTGAACCTTGGGTTGGTGCAGGCTGTGTGGGATCAGCCCCCGCATTTTTATTCCTCCTCTTTGTGGTTTCCTTCACCTTTGCGTTTGCCCCCATACCCCCCCCCCTCTCTCTTGGATTCTGTGTTTCTTTGCAGTGTACTGGGTGGTTTCCTTCTGGTAAGGAGAAATGTGACTGTGGGCACCAAAGCGTGATAAATGGTTTATCTGTAGGAGGATGACTTACAATAGGAACATATTTGAACAGTGAAGTTTAACATGAGTAGTAATGATGGAGCTGTACGAATAGTGGAAGGGGGGGGGGGCGTGTCCTCCACAATCCCATTTGATTGGACAGAAAACTGAAGTATATTTATTCTGTATGAATATATGCCACCTTTTGCACACAATATGCTTTTGTGTTTGTTTGTTTGTTTGTTTTTAGAAATAGAAAAATGAAAAGTATAAATGGGTTGTAATGGGTTTCTTACTTTTGGGAAAGTGAGATGCTCCCATTTCAGAGGGTGGCACAGTCTAGAACATAGTCAGTCATTCATCAGTAATGATATTTACCTTGTTCAGGAAAGGTGAATTGGGAAGCATGTTCAGCGCCGCCACCACTTCCCCAAACTTTACCTGTATGATAACGATTCAAATAGCTGACCCATATGTGAACGCGGATGATAACTTGTTGCCATAGCAGCAGTAAAGGAAGGCTCCACAGTGACCGAGACGATCGGGGGGGAACCGACATGATGCCATGTCGTGGTGCTAGACACCATCTCTCACTGGGAAGGGGTTGGGGGGGGGGGGTGTCGTGCTGTTAGTGTAACAGTGAACATGGTCTGATGGTGCACTTATACAGTGACTGGTTCCAATGTTGGGCTGTAATGTGTTTTTGTTGAAATACTCGTTTGGAATGTTGTTTTGTTTTTCAGCGTTTTTGATTCTTTTCTTTTTTTCTTGATCCTTTAAGATAACCAGGTCAGCAAAGCAGGTGACACCGATGGTTAGTAGTGGACTTGGGTTTTTTTGTGTTTTTTTTAAAGAAATAGGAGGGAGAAATGAGTGGGGAATTTTTTTTGCATATTTGGCAATTTGTGTTTCCAGATTGGCAAGGTAATTTTACTACATACGTCAGCTGCGGTGGATTTAGTAACACTTCCTGTTCAAAATCACTTTCTCTTGTAAAGGGAAGTTCCCCCTGAGGAGTGTGGTCCTGTCTTTGAGCCTAGATAAAACACAGGTATGGGCCTTTGTTCACATACTCCTGCGTTATGTTGGAAATCATGTCCTTAGAGATTTAATCACTTCTTTCTGATCGTAAATGTGGTAGTGCAGACCAGTATTTACCAGGGGGACCTTCTGTAGTTCTTCATTTGCCTTTAGAATATCAAGCAGCGCAACGTATGTCAAACTATACAGATCACCTCACTATGCAGCCTTGTTTTTCAAGGATTAAGACATTTTTAAATGTATCTCTCATCTTTATTTATACTGCATGTTTAAAGACAACAGGTATCAACCAAAGTGATCTAAAAGGAAACTGGCCCAGTTCTAATAAAAGTAAATGCAAAAAACAAAAACTGGCTAAATAAAACGCCAGCAGATCACCATCCTAGGAAGGTACAAACACCTGGGTAAATTAAATAGGTGTTTAGGGTGGATTTTTAACATGTCTCTTGTAGGAGACAGTCTGATTAAAAAAAAAACATTGGAGAGTTTGGCCACTTTTTAATTTCATCCAAGAGCATTGAATAATTAGCAACTGATTAGAAGATTTTAAAACTCCAGAAGTGGAATGGATAAACATCATTAGAATTTCAGACAACTACGGAACTTCATTTTCCATGGAAATATCTCCATGTATAGGAGATCCATTCCATTAAGAAAACTCCTTTCACTCCAGGTGCATGTATGCATGGTGCGAAATTCCCTTGCTGTCACACCACACAATTCCACCTGCAGTTGCTGGCCAGGTCTACAGCATGTGACATCATGTCAATTAAGGATTTTATGAGGAGTGTGATGCACGTGTACTCTTGTAGTTCACCTTCCAGGGGGAGGTGAACCCACCACCAAACCTGTGGACCTATGAATGATGCGTTCAGACATACATGCCAAATACTGTACATGTACGTCATTCGTTAATCAGAGTTTTGACTGTTTCTTTCCAGACACGGACTAAATCGAATCTTTTCCTGTCGTGGGATCGCCATTGCTGTGGAGGCCTTCTGGCGAAGGGGTCATCGAGAGATCACCGTCTTTGTACCCCAGTGGAGGCAGAAGAGAGATCCCAACAACACTGGTAAAAGCCTTGGAGGTTTCCTTCACTTCACATATGACAGTTTTAGCACGTGCTCACGTTCTGGGCTCATTCAGTGTTCTGTTTATTCTGTGTTCAAATAGCATTTAATTAGGTTCCTTTAAGCTGACCATTGCCTTGTGGGTTTTAACGAAAATGGTTCTCCTTCATGTTAGAGCAACACTTTCTTAATCAGCTGGAGGACCTGAGGCTGCTCTCCTTCACTCCCTCTAGAGAAGTCTGTGGACAGCGGATCACCTCCCACGATGACAGGTGCGAGCTCCAGCTCTAGAGCTATTAGAGGCATCCACTTCATGGACCATACCATCTAAAGGACAGTACATGCAGAAAACCTTTTACAGGCTAAACCTTACTTAGAGTCTGCCTTGTTAGTCTTTCCTGGTCCATTAATTCGAAGTCCAAAAAAACAAAAACTAAACAACAGATCCAGATTCTGAAGCACAATGTATCTGCACCTTTTAAGGTAGTGATTCAGCATTTACTGTGGCCAAACCCCTACAGGTTCCTCCTTCACCTGGCAGAGAAAACAGGAGGCATCATCGTCACCAATGACAACATGAGGGACTTTGTTACCCACTCTGAGGCTTGGAAGGAGATCATCCAGAAGAGGTTGATTTTGCATCCATATTTGTAGCAAACTTCATTCCTGTACTTTATCATATAAACTTTTTAAATAATTCTTGTGTAAGGTACGTTGAGATTTTGTAAACAAAATGAAAGGGTTGTGTAGATCGTGGTGGTGAAAATGATCATTATTAAACATGATTATTATATATCTTTTGAATTTGTTCAGACTGCTGCAGTTCACCTTTGCTGAGGATCATTTTATGATCCCAGATGATCCTCTGGGAAAGCATGGTCCTGACCTGGAGCAGTTCCTGCGTAAAGACAGCAGGTGAGTGCAGCAAGTATCCTTAGCAAGTATGCATACTTTCTTATTGTTTTCATTACTTGGGATTTTATTACCGTTTCAAGTGAGTGTAAAAAAGAAAGCAAATTTAAAAAATCACTTTGTGTTTGTTTACAGTTCAAGTTAGTTATAGTTTCTATATATAGAGCTTTCTTTGCTATTGTTCTCTGTGGAGAAGTGTGTAATGTGATATCCTTCCTCTGTCTGTCCTTAGCTGGAGTCCTGTCATGTGTCCTATGAGAACAGAGTATGCGCCGAATGTTCGGCCAATACCACATGCCTCCAGAGCAGCTTCCTCCTCCCATTGGCCACATTCTGGGCCACCCGACAGGCACCCACCTCGGCCATCCCCTTCTCCACCCCCTCAACGGTCACAATCGGAGACCGCAGAATTGAAGAAAAAGTTGTATGACATCTTCCCTGGCCAAAAACAGCGCATCGACTGTATCCTCAGTGATAACCCTTACATGAGGGACCTGAATGCACTATCAGGCCTCGTACTTGGTTAAACACGCATGCAGATGGTGGTGGTGTACCACAGATCAACAGTAAAGGAGGATTCTTTTTTTTTTCCTATTTATTTAAATAAACCACTATTGTATTGCGAAAAAGTTTGTTTTAAGGACACTTCTCTCTACTACAGAATCTCTCCCTTACCGCTACAAGCACAATTAACAGACTTGAATTTGCGTTAAAACAAAATATTTCAATGTTAAAAAAATGTACAGTCCAAGTGCCACATATTTGTTGTAAATATTTATTATAAATAGCCTTCTCATAATTTATGTATCAAAAAGTAAAAATGGGAAAAAAAACCCCCATTGTGTTAAAATCTTCCTGACATGTTTGCATTTAATTTGGCTTTACTGTACTGGCTGCTGAAGAACAGATATTTGCTTTACGTTGTTTTGGGTCTGTTTGCTGTTTTAATGGCAAATTCAACATTGATTTTAAATATTTTTTGAGTCAAAGGTGCAGTTTATCAGTGGACAGTGAGTCTCTGTAGTTTAGTGACCCTACTGAAGTGCCCTAAGAGACTGGTGTAAAGAGTATGGAATTGAGCGCTTGATTTCATTTTCTTACTTTGCAATGATTCAGAGGTTATGAGTGGCCAGCCCTTTCCAAACCGCCTGGAGACCCCCACCCAGATGAGTCAGTCTTTTAGGCAGAATATACCAAATGCCTTTTAAAAGTTCACAGAATCATTACTTAATCACCAGGCACTCCCCTTTCCATCTCTCCATTGTGCAACACGAGGAGACTTCAAACGTGAAACTGTAACTGGCCTAAATTTGCATTGCGGTTAATATTTTGACCACCAGAGGGCTCTGTAGGAACTTGGCTCTGCTACATCTGTACTTAAATCTGAGAAAAGGAACTAATGTACTGTTGTTCAAAAATAATGAATCTGTTGGATATTATTCTATATATTGCCACTACAACAGGAATATTGCACAACCTGTCGATTTCTTTGTTCCCATCCTGTTAATGTTTTTGCTGTCTTGATCATGTGCAGCAGTGGGTTCTACTTTGTGAATTTGTACATGATTCTGGGGATTTATGTTGGGAAGGCAAAACCAAGCAGTGCATTTTCCAGATGAGCTGTGGGTATCTCACAGCAATGCTGCTGAAAAACTGCTGCGCTTCTCTTCAGGACGGCAGTGTTAAATAATAAAGGCCATTTATGTGTTTCATATACATGTGTTAATTAGTGATTTTTAATTAGTGATTCCCTCCCTCCCTCCCTCCCTCTAAGGACATGTGGCTAAAGCACATAGCAGGTGCTCTAAGTGGACACACTCCAGCTGCTTTGGTAGAAACACCAGTATTGTACCTACACTCCAGGTTCTCCTCTCTTCCACATTTTTTTTTTAGTGAGCCATTACATACTAGACCCTTTCTTGCACATTTTCATCAACAATGCTCTACCGAGTTTACCACTCGTCCAACTACAGACCATTACCGTTATTTAATGCCACATGTTTGTGGATGTTAATGTGGTAGAAGTTCATCGAACATATTTGTCCATGTTGCTTTTAAATTGAGAGGTTTGTCAGCCAGAAAATATCCAGCACATCGCCTTGGGAATGGAAACTGAACGCTAAATTAGCACTTTTTCAATAAAAATGGGTCCCATAATGTCAGTTGTAAATCCTGGAAATTGTAAGTATGGTGGTCCCCAATCCGGTATTCATTGTAATGTTTCCTCATCTCAGTCCTGAAAACCTCATTAACTGCACTTTCCTGTTTTCCTAGCTCCACCACACTAAAGACAAGAAGGGTTTAAATGAACTAACTCAAGAGTCTTAGAACATTGCTAACGTGCTCCTGAACAGAACATCAAGTTCTAGAGAGGAACACAGTGGAAATGTCTGGTGTCATAAATGGGACAAGCCTTTCTTAAGATTTTCAAGTATGTATTAATCTGCTATGAGAGCAACATTGAAAAACACCTTTTTAAAACATCAATAGGAATTTCTGTGCAGTTTATCTCTAATTAGGCCAAATTGTTGAAGAAGACTACAATTCTAGGAGAAAAAAAGATTTATATTGTTAAGCAAAAGTTCCATAAAAGGTGTTAAAGAGGTGTGAAGGCAACCCCCAAAACCTGATGCTTTTCTTAGCTCAGTGGTATAAGTGTTGGCCCTATCACTTGATAACTGTTGATGCCACAGCCAACCCTGGCTAGGAGCCCAACCTAGTGTAACTGGCCTTGCTCTTTGGGTGTGTTGGCTGGCATCCTTCAACATGGCACCAACCACTCTAGGTATCTGCTAGTTGGCATAGATGGAGCTATTGGTCTGGTGCCCTCCTGCAAGTATGTTGAGTCATCCAGTGATGTCATGCTAGTGGCAGATTGGATACATGTGTATTGGGCTACTTGTGTGTACACCTCCCTGACCTGGGGAGAATTAGTGGGTGGAATTGGAGATGACTAACATTGGGAGAGAAATGACATAAAAATTTGAATATACTGTATATTATGCAGGATGCACTACAAAAGATAATGTAAAGTCATAGTTTTCACATTTTAATCTAAAGTGTATTCTCTTGCTGTAAGAGATGAACCATCGCAGTTTTTGACTTTATGGTAGTGATGTGTCTATTATGAACTCCCAGTTCACGTTGCTGTATTTGTTCTAAATTCTTTCATAAAACAGGAAATGAATGAAAGTAAGCAATTCAGGAACCCAAGTCTGGGTTGAGTATCACTGCCTAGCTGAGGAAGTGGCCCTAACTACGGGGGCATATAGTTGTATTCTAAACTGCATGCATGCATGTATAGGGTATTCAAAACTGCATGCATATGTGCACGTATGCATGTAGTTAACACTTAAGACATTTAAGATCTAGTGTAAAAGTGACCTCTTGGATGAATTTTCATATTTTAGACTAAAAAAATGTCAGAAAAGGTCTGCCCAGCTCCATTATTGGAGGGCCAGAATCCAACACTGTTTGACTGAACTTATAAGTTGTTTTATTAAATGTGACAGAGCAAGGAAAATAAAACAAGGCTGAACTCTAACCCTTATAGCACAGGAACCCATGTTCTGAAGATGTTCATCTATGCTGTGGAGCTTGGCCCCCCAGTTCTGAAACTGGGCACCCATGCTCTGCAGCTGTTTATCCATGCTCTGGAACTGGTCCCCTTGTTCTAGAGCTGTTCAACCATGCTCTGGAACTAGTCCATTTGTTCTGGAGCTGTTCATCCATGCTCTGGAACTTGTTCCCTTGTTCTGGAGCTGTTCATCCATGCTCTGGAACTAGTCCCCTGTTCTGAAGCTGGGCACCCATGCTCTAGAGCTGGGCTCCTCTGTTCTGGAGTAAATACAATTGAAGGGCTCGTGCTATGAACACCTCAGTAGAGCATTTCAGTGTTTTGGATCATATAGGGTTAAACTACACTGGAAAGCCATCAAGGAGTGCCAGCACACCACATGACAAAAGAACTTGACACAGAGTCACCCACAAAAAGTGAAGGGCAAAACAACTGCAGGCACCTTAAACATGGTTGTTGGCGCCCCCTAATGTCTTGCAATAAATTCTCCAAGAAATTTATATCTCTATCTTTACTACCATCTTGTGGGGGATAATAACAATCTTTTACCAGCCTGCAATATTTGCAGTGAGTTTTTTCACATTCTATGTTACTATATATAATAATAAGAAGAATAAGAATATAATACTATTATTATAATAATAAACAGGTAGATTTTTAGACTTTAAACACACTTTAAATAAACACACAAATAAACATGCATGTAACATGAAAGGGAAGCTATTCCACAGCTTAGTACCAGCAGCAGTAAAAGCTGTTAACAGTGGTACACAGCTCTAAGAGAAACTGCAGCAAAACCAAATCTGAGGAGCTAAGAGTGTGTGAAGCTGGAGTGAGTGAGGAGCTGGAGTGTATTCTTGTAGCATTTCTGAATAACAAGGGCCAAAAAACCATGCAAAGATTTCAAAAGTAGTTTCTATTGAACATGGTACCATACGGACAGCTGAGGAAGATGTTGAAGACTTGCAGTTGAATTCTGCACATATTATAGTGCAAAACCCCATTAGGAAGTCTGTATAGCACCACATTACAGTAGTCAATTCTTGAAATCACAAAATGATGTATAATGATTTCAGCAGCAGCAAGAGGGAGAAATGGGCACATTCTATCTATCTTTGTTAAGTGAAAAAGGCTTCTTTACAAATGCTTTTGACATGGTGTTCAAATGAAAGACTGGAGTCAAATATAACTGAGATATCTAATCTGTGTCATGAAAGAAACAAAATAATCTGGAATAGAAACAGTAACATTGTCTAACTTCTAAATTAATATATTAATATAGTATATATTAATATATACTATATATGTAACTGGACAGTCATAACCGACGCCGTGTCATGATAACAAAAGCCCCCATTGAGTC